>JAGPOW010003685.1:11819934-11838133 GCA_030014935.1 Caiman crocodilus
GGCGAACCCAGAAGTGGACCAGAAGTACTGTATTGTACTGAAGTACTTCCAGTCCACTTCTGGGTCCACCAGGGAGCATGTGGGGTGCTCCTCCATGCACCCCCTGGCTCAGCATTTGGCTATGGGGGAATCCCAGTTGCCCCCCCCCCGCACCCAGGAGGCACCAATCGCTTAGCCAGAAAGATGTGGGAGCCCCCCAGTGCACTCCTTGGATGACCTGGAAATGGACCAGAAGTACTTCTGGTATACTTCTAGATTCACCACTGAGTGCATGGGGTTGGGGGGGGGGGGGCTATGCACTCGTGTGGGACGTGGGACACTCTATCCACCTCACTATCACAGCATTGATGAGCTGCCTGGTACCTTGAGGTATGTAGAAAAATCATTTAGACCTCTGTCTATGTCTGAATCTCCAAATCTTTCTGAATCGATCGGAGGGTTCCGATTTGATTCAGAGACATTAAAGGTTCTCTTGATTCAATTCAGAGATTCGACCACCAAATCAAGCTGAATCTCCACCAAATCAAATCAGGGACTGAAGCTTTGCACACCCTATTATTAAGTATATTTGAAGGCTTGATCCTGCAAGTGTTCAATACCATGCTCCTGATCTGCCAAAGCATTAAACCATAATCACAGCTGTAAGACTATGAATAGTCGCACTGGCACAAATGCTTTGTTGAACTGGGACCAGAGTGCTCAACATCTACCAGAATTGATACTTAAGTAGCTATTAGAGAGGATTTTTGCTAAGAGCACCATAGTGGAAGAGAGTCGCTTTTTGAATGAAGATATTTTAATCACATAAAGCATTATAGAGAAGAGTCTCTGGTAGTTTTCAGACTGCACTACTGGCCAGGGTCCCTTAACTTCTAATCCCAACTGCCTGTGACTCAAGGAATAGCTTTAGGTAAGCATATTTCCCTGTCTCAGTGTCTCGATCTGTAGAATACTTCCCGCAAAGAGGTAAGAGTATTATGAGTATTCATTAGATAATACTAGTAAAGCACTTGGAAGAAGGAAATCTCTATATACATTCTAAGAATTATAATTATTGTAATGTTAGTATGGTGTGAAGTTTGATACAAATCCACAAACTATTCTACAGTTACAATTCTGTAATCACAATTGCCTGCATAAAGAAAGTATGAACTGTGTAGAAATTGGTTGACTACTTTAGAACATAGTTCTGTAAAACCTTTATTCTTATATCCATATTTTATTGAAGTGTCAGAATGCAGCAAACACCTATTTTTACTCTAAGACAGACTGGTTTATTGATGGCTGTGCTTAATTTTTAAAACATTTTCTCCTTGAGAAATTAGTCTTCTGTCAACCCTTATAATGTACACAGTCTGAAGTCACTGTATTCAGCATAAGAAGCTTAGCATTAATGTTTAATTTTGCAGTCTTTACCCTCACTGTGAAGAAACAGTTTGATAGTTGATGTGACTGTAATCAGTAGCTAAGAAGTATTGCAGAGTTTCAACTGCTTTGGAAGTGAGTTAGCAATCTTTCCTCCTCTATTTTTGTCCTGATGTGATTTCCTAACAGCTCTAACTCCTATCAGGTTTCTTTGTTTTTGTTTTTTTTTAAAGAAACACACTGTGACAGGGGACTGCCCTGAGGCCGACCTCTGCATAAGCCTACCCACCTGTCTTTGGCAGTCCACCTGCCAAACCTTGCTAGTAAATATTTAAGTTGTTCATTAGGTGGGAGGCTGCCCAGTCCACTTCTGGGTCCACCAGGTAGGAGTCCAAGTGGCCCAGTCCACTTCTGGGCTCATTAGGTGGGAGGTGCCCAGCTATACCAGGTGGTGCATACACACTCTGACCTTCCCTACACGTGTCCCATGCCTCACAGGTATTACTACCATCATCAACTCTGTATACCCCTGGCATTGAGCCCTCTGGCTCCTGTCTCTCTGTGATCCACAGGCACTGAGTTCCCTAGTGATTGAATTTCTGTGCCCCTGTAGCTGGGCCCTTCTGGCACTCTGGGCTCACTGTGCCCCCATAGCTGCACCCTCCTGGCCTTACCAAATCATATGCCCTCTCTCTCCAGGCACTGATGAAGCCTCCAAACCGTTCCTTCTAGCCTCATCCTGATCCTCCAGGGTAAACATGAACATAAACACAGGTCCCTGGGCTATAACTTAAATAGTAATGATAGCAACAGTGCTATGCCCCTTTATAGGAACAAACCTCCACTCAGAGTAGCCTGTCCCTATCTAGGTACCTGGGAGACTCTCTGTAGTCATGTAGCACCTGGATAGCAGAGCAGGCAGTACTGGGAGAGCTGGGCAGGCAGCACCAGGTCTCAAGTAGCTTCAGCAGGCAGGGGCTTCTTCCCCATCAGCTGCCAGGGAGACTGTGTGCCTGCTAGCTACATCCTGGGCTTATATATCCCAGACCCCTTCCTTCTGCTGGTGAGGTGAGGTCAGCAGGTATAACCAATTACTTCCTTAGGCTGTTACCCTGGCCATCTGCAGCTGGGGCGTTGTGCTTAGCCGGCCCAGCTCCCTGGCCAGGCTTCTTCAGCCTTAAGGAGCAGGCACATCTTAGTGCCCTGCTACAGACACATTAAGTCATTTTGAAAATAAGAAATGAAACTATTATAGGACAAAGTATTATCACTCTACAATTCCTGTTTGGAATTTAGAGGTGGGGAAATGATCATGGGCCTGGTAGCCCTTACTGGCATGCCCAATTATTTGATATGACAGGTGGTCGGTCCCACTGCAGTCACGGGGACTACTCAGTTTAGTACTGTAAGTGTGCTCTTTTTGCAGGAGTTAGTCTTGTATTAACACAAGAACTTTTCATGCCATGACAGCCACAGTAATCTTTTATACGTCCTGACACTTCTGAACTGAAAACCTGAGAAGTGCTTTGGGGTATAGTGTTTATGGTGTTGTACAGTTAGAGGGGGGAAAAGGAGATTAACCTCAGCTTCACTGCAGTAAATGGAAGAACTTTTTTCCTTTTCATTTTTCTTATCATCTGTCTACATTCACATAATAAATATATATTTCTCATAAACCTCTTATCTACTTTCTCCCTTGCTATCTGCTACAATCCACCCACTAGCCAAATGGCTGCTTCTTTACAAACTTGTCTCCTATGCCTCTGACACACATGAAGTTAGTACAAGTCCTGATCCAACAAGGCATGTAATTTGCTTAAGTTCTATTCAATTAAATGGGGACTTAAACACATGCTTGAAGTTAAGTATATGCTTAAGTGCTTTGCTGAAAATGAACAGGTTTAACTCTCAGGCTTAAAGTTAAGTCTGTGACAGAGTTTTGTTGAACTATGACTAGGAAGGCGCTGAGCCTGAGCGCATGCCCAATCCATGCTTTCCCTCCCTTCAGGCAGGGAAACTGCTATGTTACTGCCATGCTGAAGGCCTCCTCTGATCCTTATATTTATGGTAAATGTCACCCTCTATGAATACCCAATTGCACAGATAAAAATGTTAGTGCTTCTGTTTCTACATCCTGTCAAAAATTTCAGAAGTTGCTTTTTGGGGGAGAAGAGATAGAAAGCTAACCTCTGCACATGCACCTTTAGTCTTAAGTTGTGTGCGTGTGTGTGTGTATTTTTTTCCCAGAGCAACTGTAAACAAAATGAACTCTTGTAACCTTGTTCAAATGTGTCAGACAGAAAACAAGAGAATAAAAGCCCCAGGGGGAAGAGAAAGAGAAAAAATAAAAAAAACAAAAGCAAATGAGAAGTGGAGAGACCTTCAAGGCAAAGATAGAGGAAAAAGGCTAATACCAGAAAACGAGACATTCTAGGGGGAAACCACTGTCCAGTGAAATGCTAACTTCTTAGAGTCTGGTGTGACTAGAGCATTTACCATATGACTTTGGAAAGGTAACCCAACTGTCAGTTGGCTACAACATTAATGACAGTAATTTGAAAACAACAGATTTAAATATAATTTATTTTAAGATTATTACAGCTGCTTTTAAATTGTATCTTTCTGTCTGCAAAGTGTCAACTTTTAGCAAAGACATTACAGAAGGGGGAGTGTGGGACTAATTAGATGGTGTTGTAGTTAAAGCATTGGTCTAGGATTCAAGAAATCTGGGTTCAGCTCCTTGCTCTGCTTCCTGTGAACCACTTAGCCTCTCTTATGAACACTTAATCAACATATTGGGTTTCAGTTAAGATACTGCTACTGTTTGTGTGAGTAAATACCCATCAGCAAGAATAAGGGATTCACAATCTACCTCTTATGTTTTATGAATTCTTCATGTCAGGTATTGTCTCTTATGATGTAAATCTAGGACATTTGGCCTCATTCATAGATGGGACATCTAGGTGAAAATATAATAGACATAATGACAGTCAAAGGCATGTTTCTACATGAAACACTGACTATGCAGTCGTTACTGTATATTCATTTTAGTACTTGTATAAACAAGTACTAAATGAAATGTGCGGTAACCTGAGTTACTGCAAAGTAGTGCTGACAAATGCCTTTAGGCTCCTACTGTGCAGTGGCCTAATATTACTGCATAGTAGGATTGTGTCATGGTTTTTGCCACTACTGTGCAGTAGTATCGCAGCCAGCATCTCATGTAGACATGGACAAGCTCAAAAATGATAGCTTTAGAACATCAAAGGAGAGAGCAGACGAACAGCATGCTAACACTCATTTACTAATATCTGCCCCAGCAAACACGGCCCAAGGGTACATGCAGACACTGCACACTTAGATTGACTTAAGTAGAGTTAGGGCAATCTAAGTGCTGAACTGTACAGACGTTTGGGGAGGTTACACTGGGAAAACAATGGCTGGTCCCATCCAACTCATTTCATCTGAGGAGGTGAAGTAAGTTACATCACAAATGGGTTAGCCTGATCTAACACATGTCTGTGCAGGTTTGGAGCACAGTCCTGGGGCTGGGAAAGCCCAGCTGCTCACCCCAGCTCCAGGGCTGCACTCTTCCTACTCCTCGCCCCCAACTGGGCTATTTTAACCCCCTGAGCCATCCACCCCTGGACAGACAACTCCCTTCTCCCCCAACAGACCAACCTCCCACAGACTGGTCAGTCACACCTCAAATCCCACCCCCACCCCAACTAACTTAGATTCAGTTCCTGGCACAGCTCCCAGCACCAGTACATGCGTACAAGCTGAACCCAATCTACGATCACATGGCATAATGTAAACTCATGTGATCGTAGATTGGGTACCATGAATGTGTGCACATACATACCTCAAATTATTATAGTTATTTAGCGCTCTAACTCCTGCTGAAATCTAGGGGATTTAGGTGCCTAAATATCTGAGATGAGACCATTTTCTTCTTGAGTTCAAGAGGAGTCTGGGTTTGGTCATAGAAGCAAAGATATATCCCAATCCACAGAGCAAGAATGAACAGTTTAATACAGATTCAATTTTTTTTGAATAAATGGCAATCATTCAAACTATCAATCATCTAGAGAGGAGGAATGAGACTGTAATGCCTGATGTAGATATACTAGTTAATTTAAACAATGAGTCACCTGGTAGGCAATCAAATCTAGGTCAAGACATTTAGCAGACTGAAAATAATGAGTCTAACAGCAATAGAGCTAACAAAACAATCCAGATAGTAATGACAGCACAGAATAACAGTCCTAACCTAGTCAGAGAGCGTGCACAAACTGTAAATAGACAGACCAAAGAGAATGAACTTGCGTATGGAGGTGTAACATTCTCCAATGAAACTATTATAGAAGAATTATGTTTGCTTAAAAGGAAGCACAGTGACAATCATAGCAATAACATGCAATATTTATGTGTTCTGGCTGAATCTATGAGATCTGTGAAAACACAGGGAAAAAAATTGCATGCAGAGAAATTATAGCAACATTCAAATTTCGTTACTAGTACAAAGAAAGCATGCAGAAAGAAAAAAAACCACACTTGTCTCAGTGCCTTCTCCTGGCTTTTATTAGCATTGATTGATGAGTTTGATTTAAAAAACCCTTTCTGTCTAGTAAAAAAAATGTTTTTGAGGGGAAAAAAAGCAATCTTTTTTTCAAATGTCTACCTCTGTCCAGTGGGAAATAGGAGAAAATGTAAAACAAAATCTGTGCAAAATATTTGGAGATGTGGATTTGTCAGTGCACATCCTCTACATACTTCAGCACTTCATGCCCATCCCTGACTCAGGCTAAGTCTCAGTTTTGGTATTGGTTCCGCAAAGGCAGATCAGTCCTCCCTTGAAGAGTCTTGGTTGGGGCCCAAGTTGAACCTTGGGCCCTAGGGAGAAAGAAACACATGGGTAGAGGGTAGCAGTAGCCAAAAGGCCTGCTTCTGTGTAGATCTGGCTCCCAAACACCAGCGTACTGTAACCATTTTCAGCAAATCTAGGTACTGTCATGGATTTGCCATCTTCCGAGGTGTTTATCTTTGTGTCCCACACAGGCACAGCTCCTCCCATTTCTGGCTAGTTCACGATTTTCCCTTCTGTTGTTTGATCTCAGTTTTGTCTTCATGCTGAGCTATGGCCACTCCCCAATATTGGCACCTGCAGCCATGGCAATGGAGCATCAAAAACCAATGAAATAGATTGTCAGCTGGTGTAAATCAGCGTAGCATTATTGATTTGAATATATACTCTTCTACTCCAACTGACAGTCTGTCCCAGTATACTTCAACTCCTGCCTAAAATAAGAACAAATGGATGGTTTGGGATTACCAGTGCAATTCCTAATTTATTTTGACAAAAGGTGGAATAGCAGTGAGGATTTATCTGTTGACTGTCATTTTATAATCCGTCAATTATATGATGCCCAAGGCAATTAGCATTTTGTTAGCTTGTTACTAATTATAGTCTGCTCTTTCTTAGTTTATTTGCCAGGTCTCCTGCATCAATTTACATAAATAAGTGTATTTCAATAATGTCATCATATCATACCTAAAAGTGATGGCATTTTATTCACAATAGCAAGTGGCAAGGGAAAACTTGTAGCTCGTCTTTCCATATTGTCCCTTGCTGTTTTTGTGTAGGATTGCAGTTTTAATTTTTAGACTGGTGGGTGCTGAGCACAGCAGTAGACTTGCCCTCCCAAGGTTTTTAGAAAGGTGAGTATTGTGGGTGTCAATGGCATGTCTATCACTCATCAATCACACCCTTGTGCTCTGAAAGAAAACCCCTGCATGTTCTGGTGATCATTTATGCCAAGGTTTGCTTTTTAAAGGAAACAAAGAAAGATATGAATAATAAAGAAAGCTATGCTTCTTTTTTCACTTACATTGGGTTAAAAGCTATTGAATATGGTCCTCAGATATCATACTGGGCACGGTATTACAAGATTCTGCATAGACAAATTCGGTGGAATTTCAGGGATGTAATGGTGTGTGAAACGATGAAACCTAGCAATTTATAAAAATATTATACCATCATCTCAAAAGAAAGACACAATCCTGAATTTGGAGAATTGGGTTTATAATTCTAACTTTCTCTCTCAGACCTATTTCATTGCATGTTCACAGAAATATAAAAACAAAAATCACACATGCCCTATCAAGAATAGTACAATCTAAGATAACTCAATCCTGGGCAGATCTTCAATCCTGCACCCAGGTTTAATAGTTGAGCTAAGCATTGGATAGCTACCTGAGAATTGATGTGGAGGGCATCTATGTAAGCTAAACAAATTAGAAAAGACAGTGTGATACAATGCCAAGGACAGTGGATTGGGAGTCAAGAGATATGTGCTCTTACCCAAAGGTTGCCACTTCTTTCTCTGATTCCTCTCTCATTCTGTTGTATTTAGACTGTTCTATTTATATTTCACTTGGGAGTCGCAATCAGTACTGTAGTAGGAATAATATAAATTAAAGATGGTAAAAGAATTATTACTTCCTATTGTCTATTTCTCTGACAGTATGGGCTTGTTCACTACTGCATATTCTCAAATGTTTTTGTCTAGTTTAATTTTCTATAAATAAGCTTTTGTTCTGTACATTCTCAAAAAAACTAGTGAATTAATGAGGTCTTCTGATTACATCAGGAGTGAAGAATAATTTGTGTACAACTGGTTTGTAAAGTGCTTTGGGATCCATTTGGATCAAAGAGGCTTTTTAAATGCAAGATCATTACTTTAAAAGTAGACTAAAATTTCTGAATATACCAGAGGGAACAAACCTGCGTGGAAGAAGAATGGAAAAGGTGACCTGCTAGTTCTTTTCTTTCTTTAAAGTATTAGATTCTCCATAGCCAGCCACAGCTGGATTGTCTTTCATGACTTGGGACTTGTACTTTCAAGCTGTTAAGAGTGACATCATTTGACCAGCAGGCTTGCTAAAATGGTCAGCTATGAAATAGTGATTTTCTTAGTCAAATTTTACAGTTAATAGATTATTGAAATAGCAATGTCACAGGTAAATCTTTTTTAGCCAAATCTATTTAAAATGTTCATGTGAAGTACTAAGCACAATATTTTTCTAATCAGATCCCCTTAGCATGAAACCACAGGCAAAACTGTTCCTGTCGGTTCATGCTGATTACATGCGTATCTCATTATTTTAAACCCTATCGGACAGCCACACAGTCATAACTGTCTTTCAACAAGAACTACCACTGTGTCCTTAAAACTAATTTTATTTCAGTTTCTTGCTCATTCTAACTTAACTGGTACATATAATTGCCTAATAAGCAGTTCATATGAAGAGCATAATTTCAAAGTGAAATGTTGGCCCTATCCAGACTTTGACAGTAATAGAAATTAGAGCTCCCTTTCAAGTTCTATAGTGCAGGTTGCTCTGCAGCAGAAAAATCAGCAACCTGGAAACTTGTTAAAATACTGATTAAACTTTTATATTAAATCTGGCATTTAAAAAATATTATTGTGAAACTAGCTCAGGATGTGGAAAAACCTTCCATGCCCTTGAACACTGCAGGTGTCTTGCTGATAAATACTAGGTTTTTGCTAATAGCTTGTGGATTTATAGATGTTAAGGCCAGAGGAGATTATTAGATTATCTAGGGAGTATGATATCCTGTGCAATAAAGGCCATCAAATTTTCTTCCGTCTTTAACCCAATGCAGAGTGATTGACTAAAGCACAGCTTGCAGAAAGGTTTTGTTCAAATATTTTGCTTCCACAAACAAAATACCTGTCAGCCACAACTCACTTGCATGTGGGCCCAGGAAGCATTCAATGTTTCCCCAAGTATTTCTTTTCCTACCAGAGGCTCAGGGGTCCTACACAAATTAAAAGTATAATGAAAAGCTCTATGCTTACCCAGCTCTGAGCAGAACCTGTGCAGAGAATTCCAGACCTGAGGCAGCACCAAGATTCAGACAATAATTAGTTGTCCTTTTGAGCTTTCTGCCCCTGTTATCTACCCCTCTCCTGGCTACACTGAGAACTAGACATTTCAGTGTCCACAAACAGGAGTAACAACACTGTAGATTAGCCAAGCTTTTACTCAAAGAGAAAGATGCTCAAGAAATGCCATTTGCAGAATACTTATTTCTGCATAGCAACAGAAGAATAAAAAGGAGGAGGAATGGAGTGAAAGGTTCCTAAAGTAAAATAAAGAAGAGACAAAGAAGGACAGGAAAACAACTAGACCCTCAAAGATATAACTGCTGAGAATGGGTAAAGACTGAATCAGTCTACCTATGCCCTGCCACACTTCTCACATCTCCACATTTTGTAAATACATCCTTTACTGCCATAACTCCAGGAAGCATAGGATTTCAAGATGCATCATGAACCACTGACTCGACACCTGCTATCACAGATGCTCAATCGTGTAACCCCTTTCATAAGCATCTCCTTTTCTGAATATTGCATGTACCCAGGAAAGAAGAACAGTAGGAATTGGCAGAACTGATGAATTCCATCATCTGCAAAGGACAGCCTCGTCTAAGTATTGTCCAAACCTCAAGAGGCAGGAACATTTTAATTCCTTCCCTTGTTGTACACAGATTTGGGTCCCCTGACTGCACAAACCCTTTTTTCAAACTTGTAATGTGCAAAAACTTTGCAAAAGCATCATACATAAGAATTCTTTTTTTACTACTTATAATTTTTACTCATTAATAATTATTTTTACTGCTTACAATACTCAACTTAGTGTATTAAGGGTCATTGATGAAGAATCATTTAAAATATCTTGACATTCTTCATTTTGACTCTTGGACAATTCATTAAAATCCCTCTCATAAAATCCCCATAAAATATGGTAAATCCTCAGTGAAAATCTGCTCTAATCCCTAGGTACATTATGATAAAAAGTATATATGAAATATGAAAGAATCTTTCCACTATCATTCATACACATTCAGGATACATGCAGGAATTGGGAATAAATCCTTTACAGAAAGAATGTATATTGTTCACAAGTAAGCTTTATCTTGAATGTAAGAGTAGGGTGTATTCCTGATTCTGTGCCCCTGAACAGCTCATCTGTGGCTGAAAACATTTTGCCATCTTTCATCTCTGTTTCTTACCTTCTGGCAAGGTTATCTTCCTTGTCTTCCCCAAAACTGCATGAAACCTAGGAAGCAAGAGTTATAATCGTCAAATAGAGCTTGCCAGCATTGCCTCAACAGAAGGCATCTCTCTAACTCTCTGTCTTCCAAATTTCACTGTCATTCAGCAACTATTCAGGGTATAGTTGTAAACATACTTTCTCCTACATCAAAATCCAAATTAAGCAGTTTCACATGCCAGTGAAGCTCTCCCAGAATGGATGGACTAATGGTGAGGCCATCAATGTCCAGTGACTATGGGAGCAAAACTTCAATTTCTCACTGAAAAGTAAGCTGGAGTTTCTAACTATCGTATTATAATAGACCTTTCCAGACTCAGTCTCATTAATATTAGTGAATCATCCATGATGATTCACCAGACCTTTCAGCCTCAAGGAGGAATACTGCTTTTTTCTGTAGATTAACTCTGAGGTCTGATATCAGGAGCAAAGAAAAAGGTGCTTGGGTTCCATCACTTATACAACTAATGAATACTAATCATACACACTCATTAGTAAGCTCTAGTTCATCACCCACATCTATGGCTTAGAGTAAAAGCACTTTTTGTTACACCAGTTAACGCCTCCATTATAACACTCCTGTGCTTTATCTATCAGTACCAAACTGGTTAACTACTGACTGGTTGTAATCAGGGATGGCAAGATTCCACACAGTAATAACCATGTACTTCTCCGTGCTAAAGGGATGCTGTATGCAAGTATTCTGAGTTGGCAGAGACTTCAAAGCAAGTGGCCTTTGGCAACTTGACGTTCTACCACTACTGGTTGTCATGCCAAAGCAGCAGCAGCACCAACCTGTCCCAACAGTACCTTACCTCAAAAGTAGGGATCCACTAAGTGAAGCTGTTGCATCAAACAATCATGTCTGATTTTAGATTTCTCTTCCTCAGAAACTGGATATGACTGGCCTTAGTTAAGTCACTTTACAACTGGATATATGTTCTTCCAGTAACATTTTCTCAATGTAATGAAAAGTATCACTTGGATTTCCTCCATGATATCCAGCAGAGCTTGAAAACAGCATTGGCTCCTAGAAGCACAGCATATGAAGCAAGAGAAATCGTAGGATTACAGTCTGAACCCCAGAATTCTGTTCCTTTCTGGCAAGTAGCTCAGAGTTGTACACTGCAGCAATGTGGCGTAGCAATGGATGATAGAAAGTCTGATCAGAATACTGATCAGGTATCTTAGAATATCGTATTATCAATATCTCAGATTATCATAGTGCTTTGTGGACAAGTTCATCTGAAAGGGACGTTGCTTAACATTTATGATAACAAGATGATGCTTATGTGACAGATAATGCAGATCACTTACTACAGATACACAAAACTCTCTCAACACATTTCCAGTACAGACATGCTCTGAGATTCCCCAACCTTTTGTACGAGATCTGGTCTTTTGTTTTAATTTATGGTGTAACATGAAAGTTACATAAAAGACATGATTGAGAGCTGAAAGTCAGTGATAATTCTAAAGCTTCAAATGAGTTTTTCATTTTGAGATTCACATCCATTCTGGCATGAAAAAAATCAGTCCTAGACTTGGCAGTGTGAAGCTGTAATCATAAAGTTCTAGTCTCATGTCAGCTCTAGCACACATTCTCAATAACGTTAGGCTATCAGGATTTTGAAAACCAGTTATAAATTATTCCTTCTTTGTATTTCATCAACTCTAATCTCTAGCAACTTCATAAACTCCAATATAAGTTGTAGGGACTGAAAAACATCTTCCTTTGAATTTGTTTTATAGGGTTGGTACAGGCAACGGAGAGCATGATCCCTTTTCATCTGACTCTGGAATAGAGCCATCTGTTTTCCCAGATGATAGAGTAAAACTTACAGTGGCTTATTGCTGAATAGATGGTTATCAATATCCTTACTTCAGAAGATCTGGCCCTAGGGATCTAGACCAAAGGATAGTCCTCACTAGGCTTCTAGAATATGCTAACGTAAGCAGAGGACTACTATGTATTTAGAGTGCAAGCAGAAACAACAAACAGATAGTGTCGAATAGAAGAATGCTTCCATGGGATTTAAAGTTTTCCATGTTGTACTCAAGATCACAGAACTCCTTAAGACTTCAAGTTGAATTCTAACAAAATTCACAGTAAAGGGACATGCCTACCCCATAGCAGCAGTGTTTACCAGCTGGGTATTTTAGAGGATGCATTGGAAAAAGCACACGTCAAAATTGGAAATGAGTTGGCGAGGCTGTTTGGGGACTGGTGGCTCACCTTCTATGACACTATTAACACAATTTAACTAAGGTGCATCCTTGGGTGACTAAACACTTTTAAAAGTCTTATGTCAAGAATTTATCAGTGTAGGGACTGTTCATTAAGCAGCTCTCTTTGCTATTGCCACTGTCCAGCAAAACTATTTCGTAAAGGGCAGCAGTGTGTCAGTAGATACTCAAAATGATTAAAGTAAAGCAATAACACTAATGAACACATATAAATAGTCTGTTTCCTTCCCAAATAAGTAATGTGTTAAAAAACACTGATACATGGTACAGAAAGCTAATGGAAGCTGTGGTTCTTCTACTGGGAGAAGTGCCAGCTACTGCTCAGAACATATTTCATCCAAACCCCAAAAGTCATCTTTGGGTGATTAATTTGTTTGGAAAATCTGCAAAACAATTAAGAGAAGTTGGCTAATACAGGCAATCCATTCACATAGGGAGTTTGCATAATATCCCCGAGATTGGCCCATCTCTGGAGTAAACAGTCCTGCTGGTCAAAAGTTTTCTGAAAGAACATTTTTCTGTTAAAAAATGTTGAGGTACTAAAATCAAGAAGTTCTGCAGGAACGTGCCACTTTTGATCAAATTTCAAGACACCATTTATTTAAACAGAAATGGAATTTCCATTTGGCAAATGTTTAACTTTCATTTAGGGATTTATATATAATATTGAGTACAACATGAATTACCAGTTACTAAAATTGACCGTGAAATTTCATCTCATATGAACTTTTGAGTGATGCAGATTTTGTTTCAATGAGAACTGAAATGGAATATTGAATCTTGGAATTTTCCATGAAACAGAAATATGCCATCAGCAGTGGTCCTTGTCACTCAGCACTGCTTCTCCCTGTTCTTTCCTCTTCTGTCATGCACTGTTGATATATTCAAGGCCAATAGGTAAGTGTAAAAGGGATGGAAGGGAGGGGAGAAGTGTTGGGAAAGAACACAGCTGGAAGAAAGGAAACAGAGCTAGGAGAGAAATGTAGTGCAATGAATACAGAATTGAGAGTCGAATATGTACATAGAACAGGAGGATGAGAAAAGAATCATCACAACCACAATTCAACAAGCCAACTTGCAAGTTTTGTCACTTGAGGGTGGTAATTTCCCACTGTAAAAGCTTCATTGAAATTGACAGATTTCCACTGATCATTTTGCTTTATCCAATTATGCCAAGTACCAGTTGTAATGCCAATGACCAATTATAGTATCTTCTTAAAATAGTAGTTAAACTACTAATTGAAATACCAATTAATATGCATTCATTACCAGTTGTCAGTTATTTTACACATCATCATTATTATACCTCTGTATATGTGTGCAATGTATTTATAATTTAAAAATAGGTAAAGTAAAATAATTTTTAAAATATACATTATTATTAGTTTAAAAAATAGGAAATTGTAAAAGAAAAAATAGTTGGTCTGAAATGGCTTGATATATATATATATACATTTCAGTTCATGAGACCCCTCCTAATATTGCCTTTCATTTGCATTTGGAATATTTGATGAAATATAGCATTATCTTTGGCACAAAGATTTTTGTTTTTTATTACTTCTTATAAAACAGTTTAGAGATGTCCGTGAACACAAAAGTCATTTCACATGAACATTTTTTTTTCTTGAATATGGATTAAACAATCTCTTCCTACTATCTTTGATTTCAACATTCATAATTGGAAGAAACAATCTGCTATACGTTGCTTTTCTTCAAGTGACCATGTGGTCAGACTGGAAACTTTGGACCATAATATTTAAAATAATCTCTGATTTTGCTGAGATTTTTGCATATAATATAAAAATATCCATTGAATTATATATAAAATATAAAAAAAATATCAATTTCAAAGTCAAATATATTATAATGACATTAGGAAGAATGGTCTGGCATCATTTAAAAGACATAAGTTTAATAGTTTCATAGTTTTGAGGGGCTGGAAGGGACCTCACAGATCATCGGGTCCAGCCCCCCTGCACTTGGGCAGGAATGACCACTAGAATCAGATGACCCCAGCAAGATAGGCATCAAGAAGTTTTTTGAAGATTGCCAGGGTGGATGACTGTACCACCTCTGGGAGGGAGCCTGCTCCAGATCCTCAGCACTTGATTTGTAAAGAAGTTTTTCCTTATGTCTAGCTTGAAATGATACTCAGTCATCTTGTGCCCATTATATCTTGTCCTCCCCTGGGGGGCCTAACAGATGCTCCCTCAGGCCCTAATGTACACCCCCTGATATACTTACAGGCTGCCACCAAGTCACCTCTGAGTCTTCTCTTCTCCAGGCTGAACACTCCCAAGTCTTTCAGACTCTCCTTGTATAACCTGGTCAGTAGGCCTCTAATATCATGCACACGGCCCTCCTTTGGATTGTCTTGAGCTTCTCCATATCCTTCTTGAAATGTGGTGCCCAGAACTGGACACAGAACTCCAGCTGCAGTCTCACCAAGGTTGAGTAGAGAGGGAGGATGACATCCTTAGGCTTGCTAGAGATGCCTTGATAGATGCATGGCAGTATTTAGTTAGCTTTGCCAGCTATGGCATTGCATTGGTGGCTTATGTTCATTTTGTTGTTTATCACAACACCCAGGTCTTGTTCAGATGTGGTGCTAGCAAGCATAGCACTGCCAAGCCTGTAAGTGTGTTGTGGATTATTTCTCCCCAGATGGAGCACTTTACATACCTCTGTATTAAACAACATCTGACTGAAGTCGACTCATCTCATGGGCCTGTCCAGGTTGGCCCTTATTGCTGGCTCGTCTTTAAACATGACCTCACTCCCCCATAGTCTGGTGCTGTAGTGTCTCTAGTGGGCACTATGAGTACTGTACTGCCTCCCTTGACTGGGGTGCCCCCCAACTCACGTGCCACAACTTGTTGTTACTGGATTAAAGGAGGGGTTCAGTGGTGTTCCTCTTCTCAGGTGACCCAGTGACAGAGGTACTCACATTCGTGATGTCGTGTTCCTTAGGGCTCTGCCTCCCCTACACCCCATCCACTCACCAGCTGTTTGGATGTTCCACTTGTTGCTCTGCTGATCCCCAAGAGGCCCCTTTGTTATGGGGGTCTGGTGTCTGCTTCAGGCAACCGGCCAATCGCTTAGATGTTAGCATTACTGGAGCCACAGTCCCTGATCCCAAAAGGCTGCACTCCTTGGTTTCTCAGCGTCCTTCCCTTCCCTCCATGGGAGAGGGATGCTCCCAATAAACTATGAGGTTGCTGAGTTGGGAATAGTCCGTCCCCAGCCTAGTACCTGACATGGATCCCTCGGCCTTAGTAGCAGGGCAGTGTCTGCTCGGCTGCTGTCACCAGCCTTCAGAGCCACTGAAGCCACCTGACCTCCTTGCTCGTCACTGGCTCACACCTCCTCCCCACCTTCTGCCCCTGCCAGTATCTGGTGGGGCTTTTAAACTTCCTGCAATGGTGGCATCAGCTGCCGCAATCAGCTGGGCACCGCCCCACCCATGGATCAGCTGTTTGAAGAGCTGGCATAATGCCGACTTGTGCGGCTGTAACTGTGGACATGGCTCTGTCTCTGTCTCAGGTCGTGCTCCCAGAAGTAAGTCTACTAGGGTGCAGGGGGCCTGTTTATTTACTGCAGAGGCACTCAAGGTTACCCCCAGCTCCCTTGGTGCCTGTGGGGGCTTCTCACCACCACAGGTGTCACCTGTGAACTTTACTAGTTTGCTTTTAATACCCGAACCCAAATCATTGATGAACAAGTTGAAAAGCACTAGTCCAAGTACTGAACCCTGGGGGGTGTAATGTTCCTTCACAAGTTAAGAAAGAAGTTATGTTTCTATCAGATAAACTCCAACCTTAAAACCTCAAATCAAACACAGGAATATAAGAAATCATAAGATGGTAAATTCTGTCTTTAAATATGTTTGAAATATCTCTTTGAGCATGTTTCCCTTGGCTAGAAAATGGCCTTGGTTAAAGTATGCATACATTCAGTTCTTGAAGAAAATTGAAGAATGTTTTAATTCGTTATTAGTTTCAGCATTAATCAGTGGTTAATTGTAATTACTTAGCCTGTGGAAAATGTGGGAATGGAGTTAGATTGTTACCACAAGTCAAATAAAGCTTGCTTTTGTTATTGATTTAAGCATTTTTGAGACAGATATTCAATACAGTTTGCTTGGCAAATTTTTTTGTAAAACATGGCAGATGTGCTGAACAATAATGAAACTAAGTCTTTTCACAATTTTTTGTATCAAATGTAAGTTACTTTTCTAAGCATCAATATTGTTAATAATAGAAGACAACATTTATATTGCTTTCCTAATACCCCTACACATAATAACAAGCCAAGATATTTTTGAGAAATACATACACATTTATTTATTTATAGTTTGGCTTCTTGTATCTTAAAATGATAAGAACTGTTTAAGGTCAGCAGTGTATGCTTTACATATCTTATTTAATATTTTTTCAATGACTGAAATCATGTCAGACCACAGTACCTAGCATACCGGTAGCACACTGGGGACCCAAGGGTGGCCATGATGCCCCCTGGCGGCTCTGTGACTGTGCTCCACTAAGTTCCTAGAGCACCTTCCCTTCTCGACTGCCACATCTCGATGGAAATATAATAATAACAATAATAGGGAGGTTGCCCATGGATCTTCACTTGGCCCCAGTCCAACTGGATCCCCGCTGGAGTTCCAAGGCCCCTCACTGAGTCTCTCTAGTCAACCATACTCTGCTGGGAGTGTAAAGCCTTAGGGGTTAATTGCATGGCTTCAAGCCTCCTTTACACTATACCACTAGCCTTGTGGGTGTTACAGTATCATTGTTCTCTCCTATTGGGGCTTTGCCTTCCTTGGCCTCCACCCCTTTACTCTGACTAGACCTTCTAGCCCAGGCCCACTGTGTCAGACCTGGTTCTGAGGCACCAGGTTCTGGTTCGTCTCTTCCAGTCACCGGGCCCCTGATCCCACTTTGCCAGGCTCCTTTCCCCTGTGAGGCTGCTCTCCTTTTGGGCACTGAGCCCTTGGCCCATGTGTGACTGCACTCCTCCCGGGCACCAGGGCCTTGGCCCCTGTGTGGCTCTGTGGTCTCGCACTTTCTCTCTCTCTAGGCTCAATACTGACTTGAACCTTAAGCCTGCCCCTAGCAGGGATTAAGGCAATTGCATGCCCCTCAGGCACTAATGAAACCTCTGTATACTGCCCCTATAGATCCAACCCAAACTGCTGGTCTAACAATAATATAAACAGAGCCCCTGGACTATAATGCAAACACGAGGGGGAAACAGTCCTCTGCCCCTTTAAGAGGGAAAACCTTCCTTCATACAGGATAGCCTCTCAGCCCTTGAGCTCCTGTAGCCTCATTGGGGATCCATATGTTGCACTACAGCCTGTTCAGGAGTCCTGCTGCTGGCATATCTACACCCTGTGGGAGCCAGAGAGACACTAGCCTGACAGCTCGAGCCTCAGGCT
>JAGPOW010003685.1:11838233-11848576 GCA_030014935.1 Caiman crocodilus
CTCCCAGAGCCTTTCCCCCTTCTGGTCAGCAGACTGCCTGGACTGCCTGCAGGTGCCTGCTGATTGGCCTCATTGCCCTGTTGCCCTGGCAACCTACAGCTCCTGCATCCTGCCTAGTCCGCAGTGCTCCCTGGCTGGGCTGCTTTTCCTTTAAAGGAACAGGGAGCCCCAGACTCTCTGTTACACACCATAAAAAGCCACAACCACCTATAAAGTTAGACCTCAAAAAATGCATACTAGCTTTATAGCTAATTGCTACTGAGGTTTATTTGGCACATGTAGTAGGGGCTTCAAGCTGCAGGGATGCACCATGCCCAGCCAGGGCTGGAGTTCTGTAACTCAGGGGGCTCCCAACCCCAGCTGCTGCTGACTCTGGCTCCTGCAGCCAGGAAGCACAGCTGTCCTGGATGTGTATGAAACCCCTGGGGTGAGGGATCACAGCTGCCACACCTGCTAGCCCCTAGGGTTTCACACACGCAGAATTGCCCCCCGCCCTCCACCCCAGCAATAAGGTGCAATGGGATCTAATGCATGATCCCATACTTACGCCTCCTGCTAGACACAAGTGCATAGATCAAATATTAGATCCCATTGTGCTTTTTTACCTGTGTGTAGAGGGGCCCCACAGGAGCTATGAATCCTCAATCTCTGAAAGCTCAATTTTATTATGAACAGAGTAAAATTAAAGAGTTAAAAGATCAAATGGTAAGTTTTCTTGTGTTTTCACCCTTAGGGTTGTACCAAGAATTATATATATGTATTACATGGATAAATTTAATTGTTGCCAAGTTTTATGGTTTGAACCCATCTTTTGCTCTACTTGGTAGTTTTCCTTAAAGCTCCAGGTCATAGAGTCATTGAATTACATGAGCATCTCCACTTTCATTTTTAAAAAGCCCTCATGGTTATAGAGAAAAGATTAAAAACAGGAACCCAAAGGCTCAAATCCAAAAAAACCTGCTTCAATAGAGCCAAATACAAGACAATGCATCTGCGAACAAAGAATATAGTCTTTGCCCACAGGAGAGACTCTGTCTTAGAAACCAGTCACACAGAAAAAGGCTCATGGGTTATTGTAGGTAAATGACATATGATGACCTTCCAGTGAAATGCTAGGATAGAATGAAAGGCTAATATGCACTTTGGATATAAAAGTGAATACCAAAAGTGGAATAAGGAAGTTGTACTTCCCCTTATACAGCATTAGAAAGACTGCTGTTAGAATGTGGCATCCATTCCTTTTCAAGAAGGGCATGGAAAAACAAGAAAGAAGGATCATAAAATTATGCAAGGAACAGCAGGGGGTCAAAACATGTTAGAAGATATGAGGCTTATGGGACTCAGTTTATTTAGCTAAACAGAGGGTTGAAAGATAATCTTTGTGAAGAGAACCTACATTGAAAAAAATACCCAATGCAGGGTAAGAGTGGGAATAATTTCAGATGATATGCAGATAAAGGCCTTAGGAATTCCAATGGCTAGAAGTTGAAGGTAAATAATGCAACTTTGGAAACAACAATGACAAATAAATCACAATTTTCCAGCAATGATGGTAAATGAATATTGGAACAGCATGCCAATGGAGGTAGTTGACTCAAACCTCATTTATACATTTTGAATTAAATTTTGTATCTTTCTAAAAATCTCTCTTGATTCAGCTTGTGGGAGAAATTCTATAACCTTTGTATACAGAAGATCTAAATTATTATAATGGTTCCTTCTGACCTACAAGAAATGAATCTATAAAAAGCAAAGCAGCAAACCAAAACAAATGAAAATGTATTCTTTGAAAAATACCTTGATTCATGATTTTTCAGTACTTAGAGTTAGTGATGCAAAAGTCTCTCCCCTAAATTTGCATTACAATATGATAATGTTGCAGCATGATTAGAGATGTAAAAAAATATTAATTTCAATTTAAAATGTCAGTTTTTTTGATTAAATGTAAACTGTAAAAAATACTTTTCAAAAAGTGGAAAATTTTGGTGTGGACTTTCTCTTTTTCTCTTTTAACTTGTTCTTTTCTTTAACTGAAAAATGGGAAGTAAGGGAAAGACAGAAGAAATGAACATTTTTATCCAAAGAGCAGAAAAATATTGCAATAAAATGTTAATTTTTTTTTGAGGTACCACATTTTATTCATATAGTACAATAAAGAACCCTGACTGATCTAATCACAATATCACATTATTGAGTTCTTAGGTTAAGTTTGCAATTAACCATTGGAAAAAATATTAGAAAACACCGTTCCTACCAGTAAGTTATTTCTGATAGAAATCATTAGATTTCTATTTTTAATACATGTAAGCCTGTGTTACAGCAGTCTTAGTTTTTATTTTTCATTTGGTTTTCAAATATAAAACTAATGACATTTTATTGTGACATTTTACTCATTTTATTCCTGTAGATTTAAAACTATTTTAAACTACTTGATTATAAGAAAACATCAGATCACTAAAAAAAAGAAAGTGGAGGGTGGGGGGAGGGGGACCAAAACTACCCTTCTCTCCTGCCCAACTAGATGTGCGCTTGGGTAACTACTTTTATATTGAACTCAATATAGAACTGAGGATTCTTCAATTCTCGACTAAGAACCTAGAGTTAGACAGTAGAGGCTCAGACAGAAGAGCAAGTCCCTGTTGTAACTCACGGTGCTTTGCAGGGATTGCCATGAGTTACAACAACCCCCTGGATCCAAAAGACATTCACTGTTGAATCCTGGGGTTTGGGGAATACAGCTGCTATTTAAAGCAGCTGCGAGCCTACGGCCACTAATACAATGCCCCTAATGGGAAAGGGAAGGGGGAGCAGAGGGAGGTCATTCTGGGGGCTGCCCAGCTGGCAGCAGAGGGTGGGGTGGATGGATTGGAGCCCATGCACTCCAGGGTGAGAGGTCCAATCTACCCACCCCATCCTGGAGCACTGGCTGAAAAAACCCCAAATGAAACTCCCTCATCTCCTTTCCCACCCACCTTCCATTCTGAAGACAGAGCCAGGAGCATGGCTGAGTTGCACCAGCCCAATCCTGTTCTGGCCTTTGTGAAGACGCAAGTTACTGAAGACACTCCATTTTGGAGCATCTTCACTGAACTTTTACATGCTTTAAACCCTTTTAAAGCACGCAGCAGCTATGCACTTGTGTTTGGTCATGGCTGTAGAGTGTTTTCAGGGGCCAGATCAGGCAAGAATTGTCACTTCTATCTGTGCCTTAGCAGAATAAGCTCAGGGGTCATTAGCCTTCTGAAACAATTAATGAATTACATCCTTGCTTTCCACTTTCTCCAGTGCAGGGCAAACAATGGGTTGTTGTGTTTTGCTAGCAGCAACTTATAATGTACCGTGACTGGCATATATATAGTGGTAGGATTCTGTGCAAGGCCAGACCTGTGTTCTGCCCTTTCCTGACTAGGTTGCTCTTACCTATCTGGGTGCAAGATATGGATAAACTGCTTCAGGTCCTGTGTGAGCTAAGCATAACATGCAAGTACATTAAGATTATAAAAATATATGAGTTATAATAAATACGTTTTATTAACACAAACAGACTTTTGGCCCATTTATCATTAGCATCATGCTATATGTTTGCCTTCATTTATAAAGGTTTCTTTTTTTCAGAGTTTATTCATATTTAACTGACTTAAAAGAAGCAAATTCAGCAGATGTGTTATTTATCAAAATCCTTTTGTATGCTAATAGATGGCTGGAAGGCAGCAGAATCAACCAAAAATAAAATTTAAAAAAAGTTGATACTTCTTAGACCCAAGGTCTTCTGTACACTTTAAAACAATTATGAAAAAAATTCTTAATAATAGCAAGGACAAATAGTGAAGTTTCCCAAGAGGAAAATAATTCATGCTATGGTCTTTTGTACAAGTTTGATTATATTACATCCTCAATTATGCATTTTTAGGGCACCATAGTCACTTGCAGTCTGAGTCTCACATTGAGTTGCAACTTACCCCTTTGGTTTAATCAGACTTTAAAAAAGCTTAAAAAGTACTGGAAAATAATAATTTAATATTTATTTAATAATAATTAAATAATAATTATGAACCTTGCAGGACAGGGGCTCTCTTTACAGTGGATTCTTACATGCTTTTGTGAAATTCATGTTATATCTTATATTTGAAATCTTGGTTCATTCCACACTTCGGGGCCTGCATAACCAGGAAACATAAAACGTGTCCTTGTTTGAAGAAAGAAGGAGATTGCACATATCAAAGCATAAACAATATATTTCTGATTTGGTAACTGAGACCACTTTGTTACTCTTCCTTTCTTCATATATATATTTTTCTCTCTCTCTTTTTTTTCCCCCCAAGTAAGAAAATGTATTTGAAAAATTCTGCATCTCCTTTCCTGGCTGAGAACTGAGAAGCCAGCTTTCATAGAAATCATAATTTTTTAGTGACTCCAGTTTTGGACACTTCTACATGCATTAATCATGGCATAAATGGCAAGAGTGCTACCTGTACACCCAAGTTAAGGCACCAAAAATGGCAAATCTGCTATAGAAGTCTTTAATATTATATATACATTTTTAGGGTTGCTTTGCATGAGGCCCTAAAATGAACATGTGACAAGTCCAGCCCCAAGCTGATTTAAGACCCTGATATAGTCCCTGGTCAAAGCTGACAACGCTGCATTGGCAAGTGAATGATAAGATTAGCCCAACTGTTGTGACCAGGGATCCAATCCTATCATGCCATCTAATGAATGCTTGGCAGGGACCTTAGATGAACAGAATACTTATCTTCTGCTAGAAAAGTTGTTTTGTTCTTTTTCCTCATTATTTAAAAACCAGTATTTCAGTCAAATCTGCATTCATTTCTTAGCTGCCTGAGAGTTTCAAAGCCACATAAATCAAGGAAGTAATCAATGAGTCTCATTTTATACCCAAAGGAATAACGAAATAATTAAGTAGGAAAAAAAAAAAAAGAAAACAATTTTGGCTAGCTACTTGGGCCAATATTCCAAGTTCTGTAGGTTCTGGGGTTCGATACGAGTACCTTAGGTACTTTTTTAGGTGCTAAAGTTATGACACTCAGCTATGGATGTTCAGAGCTTCTGAAAAACACACACAATGATTTTAAACTACTAAAAACTGTCGCAGACTGACTGCTGAAAGGTTTTGAACATATTCACACAGACTCTTACACAGGGCCCAATCCTGCATCTTTGAAGTCAATGGAGTTTTGCTGACATTAGTTGGAAGAGAATCAAATCTTTAAATAGTTGGGTTAAAACTTTTATGTCTAAGATGCATCATTAACATATAACAGGAACATATTTCTAATGGTTCTTACCTTGCCAGCTTTCCTTATATAAGAACCCCTTACATAAATAACTCCATTGATTTCAGAGCTAATACTATTCTGATTCAATAAAACTATTTGCTTGAGTAGGATTACTTATACAAGCAAAGTTTGAAGGATTGAGTCTAACATTTGTTACAACTGTGCAATTACGTTCATAACTGAGTCACCATAGACCAGATTTTTTTTCTTACAAGAATTGATTACTATTTTTGCCAAATTCCATCATTACTCTTTGTAAAGAACGACTGCTGACTGAATAGAATTATAAAGCTCTTTAGTCAGGAAGATAAATATTGGATTATACTTTATATTTTAAACAAAGAAAATTGAGGCTATTTTGGTCATAAAAGTAGCCATGGACAAGTAGCCAGGAAAAATATAAAATTTAGATTTCAACTGCAATGACTGCATATGCTCCAGTAATATAATATAGATATTAATATGATAGATGCACTTCTAAAAAGTTACAGATGTATAATATTATATGGTACTTTCTGCAGATAAAATGTTTTCCCCTAATACACACCATTCATAATGAATTTCAATTTATTATTAATATTAGCATTTATGACAGTTGTTGGTCAGTACACAGTTATATAACAGAAAATACAAACCCCAGTAATTGTAATTGCACTGCCTTAGCATCTTTCCAATTAGTTTCCACAACAGAGAACAAGGCTAATAATAACCCAGGTTACTTAGCATTTGCCTTTATTCTCCTTTAATTTATCCACAAGTCCTATGGAAAAGCCCTTTAGAAAAATAAAAACATAGGGTTTTATGAAAAATTGATAGGAATCTCTAGACATTATTATGAATATAATAAAAATATTTACTATGATTCTATGAAATAAGATGGAAAATAATATTTCTGTAGGGTCTTTGTTCTTTCAATGCCAGAGATGTGATGATAATTATTTTACAGGATGGTTCAAAAACTCCATAGAAAGGGTTTTTCTTTCCCTCAATATATTGTATTTGCCTCAAGGAATCAGGTAGAAAAGGAGTGAAAACTATGGCTCTGTGCCTAACACTGAGATTTGCACCAAATGGAATCTTTCATACTTGCATTTTTTCCTCCTACATGAGAAGGTTGATCGATAGTCTTTAAAGAATAAGTGCTCCTCCCTAAAGGTACATAGTGGTCTGAGGGCCTGTGAAGCTGAAGAAGGAAAAATGGTATAAAATGAGAGAAAATAGTTAATCTCACAGGGAGTGGGTGGATGTGAAGAGTCAAAGTGCTTTGAGTTTACTGGATGATAAATTGCCACTGCTATACAATAGAGTAGCATGAGATACCACATTACATCAAGACTCTTTGGAGTTGGAGAAAAAGCAAATGGTATGGATCAGTCTAGGATGCACAAATCTAGCAGGTGGAGAGAATCATTACAGCCAAGCAATGTAATTTCTCCTTTATATAGGCATTACACTCAGCTAAATTACCACATGACTAAGGAATACTTTGAGTTAAGTATTCACTGAACATTACAAATTTTAGCACCAGTCTGGCTCACATTACATTTTTTTTATGATCATCTTCAAATATTTTTAGCAATTTCAGATTTTTAATTCATATGAAGTCTAGGAATCTAGGGTACCTATACAAGTGCTCCAGTATGTTCTAATTAGAATGTGTCAGAGCAGACTTGATTAATTGAACACTCCAGTGTGCCTCACCATCACTTGTATTCAGCATTGTGCATTTATAAATGCCATTGGGAGTGCATTAACTAAAATTTGTTGAATGAGCTTTAGTTAAACCATCCCCACAGCCATTTTGAAATGTGGGATGCTGAATACACATGATTGTAGCATTTTAATTAGAGCCTAATAGGGATATCATGGTCCTCTTGAAAAAAAAGAAAGAAGCATAAAAACAATGGACCAGGGAGGGTCATACAACAGCAGTCCACACTTGTAAGAAGCAGATTAGGAAGACTAAGGCAGCGACTAAATTTAAACTAAAAACAGAAATCAAGGACAATAAGAAGTCTTCTTTAGATATGTAGGGAACAGGAGGAAAACAAATGGAAGTGTGGGGCAGCTGGCTACTGACACTCAGGAGAAAACTGAACTCTTGAATGACTACTTTTGATTTGGTAGTTCACCAGACTAAGGGGAAAATCATACTGGATAAGGTTCAGAATGGGCATGGTGGGAATGATCAAAAATCAGACATTTATAACTCAGCAGGATAGGATGAACTTCATCTGAAAGTGATGAAGGAGCTGACTTAAGTCATTGCAGGACCTCTGGGGAAACTCTTCCAAAACTCATGGTGCTTGGGGGAGGTCCCTGAAGACTCGGAGAGGGCCAATGCTGTGCCCATCTTCAAGAAGGGGAGGAGAATAGGCCCAGACAATTATAGGCCAATTAACCTGACTTCTATCCCAGGGAAAATCCTGGAAAAATTCATCAGGAGCCTATGTGTGATATGCTTATAGAAGATGGAAATCTGAATGACAGCCAGCATGGTTTTGTTGTGGGCAGGTCTTGTCTTACTACCTCTTCTCCTTCTGTGACTGGGTAACTCACCACCTGGATAAGAGAGAGGAGGTCAACATTCATAGATTCATACATTCATAGATGCTAGGGTCGGAAGGGACCTCAATAGAATGAGTCCGACCCCCTGCATAGGCAGGAAAGAGTGCTGGGTTTAGATGACCCCAGCTAGATGCTTATCTAACCTCCTCCTGAAGACCCCCAAAGCAGGGCAGAGCACTACCGCCCTTGGGAGCCCGTTCCAGACCTTGGCCACTCGAACTGTGAAGAAGTTCTACCTAATGTCTAGTCCAAACCTGTTCTCTGCTAGCTTGTGGCCATTATTTCTTCTAACCCCTGGGGCACCTTGGTGAATAAAACCTCACCAGTTCCTTTCTGTGCCTCCACAATGAACTTATAGGATATGAGTGGTCCTTCTCTGGACCCTCTCCAGGTTATCCACATCTCTCTTGAAGTGTGGCACCCAAAATTGCACACAGTACTCCAGCTGTGGTCTGACCAGCACCCTATAGAAGGGAAGTATCACCTCCTTGGCTCTGTTCGTCATGCATCTGCCGATGCACAATAAAGTGCCTTTAGCTTTTCTGATGGCATCATCATACTGACGACTCATGTTCATCTTGGAGTCTACTAGGACTGGCCTCTTTCCCTCTTTTTCCTTACATCGGGATTGTCTCCCTCTGTGCCCAAAGGATCATTTTCTTAAGGCACAGTCACCCTGCCTGGGATCCCATCTCTTCAAAACTCCTACTCCGCAGTGTGTCCTTGACTAATCACCTGAGTTCCTTGAAATCAGCTTTCCTAAAATCTAGCACTTTCACCCTACTAGTTACCTTACCCACTTGATGTCTTATCATGAATTCTATTATTTGGTGATTACTGTCTCTCAGGTGATCACCCCTACCATATCATACCCCGTTCCCAATACCAGGTCCAGTAAGGCATTCCCCCTAGTGGGACCATGTACCTCCTGCTTCAGGTGGATGTCCTGTACACAGGACAGGAACCTGCGTGAATGGTGGGACTTTGCTGTCTGCGTCTCCCAGCAGATATCGGGGTATTTAGGTCCCCTATAACTACTGCCTCCTTAGTTTTTATGGTCTCCAAGCTCCTGCCTCAGGAGCCCCAAATCTAGCTCTTCCCCTTGGTGTGGGGGTCTGTAGCAGACCCCTACCACCAAATCCCTTTCACCTTTACCCCCATGTAACCTAACCCGCAATCCTTCTACTTTCTTCTCCTTTGATTCCGTCTCGATAAGGGTTGATGTATATTGCTCATTGACATAGAGCGCAGCCCCTCCCCCTTTCTTCCCCACCCTGTCCTTTCTATACAGTTTATAACCCTCAATGTGTACCGTCCAGTCGTGGGAAGAATCCTACCAGGTTTCTGTTAGCCCTACTAAGTCATACGTGTTTTCTGCAAGCAGGAGTGCTAGTTCACCCTGCTTGCTCCCCATGCTCCTAGCATTAGTGTATAAGCACTTGAGCCCTGTGACTGGAGCTTTTGATGCCCCCTGGCTCTGATGCCCAAAGGGCCCCTTATTGCTTACCTGCACAGTACTGCTGGCCACTCCATGGAATGCAGGTTCCTGATGTTCTCCTTCTTCAGTCTGGGCTGTTCTTGTGGGTGCTACATGGTTTGGTGGTCTATGGCTTCCCCTGCTCTCATCTTCTCCTCTCCCTGATGAGCCTAGTTTAAAGCCCGCCGGAGGAGATCCACCAACCATTGTATACCTAGACTTCCAAAAGGTATCTCATGATGCTCTCATGGGAAAATTGGAGGATTGTAGGATTAATTGCTCAATAGTTAGGTGGGTTGGAAGTTGGCTGTGGGGTAGGACCCAGAGAGTTCTCATGAATGGTTCTGTGTTGTCCTGGTGAGAAGTGGCCAGTGGTGTCCCTCAGGGGCCCATGCTTGGCCCAGTGCTTTTCAACCTCTTTATCAATGATTTGGATGTGGGGGTGAAGAGCTCACTGGTCAAGTTCGTGGATGACACCAAGTTATGGGGGAGCGTGGTCACACTTGAAGATAGGCTGTAGATATAGGTAGACCTGGACAGGCTGGCAAGTTAGGCAAATTGGAAATAGATGGAGTTCAACATTGAGAAGTATAAAGTGTTTGTCTGGGGACAAACAATCCCCACCATACTTACAGGCTTGATGGCACCAAACTGACTAGCACCACAATTGAAAGGGACCTAGGGGTAATAATAAACCATAGTATGAACTTGAGCCATCAGTGTGATGCTGTAGCCAGCAGGGCAAACGACACTGTGGCATACATCAACCGATGCATCTCAAGCAAAATCAAGAAAGTGATTCTACCACTTTACGCAGCATTGGTGAGGGCACAGCTGGAGTATTGCATCCAGTTCTGGGCACTGCATTTCAATAATTTGTCGCGTTTGTAGCGACGGTTAGGCGCAGCAGCAGCAGCGGCGAGCGGCGAGCGGAGCAGCTGAGGGGGCAGCAGCAGCTAGTCCCCCGAAGGTAAGTGGGGCTGCGGGGCTGGTGCAGCTGA
>JAGPOW010003685.1:11856740-11874993 GCA_030014935.1 Caiman crocodilus
GGCAGAAACAGGGTAAAAGGTAGAGCAATATTACAGAAATGATAGAGGAATATCAAAGAAATCCCATAGAGCAAACCAGAGTGGCTGAGGTAGCCGTTTGAACACGCATCTGAAATACTGTTCTCTAAATATCTAATCAGATCTCAAGTACCTTCTCACTCTTATCATCCAGAGGTGGTTGGAGTTTCTTCTGGAGGCAGATTACTCTTAAGGCATGCAGAGAGGGCACGTTCAGGTTCACTTGGATGACCACATGGCTAATGGCTGCCCTTCTTCTTCTTCAGGACCTTTTATCCCCTCTCTGACCTCAGCAGCCCAATCCAATCGAAACTGCCAAACCTGGTCACAAGCCGACCCATTTCCCAAGCATCCCTGGTTACCTGGGCTGAGCGCAGACCCAGGGCCGGGTCGTTCCCCTGCCCAGGTGACTACAGTATCGCCTCCCAGGCCCAGGCCTTTGTCATGCAGACAGGGATGAGATCCCTGCCCTGAGGGATTCACCAGCAGCCTCTCAGGCTGACACAGAGAGAGTTTTCTGGAGAGGAGCACCCACGGTGGCATTTCTGCCATAGAGCCTCACCAAGGCGTCCCTGGGGGTCACAAGAAATAACATCCATAAGCTAGCAGAGAGCAGATTTAAGCTGGACATTAGGGTGAACTTCACAGTTCGAGTGGCCAAGGTCTGGAATGGGCTCCCAAGGGAGGTGGTGCTCTTCCCTACCCTGGGAGTCTTCAAGAGAAGGTTGGATGGGCATCTGGCTGGGGTCATCTGAACCCAGCGCTCTTTCCTGCCTGTGTAGGGGGTTGGACTCGATGATCTATTGAGGTCCCTTCCGACCCTAACATCTACGAATCTGTGAATTATCTGCCTGACCTTTTTTGATATTCTTGGAGAACTGATAAAATTGTTTCGAAGTTGATCTATAGTGTACATTAACTAGTGAAATTTCCACAGGTGAAATTTATCTCAGCCAACATCCTTCTCCAAGATTTAATTAAAAAGTAAATACATTACCTCTTAGTTTGTTTTACGTGTACACGCATACATATATAGGTCATTGTTTAATACCTTCCATCATGTTCTTCATATCAATGTAAACAAAGAATCAACCAAGAAGGAGGTTGTTGAAAGGCCCTGCTAAAAGAACCATCTCTGGTGTGCCTCAGTGAGACATTTGCTGACCTCCCTAATGATCTTTGATGGCTAGAAAATGGCATTTCAAAGTTTGCTTTTGGGAATTGGCTTATAGTTAAAAGTAGATATGTATTAGAAAAATAGTCCAGGGAAACAGCAAATGTTAACTGGTTTCTAAAAAGTCTCTGTGACAAAGTTTCTTCAAGACCTGCTGTGTTTGATATGGGTAAGCTGTGAGCAGACACACAGGCTGAGGATTTAAGCCATGTACTATACTGTTCTGTAACATAAGGTGGCCCTTGAGGTTTCTGGTTTTGGGGAACGCATCACATTAGAAGAGCAGGAAAGCCCAAATTAAGATGTATGCATGGTTTCTGAAACATGGATATCTGAAACAATGGATTATGCTGAGAAGACAAAACGTGGACAGTATGACAACTACAGAGAGACCAATCAGAGATAGCCAGAGATGAAGAATCATCACCAGGGGAAAAGAATACAAAAGAAGGAATTTTAGAGAAGCAAAGGGTCTGTAAATGAGGAACCCAAGGCCACCATGGACAGAAGGCAAACCACAGCCTGTCTCATCCACTCTACTGTGAGGGATGGACCTCAGTCTCTAACCTCTAGGCTGCTGACATCTGACATTCCAGAGAGAACCACAGGGTGAAGCTCGCGTATTGGCCAGACATACCATGACTAGGATGACAGCCCTCGGACTGGTAGATATAGAATTGTTTGCATTATTCTTATCTGCTATCACTGTGTGTCAGTAAAAGTAATCTAGTATCAAATGGAGAGGTCATGATTGGTCTGAGGGTTTGAGTTTTCCTGGAACAAGGTATTTGGGTCAAATGCCACACCAACAATGCTGACATCATTGAACACTATGGGTGTGTCCACATATGCAAGCATGTGCGCTTGCAGCAGCTCAAAGAGAAGTGGTGCAAATTTGAGCCGGGGCTTTTTGCTTCAGCACATGTGCTCAGACATGCACTTTGGTGTGGAGCAAATTGTGCCACTTGGGGCAAAATAACCCTGCCTGGCTCCTCCCATATCTGCAACCAGGGGGAGCTAGAGCCCGGAGCCAGGACCTGTGTTATCCCCAGCAGTATAAAAAGCTGCCCTGTCCTGGCCTCAGCAGTATAAAAAGCCACCCTGGCAAGTAGCTCAGGGCTACTTGCTCTCAGGAGCTTCTGGGGCCCAGCCAACTGGTACCTGGAGGCACTCCCCTTGTGCCAGCTGGATTGCTCAAGCAGCCCTGACAGTTCCCTGTACCCTTTATCTACTGGAGCTGTCTGGCAGTGGGGGCTGCTGCCTGGCTGTGACCTGCTGGTCACCTGCCAGACCCAGATGGGGACTGCACAGCCAGTAGAGGCATCTGCCCCTCCTCTGGGCCAGCTGCCAGTGGACAGTGGTTGCAGGGTTGGCCTCTCTGCAGCACTATTGCCATGTGTGCCCCCTGCCTGGCCATCTGGGAAGCTATCACCTGGAAGATGTTCTGGGTGTGGTAGGTGGCCTGCTTTGAACTGTCAGAACATGTCTTCCTGGTCCCATTTGGCCAGCAGGTCAGCCACAGCCATATGGGTCCAAGGTGCCAGGTCTGAGCTGGCAGGTCCTGCCACTGGCCTCCCTAGCAGGAATTCTGATGTTCCCTGTTGGAAAACTGATAGAAAAAATCCCAAAGTCACTTTGAAAAATACCGCCAAATCCATGTTCCTCCACAGATAAAACAAAAGACCACTATAAAGAGAGACAGAGACAGAGACAGAGATCAGTTGGGCAATGTTTTATTGATACAGCTACAGTGTTAAAGCAAGTCTCTTATCATAATAATAAAGTGAACTCTAAATACATGCTTCATGAATTAATGAATACGTATTTTTCTTCCCTCCCCCAGGGTGATGGCCCCCACACAAGGGGTTCAGACCCTCAACAGGCGGTTCAGACCCTACAGGTGGGGTTTGCCCCCCCCAACAGGGGATTTGGCCTCCACACAAGGGGTACGGCCCCCCAGTGGGGGACAAATGGCTCTCACAGGGGCTACCACCCCCCAGCAAGGCCCACATGCCCCACCTCAGCCTCCCAATTGCTTCCTCACCTGGCCCCATCCCCCACCAGCTGCTGCAGTCCACCCATGGCTGCCCCACCCAGCCCCACTCCCTGCTTCCCCAGACCCCCAAAAGGCTGCCCCACCCAGCCTCACCCCCCAACTTGCAACTCTAGGGCCCCAAGGCTAGCACCACAATTCCAGGCACCATCACATTTTTTGTTGTTTAAAAAAAAACAAACAAGAAAACAAACAGGAAAAAAAGTGGGAAAAAAGCCTCTGCTTACCTTAGAAGCAGGTCTGGGGGGGATCCAGGGTCTCCTGGCAGAGCCTCCCAGAGAGCACAGGACAGCAGAGGGGGAGCAGAGCCTGGGCTGGGGCTGCTGGAGCTGTCACCCTGTCCAGTACCATGCAGGCAGGGGCCCAAATCAGCCAGACGACAACCAGACTGGAGGTAAGTGCAGGGTTTTTCTTTTTGTTTTTTTAAACTATGTGGTGGAGGGGCAGGGATTGGTGAGGCTGGCAGGGGAGGGGCCGGTCACAGGAGGGGTCAGGAGCCTTGCGGGGGCTTGGAGGGTACAGCCAGGACACGGGTCAGCTTTTTCTGGGGGACTGGCAGGGCAAGCGGCCAGCCACAGGAGGGGGAGGGGTCCTTGGGGGGCTGGTGAGGGGAGGGGCCAGCCAGAGCAGAGGTTGGAAGCTGTGGGAGTGGGTGAGGCCATCTGGGGTCCCCTCCATGGTCCCCTTCCCCATCTCCAGCCCCTCTGACTCCTTACTCACCAGCAATGCAGCCCTGGTACTGAAACATGCAGCCTGGCTGGCTGCTTGTTTCAGCACTAGGGCAAGGGCCAACCACAGAGACGCTTTGGCAGGACCCAGCCTCTGAGTCCTGCCCATTTTTTTTAAACTTTGATTTGATTTTTTTTTAGACCTCTGGATATCAAGGGGTCTAATTTTCTTCCCACACTGCAAACTTGCAGCACAGGGAACATTTTTTCATTCCCATGTGTGCCTGTTGCCCCGCCTCAAAGGGGTTCGAGGCCGGGCAAGATGCATCTGGACAGAAAGCCAACACCACTGAAGCCATTACACAACACTGCACTAAGGACTACTTTGCAGATCCATCAGCTTATAAAGGGCCTTTGAAAGCCATTAGACAGATGACATAAAACAAAGCATATAGTCCTAATGGATTATCAGCTGAAATCTATAAGCAAGCCCTCTCACCAACTACATGCCCTTATTCTGAAAATATGGAAACAAACAGATTCCCCATGACTTCAGAGATGCTAAAATTGTTACCATTCTCATGAAAGATCAGATTACAGCAATTATCATTGCATTCTTGTCCATACCTGGTAAGAGTCTCACCTACATTCTCCTCATTACACTCACTGCCATCACTAAAAAGGCTCGACCTGAGTACCAGTGTGGTTTCAGAGCACTCAGAGATACAATAGATATGATCTTTGTTGCTAGACAACTGGAGAAGTGGAACCGAGCAACACCAAGATCTTTACATGGCCTTCATTGACTAATGCATTTGATTTAATCAATCCTATGGAAGCTTCTGGTGAGATTTGGATGACCTGCAAAATTTGTTAACATGATCAGACTTCTTCATGACAGCAAGCAGCCTAAGCAATTGGTTTAGAAACAAACCCTTTCATTATTAGAATTGCAATCAAGCAAGGATGTGTGATTATGCCAACACTCTCTTCCAGCTGCATTACAAACATTTGGCATGTCATTGCTGACAGACTCCCAGCTGGAGTCAGCATTCCAGCACCACATGGACAGAATTGTCTTTAACATCATCAACTGGTTATATTCCAAATACAAGATAACCAGCACCTCCATTACTGATCTTCAATATGCTAATAATTTTGTTACATGTGCCCACTCAACTGAAGAACTCCAGGTAACTCTTGACTGCTACTGTGAAGCATATGAACTGCTTGGACTCACTGTCAACTCCATGAAAACCAAGATACCTCACCAGTCAAGCCCAAACCAACCAACCACCCCACATATTTAAGAGAACAATCCGTGGACAATGTTGAGCATTTCCCCCATCTGAGCAGCTAACTTTCCCAAAAAGTAAACATGAACAATGATATTGAACATCAGATAAAATCTTCCATTGATGCCTTTGCATTTCTCTGAAAATGCTTCCACTGTTATCCCTCCTCCATTGAATGGCCACGATAACACTGGAAACACCTGAAAGCTTTGGAACATTACCATCCACAATGTCTTTGGAAAATCCGATATTTCATTTGGAAGGGCAGAAGAATGAATGTCCGTGTTCTGATTCAAGTAAACATCACTGGAATTGAAGCCACATATATACAGCACCAGCTCTGTTGGACAGGACATGTCATAAGGATGCTTGACAGCCAGCTCTCAGAACAGGTCCTACACTCCCAAAACACCTATGGTCACCACTTTAGTAAGGTACCAAAGCAGAGATTCAAGGACACCTTGAAGGCCAATCTAAAGAAATGTGATATTAAAGTCAATAGCTAGGAGACTCAAGCTCTGAATGGTTCCCAATGGCATCATGATGTATGACAAGGCATTGATCTTTTTGAGAAAACTTACCTCACCATAGGGGTGGATAAATGAGAGAGACAACAGGGAAAGAACAGTGACCCCAAATCAACCTGGATCCTCTCCTTCCTGGAACTATTTGCCACATGTGCAGTTGAATTTGTGGATCATAAATCGCCGTTAACAGTCATCTCCAGACTCAACAATGACTTCGCCATTCATTGGAAGACTAATCCTCGTAACAAGAGACTGCCAACAATAATCTGTCTCTCTCTTTCTCTCTCATTCACACTTCTCCTCCCCCACACCAAATAATTTTGATTGAATGAATCTTAATGTTGGATCTAACAACAAAACTCTAGTTTACCTGTGCTCACAATTTCATATCTTTTTCCGATATAAAAATCACGCATTTGGCTAGCGTTCTCTCCTTCAGTCATCAGGATATCAGAATGGCAGTGTGTGTACCTTGATATATTGTTCTGGTTCATGTTTACACCAGCAAATCAAGTTAGTCAGCACTTGATTGGCATTATCATCAGGCTGCAGAATAGTTTTGACAGAAATAAACAATGCAATTTTCAAAGTCACCAGAAAGAGTGATGTTACCAATGTCCATTGAACTTGGCCCCTAACTATGATTTTTATCAATCCCTAATAAGCTCTTGGTTTAATATATACTGATACACATTACTACTTATAGCCTGGAAATTCCATTCACTTGAGGTACATCTATACAGTCCCACTAGTTTAAAAAAAAAATAGAAAAGAAAAGAGCAGAAGACATTTTACCAATTAGATTCAAAGGAATTAATTTTAAAATAATTTACTTGAAAAATGAATGCATTTGATTTGGACATATTTTTTTCTAATTAATCATTAAATCATTATAAAATTCTGAATAATTTATGTAAATTACATTTAATTTAACTTTGTTTTCTGGCTTCATATAAGAGACATGTTTCTGAAGCACTTCAAAAACCAAAGGTGTGACAAGCAGAATAAGTATCTTGCAGAAATTAGATGTTTAATAAATGCAACAAGCAGAACCAACGACTTTCTAATTCAAATTCTGAGTTAATGTAATAACTTATAGAAGCCTCCAAATCTTAACACAAGGAATTTGACTTGTGAGGTATTTTGACCAAGTATTTTCCATTTTTTCACAACCTTTTTCATGGACTATGTGATAATTATTGAGATGCAATTCATGAAATTCTGAGAGTGCCGGCTCTTTACAAACCAAACTGTGCAAAAGACAGACAGGCCAATCTATTATGCAAAACCATCTGAACTAGCAGGAAAAAGAGCAAAAACTGCAGAACTGTAGGGAGAAACTTATTAAAATGAAAATGTCCAATTCTCATTGCTGCCTATTCTGTTCTTAGATTTTCTACAATCTCTTCATACTGTAAGACATCTGGAAAATACCACAGTGATAAAGTAAGTTCCCTGAACAGATGTTTTCAGAGAAAGGTATTTAAACAAGATGGAGGAAGAATAACAGCCAGAAACTAAGCACTTAAATCTGGGATCAATTTTGGCCAGATCAGTCCCTCTCTGCTTTTCTCTCAAAGAGCCAGGAATGAGCCATGATCAAGTTAATGCAGTGGCCATTCCTTTTCCCTTCAGTCTCTAGGTTTTCTCCATAGCTGGCTGTCAGTCTTATCCTTCAAACTATTAAGGGCTCAACATGCCCTTGGAATCATTCTTCTGAATTTTATTGCCTGACAAAGGGATGGAATGGGAAAAGTCTGTAGTGCTACCCCTTTGGAGAAGACGCCTACGGGTAATCATACCTAAGTCAACCTAAATCAACCTAAATCCAAGACAATTCTGAATTTAAGTTTCCTCACCACCATAATTAGATTCTAGATATGGAAAATGTATAAATCTGTTATAATTTTCCATGTCTAGAATCTAATTTTTGGATGGCTGTCTTGAATTCATTCACCCCCCGACTCCGCTCCCCCAGCACACACCACAACAGCAGGGAAGCAGCAGCAGGGGCATCAAGTGGTCTGACCCCTGCCTATTGCTACTTGTCCATCCCAACCACTTGCCCTCCCAGCTGCCTCCCCATCCTGGGTGCCCGTGCACCCTATGCTTGCCCCTGAGGTGCCTGCACCTCCTGCTGACTACCACCCAACCACTTTGCTCTCCTGACACTGCCACCCCATTTGCCTCCTTCCTGCTTGTCCCCCACAATACCCATTTTCCTTTCTTGGGCACTTCTCCTTCTGCCTGCCTCCCCTGACATGTGCCCATCTCCTCAGTGCTTGCACCCCCCAGCATCTGTTTCTTCTTGCCTGCCCCTGCATTATCTCCCCTGCTTGGCCCCATTGTTGTCTGCTCCCATTTGTTGCCTGTCCCACTCTTTACCTGCCACCTACCTATTTCTTACAGCTGCTTCAGGAGAGACCACACAGCACATGTTGCCTCCAGCCTTGCCATGCAGTGGCAGCAGCAGCTTCAGCCCCAGCCTGGGGGCCAGGGCCAGAGCTGCTGCCACTGTTGCACAACTGAGCTGAGCCCAGAAGCAGCATGTGCTGTGCACTCCCTGTCCAGCCAGAGCTGGGTCCCAGCAGAGGCCACAGCTGCAAGGGGAAGGGAAGGCAGTGGAGGAGGGTGGCAGTTGAAGAAGGAAAGCAGAGGCCTTGGTGGCCAAGTGGCTGTGGGTCAGCCTCTAACCCCAACCTTGGGGCTGGAGTTAGGGCTGCAATCACGGCCCCCTCCTTGTACTTCAGTCTAAGACAGGGGGCTTCTCCCACCTCACCTGTTGAATGGGGTGGGGTGGGGGGAGTAACTAGTTATAGATTTAAGTAAATACAGTGATAATAATAATACTCAATTTTTATTGTTTACTTATAATAAAAAACCTAAGATCAACTGATGAGCTACTTGACAGTATGCTGGGCAATAGTGATGCACAGTAAAAAAACCCCAATCTTGCAGAGTTTACAAGATGAACAAGGCAGCAAAGAAGATGAGAACAGTAAAGCAAACAAACCATCTTAAAAATTATGCACCTGCATTCAGGCCTACCCATTTGTGGTTCAGAAACATCTCTAAGGACTTCATAATCAGGAAAGTTTGTTGCGTTTTTGTTGGACAACAACTGGTAGTGTTGCTTTCCTAGACAATTTTAAATTAAAATTGTTTTTAAAGAAGCTTAAGTACAATTAAATCCTTAGGGTGCTTGCAGATGGGGTGAGGAACAAAAACCTGCTTTACTGAAAGGAACAGCACACTAGGAAAACTGTGTTCTACAGCACCTGAATAGATTAATGGCTTTAGTGGGGCTTTTTTGGTGCTTTTGTCTAATAGTTGCTTGAATCAGCTTTACATAAAAGCACCAACAATGTGGAAGCACCTGATCTATACAGATGTGCAGAGCTGGGTTGAAATAATGTGCTGCCTTTTCTGGACATGCACTGGGCTCAGCCCAGAAGCATGCTGAGTTTAAAGTAAAGTGAGTGAGTTTTCTTGGTTTGTTGTAAGCAGCCTTGGCTAAGGCTGCTTTTTGAAATCAGGTCCTCACTAGACAGTTCCAAATACATTGCTAAATTTCTCATTTAATTTCTGCATACTGGATGGGTTCATGGGAAACATATATTTATAAATGACCATCTTTTTTAACCATACAGTGAAAGATCCTCAGGTATTAATTATTCTCCAAATAATGGTCCATCCAAAATGTTCAGTAATTGAAAGAGACAACTACATGTTAAACACGAGGGAAAATCCAAATATTGGAGAGGATTTCAACCAGTACAAATGGAAAAAAAATAGCACTTTCTGAAATAAAACAAATAGGTCTACTTTTAAAATCCTCTAAGACATTTCCATCTAGCAAGCATGTTTAATTTATAAATCAATCATTAACAGAAGATACATCTCATTGGTCTTTGCTAACTGCTTTAACCATAGTTAAATTCACTAAGTAAAATCAATTAAAACATTATACCAGAAACTAGTCAACTTTGAATTAGAAATTTTGTCCGTGATGTTTTTGTAAAACACTTCTAAATAGGTGACATGCAATGCATGATTATCTCTTTTGCATTTCATGTTAGACTAAATATTTTATTTTGACCTATGGGTTTCTTAAAATATATTAAGCAGACACAACTGTTTTGTTAAATTAAATAGAGATGAGCATTTAATTACTTTGTCTGTCTGGTAAGTTTGAACCTGTGAAAGTAACAATCCCGAAATTCTTAAAATACATTTCCAACACTGAGTGTCATTTAGCATTACTCTAGTGATTTCACTGTATTCAGGAGGTTATGAAGTCAAGCCCAACCACCCCTGATTGAATGAGAATTGCACATTAGTTCAAGAATAAGTTTTCTAGAGGTTAAAGTAGCAGTCTAGTGAAGCCAAGACACATTTGCAAGAATATTTAAAATGGTGATTAGGTAGTGAAGGAACTAACAGAGATAAGTAGTAATGGGAACAGTTAATTGCTCAAGTCATACCCCGTAGCTCATTACAGCTATTTTTATAGTTGTTGTAATAGGCACTTTTATGGTTTTGTTGTGGGTTGTGTTGCAAAATCCATGGATTCTACAAATGGTTATTATAACATGCAATATAGCTACCTCATTCCATGCATTAAATGCCCACACACAAACTATGTGGGTGAAACTGTGCTTCAGAAAAATAAAAAGTATTCAGTACAGAAATGGCTTATTAACACTGGGTAATTCTTCACAAAACAATCATACCATCTCTAGCCTCACCATTCTTATCCCTTAAAAGAAATACACACAATGTCTTCAGAAGGTGGGCCTGGAAAGACAAACTGAACAGTTTTATGGCTCATTATTACTTCTCTCTCACTCCTCCCACTGATAACATCTCTTTGCTCTACAAGTGGCAATTGCCCACTTCCCTTTTAAGAGGTCAAATTCATTAACTTAAATAAAAGCAATTGTTCTAACTTGCATTTAACTTGCCCTGTGATTGTCTTGTTCTCAGACCTGAGGAAGGGCACTTGAAGCCCAAAAGCTTACCCCAACTACACAAGGTTTTTTTATTATTTATTACATTTATGCATAACCTTCCCCCCAGAAGGACTCAGGAAGTTTTACAATAAAAGAGAAAAAGTACTGCAGAAACAGAATAAAATATTAAAATAAGAACCAGCAATCCCATCTCCTCCACCTTCACTTAGAGGGAAAAGAAATTCCTGCTCTCTTGCCCCGACGAAGGAGAACTTCCTTCCCTTCCCAACCCATATTCAATACCTCTTCAAAAGAAAACAACAAATTTCCCTCATCCATATACCTATACCTCCCTCTCTCAAAATCCATTTGCACAGCTGGGGAGGGGCATGGGACAGAGCCATGAGCGGCTCATCTGGGGGCGCTGGGGGGAGGGGGAAGCATACAGCCTGAGAGGGCACGGGGGCCATGTGCCCTGGATTTGCATGCGGGACAGGGGCTGGAGCTGGAGCTGGGGGATCTGTGCCAAGCTGTTCCCAGCAACTGGGCTGGGTCATGCTGTACTTGGGATGGGCAGCAGTGGTACTGGTAGAAGGGGTTGGGGGGGTTATGGCAAATTTTGGGGTGGCTGCAGCCCCCAGTAGCCTCCCTCCCAGCTCCATCACTGCCGCCCACCCCAAGCAGAGCATGGCCAAGCCCCACTACTGGGAGAAGCCTGGTGCGGCCCCAGAGCCCCAGTCTGCAGTAGCAGCCCACCCTCCCTGTGCACAGATCTGGGGGAGCACACCCCTATGCCCTCCTGGGGCGCGTGCTCCCTCTCCCCATGTCCCCCAGATGGTCTGCTGGTGGTTCTGTCCTGTGCGCCACCCTGGCTGTGCAGCACCTGCCCTGTCCCAGTCCCAGCCCCACTCCCTCACTCACTGCACCGCTGCTGCAGCTGCCCACGCTGCCTCTCATGGCGGGAGGGGGGGACACACATGCCTCCCAATCTGGATGCAGGGCAGAGGCAACTTCCACTGTGCAGCTGGCCTGGGAGCAACCCAAAGGCACTGTGTCCTGCCACTGGGCTGAGCTTCACGCCCTGCCCACCCAGCAGTAGGATGCACATTGTGTCACACCAGTCCTGGGGCAGCTGCAGAGGGGCTTGGGGTGCAAAGCGCAGCATGAAGCAGCAGCCATCTCCACCTCATGTACAGATCAGGGAGGCACATGCCCCCCAGGCCTCTGCCAGAGTGTGCACAATGGTTGGAGCCCCCCAGACCTTTGGATGAGCAACCCTGGCTCTGATCCTCCCACCACCCAGGCCAACTGGGCCCCCAGTCACCTCAGCCCCTGCTCCTGCCTGTGCCCCACTCCCTCCCTCACCACAGGGGCCTCAGTCTGGCCCCTACCCCTTCCATCCCCCACAGACTGACCTGCTGGCCTGGGCAGGGGGCGGCACATGTGCAAGCATGTTCAACCCCCACAGCCTCAGATTGACTGTTGCTGTCTGATCAACAAGTTGGTTGCTATCGTCTGGCTGGTGACCACTGATTTAGAAGCTTTGCTTTCTACAGGCTGATAAAGTAAGCCACAGCTTTTGAAAGCTTATGCATTTAGTCTATGAGGTGCAAGTCTGCCATGCCTTATATATTAAAGTGGCCATTGAAAACTTATTCTAAGTTTTCTGCAAGAGATTAAAAAGAGGGTGTGAAGGTTCATGATTAACTCTTGGGGAAGATGAACAGGAGAGAATGTGAGAAATGAAAGCTATCAGTGCAATCTGGCACTCCGTACAAAAACTTTATCATGTAAATTAAACTGTAGGACTTGACAGGTAATTTTTGTTGAAAAGAAGAGCTTTGCAGCATGCTGAATCTGAGGTGCTAGTGAAAGAAAATAATCATTTTATAGTTACAGGACAGCACTAATTTGGTGATACTGAACCTTCCTGTTCAAGGACAAGAACATTTACAGGACACGACTATCATTGCAGAAAGAACAGATCCCTAAGTATTTTTTTTTAATTAAAAATATCCAGATGGAAGATGATGTTATCAGCAAGATGCTACTAAAATATATTTTTTTAGATTTTTCAAAATAACTTGGTTTAAGATGAGCCAATTTTCTTTTATTTTTTAATCCCCTTTTTTCTTTGCATTTACCACTAAGTCACTGGGTTCTGTAACAAAGATGATCTTCACATAAATTTGTCATGCCAGTATTCTTGATTGTGAGGTACAGTGTATGCTGGCTTGATGCAGAGGAAGGCATAAAGTTGTCTATGCTTCTTGGGAAAAAAATAAGTCTATACATAGTCTTTGATCTCTCAAAGCCTGGCTAGCAACATAAATATTTTTATACAAAAACTCAAAGACATTTCCATGTCTCCCTAGCTAAAGGGGCTCAGGATGCCTTACAATGCATTAGAGAGTACTGTGCTGTATTGTAGACAGATAACAACAAGCAACCTGACAAACTTGCAATTCCAGATCTCTGAACAGAGCATCAAAAAAAGGGTCTAATAGGGGAAGAACTTTAAGAGTAATCATTTTAAAAGTCCTGCACTATAATGATAAATGGGGGCTCTAAAGAGGTTCTTGACATTTTACTCTATAGAGGCTCTGTTACCTTCCGCATGAAATATTGACCATAGGACCTTGTTACACCTTACACTGTGGGCCATACAAATACTGATCTATGTAAATGCTAGCCTGAATTTGGAGCAGTCATACTTCAGGCCAGCAGGGGCCTAAGGGACTGACTCCCTCTCTGGTCCCATTCTGGGCTTTGCCGCTGCCACTACTCAACAGGGTTCCCCTCTTGCACCTACTGTACTCTGGGGCTCCCCCCACTAACCTCCCCCTGCTTGCTCGTGGCTGCCTGTGCTACCTTTCCTTGGCAGCTGGGAGGGAAGGGTTAACTTGCCTGCCCGGTTGCTGCTGCTTTTCTGGTTGAGCCTGCCCCAGATACAGAAGCAGAAGTGGCTGTTGGGCAGGTAGGTTAAGCCTTTCCTACCTTCTCCCTGGGACAGACAGCATGAGCATCCTCAAGTAAGCAGGTAGGGAGAGGGAAGGTGGGCGGGGGTGGCAATGAGTATGCTGGGCTGGGTTTGGAGGCAGTGGGCCTAGTGTGAGCCAGTGGGGCGAGTGGGGTAGAGGCATGTTTACACTGAGGTTTAGCCTAGAGTGGCTAACGCCTTGTTGTAATGCAAGCTGGGTAGCATGAATCTGATGATCTGCCCTGGAGTGGCATAACAAGTGCTTAAAACTAGTTTCAGGTGTTGACAATCCAGGGGTTAAGAGCTCCAGGAGCTGCTAAAATTACCATGTAACAAAGCCGTTAGAAAAGCTGATTTCTTATATGATGAAAGACAGTGGATTTGCCTGATTGCTCAGTGCTCTAGAACCTGATTATCAAATCTGTACGTGGATCTCCAACAAGATGTTATATCAGTTATGAGGGAGAGTCAACAATCTCAAATATCTTCTACTAGAAATCTGGATCAAATAGAAATAACTGATGTTAATGGAACAAAACGGATGCAGATTTGTAATCATAATAGGTGAATAATGCAAGTGAGATGAAAAAAATGCATCAAAATATTATTTCCTCATCCTTTCTTCTCCATATTGGGCAATATGGATAAAAATTCAAATGTGGAATGATAGAAGTATTTGGAGAACTCAGTAGTCTCCTTAATTTTTCCCCTACAATAATAGCCCATATTATTATTCATTTCAAAATTATTTGAAGCAATCTGGATTTCTGTTATGATTCACAGAAACTGGACAAGTTTTCAAACGTCACTATCTTTTTGCCTTATAATTTTGAACTATAAACAGTGCTGCAAGTAAATACTTTATATAGCACTGAAGATGATTTAACCATCATTAATTGTCACTGTTTAAATAATAAATAGTTTAGATAAAAGTAGAAAGATGCATTGTAAAGAAAACATCTCTACACTATTATTTTGCAAAACTGTTAGAATTTTATTAGACCACTATATTGGGCTTTGATTTTTATCGTCATACACAAGTTTTTACATCAAAGATTTTAGTTTGACACTTACTTTTTCTTTCCATTTTATGATATTATTGATGTATAATTTAATGTAAGAAAATGTGGAATGCATTTGTTGATAAACAAGCCGCTTTGTTCTATATAGGATCATAGCTTTTTATATTTTTCTACATCAAATTTTCTAGCCCACATACCTGATCACAGCGAGACATTCTTCCTCAACCTGTACATACTTCAGTGGGAGTTTTGCAACTGATTTCAGTGGAAGCTTGACTAGCCAAACTGTTGGAAAGGTGCAATTTCCACACACACCAATTTTATTAACTTCCTTAATAGCAAATTTTCAGAATTTAGTAGTTTGGCAAAAGTTTATTTCAATTTATAGTGCTATTAAACCACATTCACATCTCTAAAAGTTGCCATCACAGCATACTACAATTTCCATCTGCATTGGTGAGCAAGATACAGTGAGACAGGACTACATTAATCACTCAACCAAGAAAGCCTGTACTGCTGCAGATTTGAATGCACAGGTTTAGAAAGGCAAAATCAGAGGGTAGCAAGGACAGCTAACCAGCATAAAAGGACAAAAGTTTGACAGCATTTAAGGAAAAAAAAAACAAACCCCAACGCCAGGCTGGAGACTTATCTGTTAACAGAAACTGGGCAGCACATTTGGAGTGCAGCAACCTTTTGATGGCTGATCAGTATAAAGAATGGGATTAAATTCTGTTGTGATTCAGGTTGTCTGGGTCTTCTATCTTGCACAGTAATAGCCACAATTTCTGTTGTGAATAGAATTGGCTATACAATTATACAAGGAGGGGAAAACAATTTAAAAATGAAAAAGTCAAGATTTTCTGGTTTTTCTATAAAAAAGTCACTTATATTTATGTCCTTTTATCCATTTTGCTACCAATTAACCCTACTCTATTTCCAGTGACCAAACACAAATAAACAAAGCACAAAGCCTGAAAGGAAACATTATAAAGGAAGACCATTCATTAAATAATACAAATATACTATATCATAGCTTTATCTTAAAATAGTAGTAGTGATTGATGTAACCAAAAATATTATATGTATAACCATTCTGTGGGGAACTGGTCAGCAGCAAGGGCTGGGTTCAATTTTGGGGTACTCAATACATTTTACCTTGGCTGAAGCCCCTACCTAGACCAGCTAGGAACCAGTAAATGAATCAGTAGGGCGTCCCACATAAAGAAACCTCACTCCTTGCAAACTATAAACACAAACACCCAAATTTATTAAAGAGAATAAAATAAATATAAAAATTTAAAACACTATTACTACAAGCCAAAGCTTATAGGTGGCACCCTGTTGGGGGAGGCTTCACCCATAACCAGGCAGTGTGGGACTTGGGGCTCCCCAACAGGTAATTCTGGGGGCCTGCACCCCTATACCTGCCCTTCAGCAATGGACTGGAGGGGGAGGGCCACCCTGGAGAGTCCTGTGAGCTGCTCCTTGTGTTTACTGAGCCACAAGAAGATGCTCAAGAGCATGGGTCCTTCTCGGGGCTGCAAGGGGCTCCACTGCTCCTGCAGAAGTGGTAGAGCACCAACCTCCACTCCCACATGGTGACTTTGAGGGGTTAACTGTGGTCTTTGTTAGCATATTGCAAAGTTTATAGCTGGTACCAATAAAATACTGCATCCCAAAATTAGTAGTCCCAATCCCAGCTCTGCTGGGCAAAAAACTGCAGGAGAATTCAAAGGAAAGGTCAAGCCTATCTCAGTTTGGGCCTTTAACAACAACTAATGCACAGCATACTGCTTGGTTGGGACATAAGCTACAAAAGGCACAAAAGGAGGCCCAGACCTATTTCACTGGGCCTGGCTTTGGCAGCAAAAAGCTGGCCAGGCCTATACTGCACTGAAGCCTGGATAAACAACAAGTAGTGCCAGGTGCTACCCTGGCTCAAGCCATGCCAGGCTTTCCCCTGGCCCAGATCTGCCAGCCAAACAGCCAGGCTGAAATGTAATAGCTGTGAAATAGCAAAAACAGCCCAGGCCTCTGGCTGCAGCCTGGACATCCAGTCTTGGCTATACCATGGTGCTGAGACACGACGCGTCCGAAACACAGGGGCCAGTCCCATGTGGCCAGTTACTGTCAGGTCACTGTGCTCCTGGTCACTCTGCCCCCCCGGTATTAATCCATCTCAGGCCTGTGTAGCCAGTACCTGCCAGGACCTATTTCTTAGCAGTTTGCTCCAGGGATTAATACCCCCATGGCACTAACCCACTGAAGAAAAATAAAAGTGGGGAGGAGAGGGAAGAAATAAGAGTCTCAAACTCCAAAATAGACTTCCTCTCCCTGTACCTGAGTCTTTCCCATCTCATAGCTTTTGCTTGTCTCTCCAGTGAAGGGGGAAGCCCCTGCCCCACTGCCCCTTGGGAGCAGGTTTTTGGCTCCCCGTTCATCTGTGCAGCTCTCAGCGGCCACAAGAGAAAAATCTAGAAATCTTAGTTAAGTTGTTCTTATGTACCTGGTGTGACATCATCCAAGCCTTGTCTAATTAGGGAGTACCACAGTCCAGCCTCTCTCTTACTCATCTACCTAGAGGGTGTCCTGTTTTCTCTGGCCAATGAGGCCAGAGGGTTTTATAATTTGCTGAGCACATGGCCAGAACTATAAGGGCCATCGTGCCCCCTCCACCCAATACACAGCCCAAGTGTGTGTGTGGGTATTACATATGTTACTTTGCTACAACAGAAATCTTTTTGTTAAAATGCTAAGATAATTTGTAAAAACAGAACAAATCTTTTCAGAGAAGACCGACCATAAACTACGGTAAAAAAAAAGAAACAGGCTAGGGTTAGTTGAACAGCATTCCACAATGGGGAAGGAAAAGAGATAAGAAACCCTCCCTCTTACTTTCCCAAGGCTATAAATCCCAATTAATTAACACTTTCCAAGTCCACCAAAGAGATCCGGTTCAATCTGGCTCCAAACATTTCAGTGAAACAAAGAAGTTTACATAAAACCCATCAGAGGTTATTTATTATACTATTAGAACAAGCTACCTATAAATATTAGGCATAGGTGGGAGGGAAATTTGCCGAACTCACCAAATTTAATATGGCCTGCTGCCAATCTGCTGTTGCCACCCTCCTCCCACAACCTGAGTCTCCCCAAACAGTATAGGTGAGAATCTATGTTGTGTTATCACAGGTAACCAGCTTGACTTTAGGATAAATGTTTGTTTTTATATTTTAATGTGCAAGCAAATAAAAGGTTGGGCTGCAGACCTGTTTCTGCCTCTTTTATCAGTAGCCTACCCACAAGATTACTTGTAATCTGGGTAGTGGACTGGAAGGGACCTCACAAGGTCATCTAGTCTAACTTCCCGTTCAAGACAGGATTGTTCTTCAAAAAACCACCCTGTCCAACCTGATTTTCATAGTTTCATAGTAACTAGGGTCAGAAGGGGCCTAGAGCAGACCATCTAGTCTGACCCCCTGCCAATGGCAGGAACGAGTGCCAGGGTCACAGGACCCCAGCCAAGTACCTATCCAATCTACTCTTGAAGACGCCCAAGGT
>JAGPOW010003685.1:11885117-11899650 GCA_030014935.1 Caiman crocodilus
CTGGACCAGCTTGAGATGCACCTTTGGATGCATGACAAGGTATGGCTGGCCTTGCTGGCTGTGGTCTGGCATTGGCAGCTCATGTTCATCTTGGAGTCATTACTGAGAAGGGAACTCCCCAGCCTGTATGCATGCTGTGGATTCCTTCTCCCAACGTGCAGCACCCTGCATTTGTCTACGTTGAACCCCATCCTAATCTTATCTGCCCACTTTTGTAGTCTGTCTAAATCTATTTGCAGCCTCTTTCTTCCTTCAAGTGTGTCCACCTCACCCCATGTCTTAATGTCATCAGCAAACTTGGACAGCGTACTTTCCACCCCCTTGTCCAAGTCGTTGATGAAGATATTAAATACTGTGAGCCCAAGGACCAAGCCCCAAGGTACCCTAATGCTCACATCTTGCCAGGTTGAGTACAACCCATCCACCACTACTCTCTGGGTGTGCCCCATCAACCAATTTTTTACCCATCCAACTGTGTAGGCATCATTGCCACGGTCTCTTAATTTATTGATGAGGCTAGGGTGAGAGACAGCGTCAAAAGCCTTCTTAAAGTCTAGAAAGATTACGTCCACTGTGACACCATCATCCAAGGATTTAGTTACTTGGTCATAAAAGGCAATCAGTTTGGTCAGGCAAGACCTGCCTTTGATGAACCCATTCTGACTGCCCCGAGCATGATCTCCCCTGCTGGCCCCCCACAGATGTGCTCCTTGATATTCCTCTCCAAGAGCTTCCCGAGCACTGAGGTGAGGCTTACAGTCCTATAGTTACTTGGGACCTCCTTCCTCCCTTTCTTGAAAATTGGGATCACATTAGCCAGTTTCCAATTCCCTGGCACCTGGCCAGCTGACCACAAATGCTCATACAGCCGGGCCAAGGGCTCCACGATGACCCCTGCCAGCTCCCTCAGCACCCTTGGGTGGAGGGTATCTGAACCTGCAGATTTAAAAATGTCTGTCCCTTCCAGAAAATCCCTAACTACATTTGCACTGACTGAAGTCCTGGCAGGACTATCCCCAAGATTGCCCTACCTCTGGTAGGTGGGATGTCCTCGTTCCTGTTCAAGAAAACAGAGACAAACAAACTGTTAAAAATGTCAGCTTTCTTGTCTGGCATAGCCACAAGATATTCTCTCCCTTTTACTGTATATCACTTCTCTTCCCTTCTCCCTCACATTCATCTGTTGCCTCTACTTATCCCTCTCTCTCTTCCTCTCACGTCTGTTTTTTTTCTTCCTACCTCCCCTCATCCACACTCCCCTTCAAACATGCATGACTGATACAAGGAAATCAATTTGTACAACTAACTGGGAACCACAGGACATCCTATTTCCAAGGGGCAGGATTTCATATTGCTCATGTTCAGTACAGAGGAGTCTTCTGTTACTACCACTGATGCCCATTCAAACCAAGCAGGGCTAATTAGTGAATGGCAGCATGACCCAGAGGGTTTTTATGTGAACAAAGGTGGCTAGTTTCCCAGATCTCTCGATTTTTCTTGCCTATTAACAGCATTTTACACACAAAGGACAAAAAGAATGTCAGCTAAGATGAGCATACATAGCACACTTAAGTGACAGTGACTGAGCTAAATGAATGGAGGCAGAGACTACAAATGTTGCTCTGAATGTGGTGTTTGCTCTGTATTAGCCTTAATGAACTATGTATACATGAATTTAAAACATTATTCCTCCACTCATGTCAGTTCAATTAGATCTGGCCCTGTGACAATGTTTAACTTAAGAATGTTCCAAAGTCAAAATCCCAACAGTAATTGGAAAATGGGGCCATTAAGCACTGGCACTAAGTGCATATGCATATGCTTTGTAAGCCCTACCACTATTTCATTTTACATCAATAAGTGGTGCGACTTCAGCAAGAGTTGGCATATAGATAGCACACAAGAAGTTAATTCTGATTGGCCAACCTCTCTGTTTGATAATATAAACAATGCATATTAAAGCTAAATGTTGCTTTTTAAATATTACTTCACCCACTCACAGGTCACCAAGTGAATTATGCTTGTGGTTTTACACACAAACTGGTGTGTGATGTTAATTTGACAAGCCAACTGGTAGAATCCTTAAAACACTTTCCTGTTAAAGTGACTAAACAGAGTTGAAGCTGCATTAGGGCATCAATCAAGCAAGCCATCTGTTCTAACAGGGTTTTTTGTGCTTTCCAAATCTGAGGATATTAAGCCTTTCTGAATGAGATGCTGACTATTTTTATAAAATACCGACAAGGATCAGTATACAAGAAGCTATCTATTGAAGGGTTCTTAGAGATTATAATTGGCAGTAGTCAATCAACAAGTCTTTACTGTTCTGAGTGATTATCATTTGGTATGATGGGTGTCTTTATTAATTATGCATTGAATAAACTTTTCTAATATTTACAGTTTGGGACACACTTTAAATCTGATAGAGCTAAGTGCAAGGTGCTATCTGACAGAGCAAGAAACAACTGTTCTCTAAGTAAATTAACAATCTATATGGATTTATTGTCTTTTTCCATCATGACACCCCAAAGACATTGTTCCCTTTGACCTTGAATGACTCACCCTATTATCACCGTAATTATCAGTTTTGTCAACAGATACCTAATGCTTCCATACAAGTAAGGATGATTCATAATCCTGTTTCAGTGCCTGGAAAGCTACCCAGAAGCATGCTGATGATCATCCTTTCTGGTCCCTCCTGCTTCCTACGATACCCAACAACGTTGAAAGGAAAGGAAATATGGCTAACACTCACCACTCAATTTCTCCAAGCAAAAATATGGGTGATGCAGGTTTCCATACAGAGAGATACAAATAAGTGATCAATTCAATGTTTAAGTGTTGAAACAACTTCCACATGTTGTATTAGTTAGTAGCCATGGTGCATTTCCTGTTGCCAGCGCCAGAGAGGAAAGGTGGATGCTTTCCTGCTAGAGGGATACAATGTGAGTGTGGTGCAAGCCGAAATATGGTCTAGAATGTAAAACCATAGTATAACAACAGATTTGTGTTTGTTTAGAAACAAAAGCTTGTTTATAGTTATACTTTTAAAGTATCATTGATCCCATTGTCCTTTAAGTGGACCCAAGAAAGTAATTCATCTTTCACCCCCAAAAACCAAATACAGCTCACATTCACATTTAAACTCAGCTGGCCAAGGTACAGGGAGATCTCCTGGCGGTTTTTAAATGTATGTCTATTGAGTAATGGCATTACATGCCCGTGTCAACCTGTGACTTGCCCCCTGCCATTTCAGACACTTATCTTCTGTATTTAAATGCTTTCAATTTTATTTGAAGCTTGTCATAATATTAAATTATGTTTTACCATGGTAATCTTACCAAAGTACTTTATAAGCAATGCACACACAAAACGTGTCTTACTGTTAAAATTCAGGCACCTTTCAGGTAGATGGCTACAGGCAACTATTCAGACTATTCAATGTCTCTACATATGCAGGAAGGACCTCAATATGTATTTTTTTATATAAAAACCTAGGGGTAGAAACATAGAACTAGACTTGCATCATTTTTTGTATAACAATTAAAATATAGTCAATTTTTGTACAACAAAGTTATCATTCATAAAAGCAATCTTTTTGAAGCTGAGGCTGCTCTAGGTGTTCTCAGAAGGGCTGTTCAACAGTCTGTGGTGATAGAACAGACCTTCATTCAGTGAAAACTTGCTGACAGCTAGGAGCTGAATGCTGCATTTTCTTGTACCCTTAAGATAACACAATTGCTGGGATGCAGCAATATCTTATGCAGTTTATAAGCTAGTGATCAATCACTGATTGACAATTCTAATTAGCAGCTCTGCTATGTACAACATTATAGCATTTTATAGCAACTGTTGTGCCTATTAAATCTCCACTGCCATCCTATACAAAATAGAGAGTATTTTATAGCTCATTTGACACCCTATGCTGTCAATTATATTTGTTTATACTGAAGGTCTTTATTGGTATGGATGAACCATTTTTGATATATGCATTAATTGCTCAGATGTCTACATGTTATTATCTCCCAAGACCTAGGTATTTCCGTTCTGAAGAGTTGGTGGTATTTGAGATATAATTCTAACAATAAGAAAGCAATAGTCCAACACCTGTTTTCCAGAATAGTGCGTTTTAGGTGTATGGGTTTGGAGGACGATTCAGGTTAAGATCCCCCCCTCCCCAACAGATTCATAATGGAATACAGTAGTCATAAGAAAAGTGATGTGTGTTTCAAAATACTGTTCTCTGTTACAAAATCACGGTGACATATCATGTTTTCCTTGAATAAAAACACGCTAGAAATTGAAGTTCATTTGCAATTTGATAGGACACATCCAGAACAGGTTTTTCTTGGTTTTAATTGCTTCCCAAAACCCCAGCCACATACTATATAATTATCACACAGTAATAATCCCTTAGCATCTACACTGAATATTTTAAATTTGAATTGAGGCACATCAGAAAACACAATATAAAAATACAAGGAATAACAAGATTTCTTTTTTAGTTGCTGGGTTCCTTAAATGTATTGAGTTGGTTTTTCTTTTCTTTTTCTATTCATTTTTTTCTGATATTTCTCTTAGAAAAACTAGGCTTTCCATCATACAGAAGGTGATAAATTACTGAGAAAAAACAGTATCTTTGCTTGTCGTGTATGTGGGTTGTACCAGAGATCTGGCTTCCCTGGTGCTCTCAAAGCAAAAGACAGCAAATGAAACAGAATTATACATTTTTTTGCAGAAATCCCAGAACAGCAGTTTATGTTTAAATGTTGCCTTAAACATACTGTAAATTAACCAATATACACTCTCAAAACTAAATTTAAAAATGAATGATCAGCAAAATATGTTGTAATAGCACAATAATATAAACCTTGTAGGAGTACAGAGAAGAAGGTTGATGGTCTCTTCACTTGAAATATTAGAGATCAGTAGAGAGAATGCAAAGCGCAGCACGGCAGTTACAACTCGGTGCAATTCATCTTTTAAATGATACATTTTTTTTTAATTTTAAGAAGTATGTGTCATATCAAATACTTCGTAGTTTGATGGGGACTCTTTGATTTCTCTCCCTCAGGATTTTTTAAATACATCATAGAGTCCCCAGAGCAAAGGGCTTCATATATAAATGCCATATAAATATAATGTTCAAGATCTAGGATTAAGTTAGGTTTGCAACTGACACCCTTGAACTTGAAATCCCCCCTTGTATTAACTTTACTAGATCAAACAATACTAGCAGCTTTATAAAGAGGAAGTTCTTTGTTATTTTTTTTTTTTTTAGAAGAGAAGGAACCTGAAGATGGGCTGATCTTTGACTTGGGAAATTAGTCAGGATGCAATCATTTTTTTTTAGCCCAATGAGAAGTGCTTTCATCCTGTAATATTACTAAAAGCAAACATGACAAATCAGATGGAGCCTCTGCATGACAGTCCTCTTCTGGGCCACAGGAATCTTCTAGGAGTTAAATCCTTTGAGATATCCTTTAGCTGTAGTCATCTTCTCCTCAGGGTCACCCTCTTTCTGCTTCCACGACATCGCCCACTTTTCTGGCTGAGACTCTTGCATTCAGCTGCCAGGCCTGTGCTTTCTGTGCTGCTAGACGCTCTGCATATCTTCTGTTAACTAGACAGGTCTCTCCTTCTCCCCTGCAGACTCTTTTCTTGTTTGTTACTTTGACAGATTTCCTTTCCTGTCTCTCATTTATCAGCTATTCTGACCTTCACCTTCCACTCCTATTCCTTGTTGCCAGAGCCTACTTTCATTCAGCAACAATTCCCCTTACTATTCATTCACACTCAGGTGATACACTGCGCTCATCTGAAGTATCTACACAATATCAGCTACCACCTTCCCACTCACTAAAGGCAAGCACCAGGGTGCACTATCAAGTCAAGTCTGATATCTTTCTAATTTCAAACAAGTCTTGGCATAACAGGGAAACACCGTATCTAGTGCTGACCACATTCAGATAACCTTATTAAATGAGCAAGTGCATCTTTTTCAACCTTACAACTGATCCTCTTTTCTGAAGAAGTAAAAAACAAAACAGCAGGCTACATCATTAGGTCCATTATATTCAGTCTAATTTTAGTAGTAAAATAGCATTGGAAGTATGTTTAACTAGCACAATTCTGTAAACACTTTGAATTTGGCTCTACGTTTTAATCAGAAAAGAAAGAGACCGGTGATTGCCAGATACCAATGTTGCCTAAATCAAGGTTAAATGCCCTGTCTAATCAGAGTTATGTATTTAAATACAATATGGCTCTGTATTAAATAGTCTCTACTTGTTTGCCTCTCAGTTAATATCAGTGAGGGATCCATGCACAGATTATAAAATTGAGATCTGCAGTACAGATTGGAGAACCAAAATTTGTCACAGCTTCACAATGGTCAATTTTCCATGGTTTTCATGACCTGGAAAAGGAGAACTCCATAGTGTATTTTAGAAAAGTGTCCTTGTCCTGGGACATTAATATTGGATTATGATTATTTCCCAGAGTAAAGCCTGAATCAGAAGGCAAATTAATTCTAATGCTAGCAAATGATTATAATTCTGAGAAGGTTTTTGCAATGTGGGTAAGGTTTTTACTCCAAAAGGTTCTCTGATGCTCTACAAGGCAGTCGTATAAATACTGAGGTCTTATATTTGAGCCCCAAATACAAAGATTTAAATGAATATAGAATATAGCCATGTTTTCCTAGTGACATCCTTTTTTCCCCTTATTTAATGTCTTAAAACTTGAGTCTAAAAAAAGATGCTAAACCATTTGATCCTATAAAATATGAAGCCAAGCAATAATCATGCAGTGTGTCTCATGCTGTCACAAATTTCTGATTTTGTACTTTGTCGGTTTATCACATGTTTTACATACTGCTGTCATTTATTTTCTTAATGTACATCAAAGGTCACGTAAGTAGTAGGATTCCTAGATAAGTTAATTGTCAAATAGAGTACTAATTCAATACATAATGAGGTTACGTTTATTTTGATCTGAAATATACTATGCAATGTCATTTCTGTATTTCACAACTTAGACTTACTGTTAACTAATAATCCTAAAATAGCTCTTATTGTAAGTCCTCTGAAAAGACCGTATTCTCAAAGAGATAAGGAGTTTATAGTATTCAGCCACCAGGTGCCCACACAAAAGACTAACTTTCAAAATGATATTTTCTCCAGTGTGATACAAGGGTAAACCCTTAGTTAACATGTTTCATCTGTCCAGGTCATCACACTTTACAGAGGAATGGAAGGACCACATTCCCAGGTAGGATACAGAGACACAGAACCAAAGTGATATGCCTGACAACACTTAAGAAGTTGGTGAAGAGGCAGCAACACACACTTGACTCCTAGTCTAGATCCGTCTTGGCCCACTTTCTGGCCTTTAGTCCCCACTAAAATTTGTGATTGAGAGACTGCTTGCATGTGTGAGGCTTGCTTTGACTAGGAGGCAGGAGGGAGAGCTCTAGACCCAGTGAATTCTTAAACTCTAATACGGTTATGACCTGGGATCCTGGTTTTCTCTAATAAGAAAAAAAAAAATCCCCAATTTTCAGGTTAAAAAAAGTAATCCAAAATCCACATTCTTCTGTTATTAAAATGAAACACCACTAGTACATAGATATCTTTATATATCTATATCTCTGTGTGTAGTTGGGTTTCATTTTGATCATGGAAAAATGTGTATTTTGAAAATGGGGGATTTTTTTTCTTTTCAATCAGAGAAAACCAGATTCCCTGGTCATGACCTATTTTCACTGGTGCAAATTGTAACTACAGTAAGCTGCTCTCCTTCTGAGGTCATTTGATTATAAAGGATGATTGATGTATGATTGGAACTGCTCCTGGCCAATTGACTGGACACTCAGGTGATTAGCAGATGTGATAGGACAAGTGGTAAAAGGAGCCTGGAACATCCACGGGCCTGGGTTTTGTATGTGTTAGGTTTGCTTGGTGTGCGTTTGTGGGATATAATTGTGGGGACAGGTCCCTGAGGTATGGTGGGAGGTTGTCTGCCAGTGAGATGTGATTGAAAGTTGGGGCGTGAGTCTGCTGGGTTGTTTGTTGGATTGATGAAGACTTCGAGGATGGAGCCTTTGGAAGAACAAGTGCCTGCCACCGGGAGAAGCGCAGGTCAGAGCCATTCTGCTCTCTGGGTGTTTGTGCGACTCAGACCGCTTGTACTGCAGTGTCCGTAGACTCTATGTATACATATTAATAACCTGTTAACCTGTCAAATTCATATGTTCATTGTTGCCATGTGTATTACAATATATTCTTGTTATCTAACTTTACTTAAGTCTGTGTGCAATTTCAAAGCGCTTAGCAGAGTCAGGCTGTACACTAGTACTAGGCATTATAGCTCCATATGTCCACCTTTCTCTGGCTGGGATTCTTAGATTGGTTTATTAAATTAAGAAAATCTTGGCCCTTTTTGATCCTTATCTACCAGGACATCCTCTCTCACTGTAATGTTTTAAAAAAGTAATTACCATAAAGATAAATAGCACATATGTCAGACAGAAATCCTGCCTAATTCTTCTACTAGCTTGAAACACAAACAAGAGTTGACCTGCACCACCTATTCTGAACTAAGACCAGCTAGCAGAATGCATCTCCCTCACAGAACATGATAGCTCATGTCAATGCCCATAGATAAAAGCTTTTCCCATAAACTCTCAATTAAGTAAATCAAAGGCAGATTTTAAATTGATGAAGGCTATAAAGTAGGTTGTTTTTTAATCTTGGCATAATTGCCTTCTACTACCCTACGTTATTGGTAATAAGCAGTCACAATAAAAGCTTCATGAATACTATCTTCCTCTTCAATATTCTGTGCTGGCTATGGGATACAGAATGTGTTAATCATGGAGCTGATCCAATCTACATCATGAATAATGCCTGTTTCGAGGGTGCTACTGGGGAGTAAAAGCCTTAAAAGTGTACCTTGAATGTACAACGAAAGCGCCCTAGCACCTTCCGCCCCCATGCACCCAGATAGCTCTCCTAGTTGCTACATTGATTGGAGTCATGGACTTAATTCCTGCCATCTCCTTTTGGATATTTCTTGCACTACAGTAGGCACTAGAAAGGCTACTTATTCCTGTTGTGGAGTACTAACCCCATAGTCCTAACTGGCCCCTGTACAGGGGTGCAAGAAATCAGGCTTCCTTCCATTCACCTACATATTCTATGACCCAATGTAGACTTTAATATAAGGAGAACCATGAACCCAGCTGTTATGTAGGCTGGACGCTTTGTAGCTCTACAGGACACAAAAATCCTTCTCCTGCCTGCAAGGACTAAAATGCACCCAGCTACTTTGCAAGTCTACACTCATTTCATAGCAGAATTGAAACAGCTGCATTCTCAGAGCAGCTGCTGGAGCTAGAGGGCCAGCTTTTGTCCTTGAATACATTTTTGCTCTACCTGTTTCTGTAGCTTTATAAGGAAAAAAGGTAAGCAGGTAAACAGATTAGGATTTATCCTGTATTAAGAAGGATAACAGGACAACACGGGACCCATTTGTTTCTTATTAGTTTACACATAATATGGACTGGCTTATCGCGTTGTTGTTAATTTGTGAGTTTATTATAAACAGAGTCCACTCATCTATTGCCAAACTGCTGGAAAAGTCTGTTCTACCATTTTCCTGATATTTTGAGAAATTATATTATTTTTAATAATTTAATCCATAGCAATGAGAATATTGCTTGGTCAATTTCAATTGAAATAAAGTAGTTAGTAAATTAAGCTTCTGGTACTAGCAAATTGCTGGGTGTGGGGGGGGAGGAGAAAAAGCCAGCCCAAATATTTTTTTGAGAATACAAGCTTGAATTTTTCAGTCTACTTTGCCAAAAATACATTACATTTTAAAATGACCTGGAACCAAACTAGGTGCAGAATTTAGGTGCAATCTGTGATTTGGATCTAAACAGGGTCCCTCCATGTACTTGGTGAAATTTAAGAAGTGTTGGTTTTGTTCTATTAAGCCTTGAATGGTCTGGGACCTAATTATCTAAAACCCAGGCTCTCACTGTGGTATACTGCTCCAGCTGAAGTATCTGATCTGGAATATCTTGCGTATAAGAAACTGGGCTGCTAGAAAGCATTTTCCATGAAGGTTCTTTAGCTTTGGAATTTCCTACTTATCACAGAATCGTAAAAATTAAGGGCTGGAAGGGATGTCAAAAGATCAAGTCCAACCCCCCTGCTCTGGGCAGGAAAACTGCTGACATCAAACGATCCCAGCAAGGTGTTTGTCTAGTCTCCTCTTGAAGACTTTCAAGGTTGGGGACTGAGCCACCTCCTTGGGAAGTCTATTCCAGGTTCTGATCACCCTTGCCATAAAGAATATCTTCCTTATATCCAACCTGAAACCATCCTCTAACAGTTTAAGGCCATTGCTCCTTATCCTCCCCTGGGATGCCCTAGTAAACAGTTTTCTCTCTCAGCTCCTGATATTCATTAGGCCTGTGCGAAGCAGGTAGTATTTGCTTCAGATTTGGATTTGGCCAATTCGGGGGACAGTGATTTGATTCTGTGATTCAAATCAGTGTCCTGAACAGATTCAGCCAAATCGGATTCAGAGATTCGGCCACCGCCAAATCTCCTAATCAATCAGGCCCCATCCTCCAGCCCTTTGGATGGCTGCTCCGCCCAGCCCCACTATCCTGGCACTTACACAAAACGAACAAAAAATGCCCCGCGCTCATCGTCTCCTGCCAGGCAGGGGGTGGGAGGGGCGATCCCCACTCTGCCGCCAGCCCCTAGAGGCCCTGATGAATGCCGCAGCATCTGGTGAGTGTAGGCCTTTTTTAAAGTGCCAGGCACTGCGGCTGGGAGGGGCAGCCACTGACAGGGCTGGGAGACTGGGCAGGGGTAGGAGGAGCAGGCAGAGGACGGGGCCTGGTGGGGGTCCCCCCATGGTCCCCTCTGCCCTCCTCCAGCCCCCTGCCAACCCCCTACTTACTGGTACAGAGCCCAGGTCTAGCTCCCCGTGGCAGCAAGCAGGGATTGCCTGAATCTCTGAATTGATTCGAAGGCTTCAAATTAATTTGGACCTTTTTACTCGTCTTCCAATTCAATTTAGATTTGGAGATTCAGGCACCGAATTGGACTGAGTCTTCTCTGAACTGCATCAGCAACCAAAACTTTGCACAGCCCTAATATTCACCCTTTATATACTTATAGATGGCCACCAAGTTCCTCCTCAGTCTTCTCTTCCCCAGGCTGAACAGTCCCAGATTCCTTATTCTTTCCTCATCAGGTTTGTCCTCCAGGCCCTTAATCGTTCTTGTGGCCCTCCTCTGGACCCGTCAAGATTCTCTACATCTTTTTTGAAGTTCGGTGCCCAGAACTGGACACAGTACTCCCGCTGGGGTCTCACCAGCTCTGAGTAGAAAGGAAGTATCACTTCCTCAGCCCTGCTCACAATGCATCAGCTAATGTATCCTAATATGCTATTAGCTCTGTTGACTACAGTGTCACACTGGTGGCTCATATTCGTCCTGTGATCAGTCATAATCCTGAGGTCCCTTTCAGCCATTGTGCTATCCAGGACACCTCTTATATTCATGCTTACTTCCCCCCAGATGAAGCACTCTGTATTTATCCTTAATCAATTGCAATTGGTTCCACTCTGCCCACCTTTTCAGCTCACCCAGGTCCACTTGGATCTGCATCCTATCCCCTAGCAGGACCATTTTTCTCCATAACTTAGCATCACCTCCAAACTTGGCAGCATGTTTTCTACATCTTCATCTACATCATTGATAAAGATCTTGAACGCACAGGACCCAAGAACCAGGGATACCACTGGCTACCTCCTGCCAAGACTATACAGACCAGTCCACTAATACTCTCTGGGTTCGACCCTTTATCCAGATCCCAACCCACCTAACTGTGGACTCTGTCAGCCCACAATATGCTATTGTAATGAATTAAGGAAAGTAAAGGGGCCTACTTTGAGTGAAAATGGGTATGAGAGGGCTCTTCTTACCTACCTTCTCTTTTGACCTGAAGTTACATATGAGGATTTCCCAGTAATTTGTAAGTTAGATTAATAGATTTCATAGAAAACCTTTTCTTATATTCTGAGTCAAGTCAAATTTTAGTCATTTTATATCAAGTAAAATCCTATAGATTGTCTCACTTCTTTGGACAGAGGAGTACCCAAAAGGTTTTGGGTTTTTTTCAGTGTTTAGGTCAAGTGATCACTTTTTCTATTAATCATTTCTGCTCTTAGCTGAAAAACATCAAAGGAAGAACAGGAGAAAAATTTTTTTTTTTACTTCTAGAGCTGCATTTCATTGCAGACATTTTCTATACACCACAATAAACCTGTGAAAGATGGAGTTTAGTGGAAATACCAGAGAGGAAAAAACGCTGTCATAAAAATTCAGATCCGGTATTGAAACTTCAAGGGTTCAGATAAGAATGCAAAATTTTGAAGGGTTCTTTGCGAGATTGTTATGCATCTACATAGTTGCTATTTGACAAGAATCTGAAAATCTCTATATTTCTTCAAGTAAATCTCACAACACCTCTGAGATGTTCCTACATTCATTTTACAAATCAGGACACTGGGCACAAAGAAAGGATTAGGGCAATTAAATTCATTCTCTTGACATTTACAATGGGATTTTAGGTATCTGAATTATAGTAGCTGTCCAAACACAGAAATGGGAACCTTAAACTAGTCAGCCATGTTTGGAAGCAAAACATTTCACTTGTATATCTGGGCAACATCCTAAATTGTAGAAAATTGGTATAGCTCCATGGGCTGCATTAGCACTTGACTGATTTATGTCGAATGATGATCTGGACCACTAAAGAAATCCATCTGTCACTGACACAACACTCTGATCTTTCTCTCTGCATCGTTCTTCAACATGGTGTTATTGATAACTCCAAAAACTAAAAAAAGATTTGTTCTAGGCTGGAAAGCATCAAGAGAAGGGAAGCATCAAGGGAAGGCCTCGGATGCAAGACTTCACATTCATTTCCTACAGGATGGGGTGCACATACAATTACATTTTACCTCGAGATTTGCTGGTTTCAGTGTTTCTTGTCTGTTGCTAAAAGACAAAAAATATATTTCTATAATTTGTTGTTAAAATACAGTAAGATGGCAAACAACTGTTACATGTAAAAACTGTACTGGTGTTAAAAGGGAGGGGAAAAAGGTGTGCTACCAAGGTGTAAGTATTTTTGTGTAATTTTCCACATCAGGAGATTCTCCAAGCAAAACTTTCCATCTGATGTGAGGGTTTCTATATAACGACAGCCCATTTTTAAATTCTGTATCTCTTTGAAGTTTGGTTGTGCTACCTCCACCTCACTGCTTGCCACCCAAGCTGCTTCTCTCCCTAATGTGTGCTGAAGATGTTCCACACATACCGTACAACTCTAGCACTTGCTCTGCTGCATGCACAGTGAATCTGTTAGCGTTTGCACTGCTTCTATCCCCTGCAATAAATTTTAATCAGATACTTTGTACCCAGTTGTACTCTTGACTGAAACCATCCAAAGTACTGTTGTTGCTAAGGAAACCACTTCCTTGTTATCTTCGTTCAGCACGTCTGCCTCATTTTCTTGCTGCTTCTCTCTCTCTCTTCCCCCCCCACCTCTTCTTCTCTCTGCCTCTGAGGGGCATCTTTATATCATTGCATTATAGAAGCAACGAACCATTTTCCCCCTCTTCAAGTGCAAACGGTCATTTGAAACGTATAAGTAGTAGCTACAACTACAACTCAGGGCATTTATGCTCAACATATCTTATCATGGGAATACTGTGTGCGCTTGCTCATATGCAACAAGAATCAGTGCCCAGTGGGGTCCGATTGCTGAAAGGGCGCTTTAAACCTCCCCCCCCCCATCAGAAAGGGGGAAATTGACTCCAGGCTCCCTTTGAACTCGACTTAAGAAGAATGGATGCAGGAGAAGAACAGACACAGAGGAGGGACTGTGTGTTTGAATACTATTTTTCTAAATATAAAAGCTCCAAGCTGCTTTGCTCTTCCCCTCAAAACACCACACACCAGCTATGTCAGCCCCACTGCAGGATTACTTGTTTACCTCTTTCAGAAAGAAAGGCAGTCCCCTGAGCCATTTGACCACAAAATTGATTTCTGAACCTCTGCTTCCTACTGTCTCCTAATGTTTAAAGTTATGCAGTCGACAAGCAGCATTTAGAGTTACACTTCCAAGGCTGTGATCAGTATATGCAAGGATTTGAATCCCCCTTCCACGTGCATTTAACAATTAGCAGAACAGTGATGTTTGTTGGATTGGACATGCACCCCTGGCTTCCACATTGTGAAGACAAAGGATGTAAACATGAATTGGAGTTAATTGTCTGGGACGGAGTCAGTGAGAAAAGGCACAAGGGTATAGAGGTCCTTATATATTTTTAATGACAATAGCAGCCAACAAAACAGTAATGATGTAAAGAAGCTGCAATCAGTCTTACTCTCATAGTTCTGACAAATTTTCTTCGGTTGATCTTAGGGTGAAAAAAAAAA
>JAGPOW010003685.1:11899750-11932861 GCA_030014935.1 Caiman crocodilus
AAAAAAAAAATGCACGCAATACATCTAGCTGGGTGACATTGTCTCTTTAAACTTCTGTTACTCTCTGTAATTTTGAATTCTTAGCTCTCTCTCAATTCACTACCCTTTCCCTCACCTCTCTTTTTCATAGACTAATTTCATAAGCACATTTTATGAGATAGTTCTAGAATGAAGAAAAAAAAAATCACGAGTGAAAAGAAGGTAACCTATAATGTTATAGTCTCCACAATGCTTTTGCTTTGCCAAACTGGGCATCATTGCCATTAGTATTGAGTGTAAGGATCCTGCTGGTTCTGTTGCAGTTGTCCTATTGACTTTCTCTGGATGAATAAGTCGCTGTCAAGAGTGCCACTAAATACCCACTTTAGAAAAGCTCTTTTGCCCATAAAGAGCATATTTTCCCTTCCTTGTCAGTCACAGCCAAGCACTGAAAAGCAAAATAAAAAAGGCAATCTGTGGAGACATATATAATTATAAGTAAATACTTTGTAGGTGTTAATTACTAATGTTCTTTTACCTGTGCTTGGTATAGTGATTCAAAAACACTTCTAAATAAAATTATGTGGGTAGTGTTATACCAACTTACTATTACTTTTCAAGAGTAACTGCAAAAAAATAAGCCAAATACTTTTCTTACATTATATTTCACATATGTAAATGCCAGTAAAATGAGCTCTAAATGCTGGTAAAGATTTCCTTGTTACAAAGAAGCTAAGACATTAACCCAGAAACAAAATCATTTCAACCTGTTTGTACTTACTCTTGGTCAGGGTGGGGAAGGACCCTGCATGCAAAGTATCTGTAAAAATTCAGATTGAGTATTCAAAACTTTAATTAATTACCTGAAAATGATTGTCTGTAGATGAACTGCCTCATCAGTATTCACCATCAATGCAGAAGATGAAGGTGAAGGGGAAAAAAATCCTGCAAACACAAGACAGCAGAGGAATTAGAAAAAAAAGTAAAGGTTGTCTTTTTAGTGGACCTGTATAAGCACCTAAGCATATACTCATTGGAGTCTTAAACCTTAATCCTGTAGTTGCCAGATAATAAACAACCACCAATTCCTTAAACTGTTACTGTTCAGAGCTACTTAGCTTCCTCAATTTGGGGGTACATCTTCAACTGAAATTAATGGAAATTGTCTATCCGGAGCAGAGATGGAATAAACTAGCCTTAAATAAGACTGCATTTGTACTAACAACTTCTTACTTACAGGAAATTCCTTCTGAAAATTTGAGCACTTTTGTTTGGACACACAAATCATAATATAACATTTCTTTTTCCCTGTTCAGCTGAGCATGACTTCAGAATCAAGTTTCCAATGCTAATGCTGATTAACACAATTAGCACAGGATTGCTCTATAAATATTCTGCCATTATTCCTTAAAATGTTCCATTTTAGTGAACAGTCTTATCAATAAGCTTGTTTGCCACAAAAAGTACAGAAAAAATGTGAAACGAGAGGAGGGTAGAACACAAATCATTTATATGAAATAAGCAAAAGAAATTTTACAGTAATAATGAGGCAATATTAATTCATCTCTTGAAATTGTATTAAACAAAGCATTTCTCTAGCACTTTATGACCCATCCACTAGAAATGCTGGTAGAGGACATCTGACTAGAAAATCATAAACATACAATTTCCTGCTTCTGTTGACCTAATATCTAGGGTCATGATGCTCTCAAGCGACTGGTTCAAGTGATTATAAAACTTTATAACACTCAAAGTCACTTTCTTTCACATCAAGAAACAGAAGTCTATAGTTTGTTGTGTTCCCAGCCAAGAGATGTGGGGTTTTGAATAAATAAGAAGCCATGATTCAAGCCTGGCGTGATACCATATTTTGGGAAGACGACATTATTTTTGTAACTAGTACAGGAATTTCATTTACATTCTTTTTAGGCCCTGAACCAGGTTATAATTATGGTTTAAATAATGGCTTTGTACAGAACATATGAATGTGTTTAGATGCTTATAGGCATCTATTAGAGAAACCACAAGTGTGCATATGTTCAGGCTGCTTCTCCCCAAAGTAAAAATGGCTGCTCCAGGGGAAAAAACCAACAACAAACCAAAACCTAGGAACAACCAGGGTTAAGTCACTCCCAAGGAGTTTCTTGTGAGCGAGTGAGTGTGCTGTGGCTTCCTTCCAAAGAATACAGTCTTCCAGCATCCCTCGCCACCCATCCAGGCCCAGGGAGACAGTTTGTTGCTCACCAAACTTTGCACCCCTTCACAATCCACACATTGTGCTGCAGGAAAACAGGCTAATAGGCAATCTGGGTTATCCAGTCAGGGTTGCCCTATGCATTACCATAATTTATCACCACAGAAACTAAAGGAGACCCTTCCCCACCTCCCCTCCTCCTGCAGCTGCACAGTGTCAGCACAGCAAGCTCTCTGCTCTTCAGGCCTCAGCACTTGAATGTCCATACATGCACCTCTGGGTAGGTTTCTCTACCAGGAGAACAAACCTGGGAGAATTCTTCCAGATTATATGAGTAAACTGGAGACCAACTGAATAAGCAGCACTGCAGAAAAGGATCTGTGGATTACGGCGGACAATAAGCTGAATATGAGCCAACAGTGTGCCCTTGTTGTTGTTACTGAAGAAGGCTAATGGCAAACTGGGGACTATTATTAGAAGCGTTGCCAGCAGATGGAGGGAAGTGATACTTTCCCTCTACTCGGCACTGGTGAGACCACATCTGGAGTACTGTGTCCAGATTTGGGCCCTCCACTACAGAAAAAGATGTGGACAAATTAGAGAGAGTCCAGCAGAGGGCAACAAAATGGTTAGGGGGCTGGGGCACATGACTTCTAAAATGAGGCTGAGGGAACTGGGCTTATTTAGTCTGGAAAAGAGAAGACAGAGGAGATTTAATAGCAGCCTTCAACTATCTGAAGGGAAGGTCTGAAGAGGATGAGGCTAGACTGCTCTCAGTGGTGGCAGATGACTGAACAAGGAGAAAGGTCTCAAGTTGCAGCAAGGGAAGTTTAGGTTACATATTAGAAAAAAACCTCTTACTAGGAAGGTAATGAAGCACTAGGACAGGCTACCCAGAGAGGCTGTGGACCCTGCATCTTTGGTGGTTTTAGACAAAGCCTTGGTTGGGATGATCTAGATGGGGATGGTCCTGCTTTGAGCAGGCAAATGGACTAGGTGACTTTGAGGTTCCTTCCAATCCTAATTTTCTATGAATATTTGAATGTGTGTTTGTAGTCAATGTATTAAGTCACAACATAAATAATAACAGTGCTACCCATTCAGCCAATTTATGATGCCATAAAGTGGCAAACTATTGCCAAATATACCCCACAAAATATGTGGAACATCTTTGTGGCTCTTTTGTATGCCACCATAAATGGCATTAGTAGCAGCCCCATGCCTGTGCTGACAATTGGCATTTGACGGTCAGTATGGAAACAGGGACAGGGGTTGGCATCAGGACTGGAACAGCTCTGTTCCTGATGCCAAAAACGTGCTGCCAGAAAAGCAGGTTTCAAGGCTCCCTAGCAGGGGATGCCAAGGGGCTCCAGCCACTGGGAACCTGGCAGCTCCTGAGCCTGGCAACCTTTCCTGCCTTGACCTGAAGTGAGTTGCAGGGAGATGAGATGCACCTTCAGTTTTTAGATATACCAAAGGACAAGGACCCCAGAATAAGAGAAGCTTTCTGACCTGTGGATCCCAGTGCTCTGGGACTTCAAAAAGCCACACATGCATCTGGACTATCCTGGGGTCAGGCTAACAGATAGCCAATTGTTGGGCCCAACCACGACAGCCCTGGGTTTTGAACCAGACCCAACAGGGACAGATTGACAAGGCGTGAAGGGGTGCAGTGGTGTGGGGCACCCTTTCCTTTTGGATTGTGCTGCAGGAGTCACAACAGGGACTTTTTTTTAAGTCCCCAAATCAGATACGATCCTGTCATGCTCCCCTTCCTGCTCTTGGCACCCCTTCGCTTCCTCTCCATCATGAGCAGCACACCCCCTCTCCTCCCCTTTGCCTCCTACCCCATTTGTCCTTGCTACTGTCCCTGGGACAAGGCCTCCAATTCACCCATGCCCTGCTCCGGTTATGAACAGTGGTAACAGTGGTGGCAGTGGGTAGTGTGCGTGGCTCCCCCCCCCAGTATTTCCTGCCAGCCTGGGAGCGACCATTCACCCACTGTCACTGTCCTCTGCCGAGCCTGCCTGCAGTGGCTCTGACGCCCTTCCCCAACCCTCCCAAATCATTTTACAGGCTCAGAAGGGTTGAGGGGAAAGGGGTTTCAAAACCCCTACATCCACCCCTGCAGCATTGGTTGCTGCATCCGCACATTTATTCATAATACCATGGCCCATGAGACTGTTGGAGCTGACTGGAGAGCCCTGAAACTGGGACATAGCTGCCTTCTCTCCAAGTTTCATGATTAGGCTGCAGATAGCTCAGCAGTGGCATGACTGGGATTGGAGAAATTTTATGCCCCGTTGCCAGCACCATGCTTCCTGCCATGCAATGTATGATAATGCAATGTTTGGTATGGGGCATAACATTTCTTTGATCCCAGTTGCATCATTGTTTTAACATGGGCCTTAGTCGTAACAGAGTTCCTTTTCCTTCCTGTGAAGTCAGGAGACATATTTGAATTCCCATATTTCAGCCACCAGCTACTTGGATGAACAAACTGACGAACAAAATGTTCTCAATTTTCGACCCATTTTGACACTACCCAACATAACCTGGCCTAATTACAGCCTCCAAAAAAACTCAGCTCATAGAGTATTCACAGGTTTCAAACAGTTCCTGGATTCTCAAATACATTGATTTATGCTGGTAGGAACCCCAGAATCCCAAAGACAACAATGGTTTATGCTCTGGCAAAATGGATCTTTCAACACAAATCTAATGGAAAAATTAGGCCAGTTTTCCATTTTTGTAAAAATCAGAGAGAAAGGAAAAAGGAAGTCAAGAGCTTTTTTCCCTTTACCTAGACTCACCACATTTTCACTATAATCAGACAATTTGAACATATATGCCTTTTTGGAAGAAAACAACCTGATTACCACTAAAGAAGTTCCAGTTCTTTAAACAGTAACTACTTCTTCTTTTCCATTAATTAATTATAAGTAACGCATGTTTGAATGAAAAGGGGTCTTTTAAATAAAAGGGCCCACAATGTTATTGTGGAAATTATGTTGGTAGTAACAACATAGGACTTTTTATAGGACTCAATAAATTGTTGGAAGTTTCTTGATTTAAAGATGTTGGAGGTCATTCTGTTACATTTTGTCAGAAGGGAAGCAAAGCTACAGTAGAGTACAGCATAAATAATTCTGTCAATGACCTATAACTTCAAGGTCAAAGATTTTACAGCTGTATTATGAATTTCTTGACTATAATTCATTTTGTATTTTAGTTTTAAAAGAAAAAAATAAGTTTTATACATGTACATTTAAAATCTCTCTCTTTTCCCAGGATTTCCCTGAAGGGCAACTTGATCAGGATGTCTCAGCTTGTGGTATACAAATCATCTTTGTAGCATATAGGGATTTTTTGGGTCTATTAAATGGAATAAAGACTGTTAACATTAATTGGGTTGCATTGGAGAGTCTTTTTTATGGATATGAATCCAATGGAAATAATAAAAGCCTATCCTTTTGAGTTATTCTAAATGGAAGGAAATACATTAAATATAGATGATTCCTGGAGTTTGTAAACTGTCTACAATTATTAATATTTCAGAAGCCCATGAAAATAAATTGGAGGTAAGGAGCTACAAATGTAGCTTGGAATTCCAAATGTCTGATCCAAAGCTATACAAGGTCAGGGATGGAATTAACTTCTTCCCTTTAAGAGTCTCAGTGGGTGTTAAAAAGTTATATAATCATAACAAAAATTGGACTGGCATCTGAAAGGAAAACTCAAGGAGAATTACTTACCTAGATGATCAATGCCATTCTAAAGGTTCAAGAACTTTTGCAAGTTCTTCCTGAAGGTCAGTTCATGCGGTATCATGTGCCATGTTCCAAGTTCCTGAGATTCAGTAACAACAAACACAACTATACACTTTCCTGATTATGAATGCTGTTACATGACTGGACATGCAGGAGTAAATAAACTTTCAAAAACCTTGTTCCAGTACATACTGGGGTCATGTCAAAACTAGAGGAACAACTGTCCTTCGGGACAGTTGTTTAGTTGCTTCCAAGTCCAAAACATTACACAGAGCAGTTTCTGTTCAACAAGAAGGGTTTTGTTTGCATTTTATTTATTTTGAAAAAATATATAGTTCTCTACTGGTTGTGCACACAGTGATAACAACATTGATTGAAAGTCCATAGCATGCTACTAAAATGGGCACTGGGAAAAGAACATGTTAAATCATTAAAAAATAAAAACCAAAACCCAAACCATTTTATCTCCTTAGTCACAAAAGGCACTGGTCCACAATTTTAAAGGGAAAAGAAGAGTTAAAAGAGTTATAAATTATAAATCCTAAGTCTGTTTATAAATGCTAAACATTAGATAGTATGCATGTATTAGTAATTCAGTTTCAACCCCAACCTCTTCCCAAAAAAGGGCAGAGGGTAGCTTACAAAAAAAAGACACACAGATAAAATAAACAATAATAAAAAAAACCTCCCTTAAATATTTCAGAAGTTATTATGTGGTATGCTAAAGGCCTGTCCAGAAATAAAGGTCTTCTAAAGACATCCATTCTTGGACTCTGGAGGACCTCTCAAGGGGGAGGATATTCCCTGAGGATAGTCACTGAAAAGTGACAGTGAAGTAACTTCATATTGCAAACTTGGCATACAGAGGGTACATACAGGTAGTTGCTCTTAGCTGACCTTATGGATCACAGTGGAGCATACGAAAGGAGGCTATTCCTCAAGTATGTAGGACCCAGGACATTTAGGGCTTTAGCACCACCTTGGTATGTGATTATATATATAAAATTTAACCTAGAAGATGCAAATCTTCATTGCCTTAAGCTACTCAAAGCCCATACAGACTCTAAAACAAGGAGTAATGTGCTCCCCATGATCCACTTCAAACAGAAGGCAGGACTACCATGTTCTGCAGTAGCTGCAGCTTACGTCCCTCCGGGACAGCCACAGAGCACACTGCAGTAGTCTAGCCTGAGTTTATAAAACACGGATGATGCTGGCTAGACCCCAATCTGAGGAAAAGAGTTGAAGCTGTCACCAACTGGAATTGGTGAAAAAGTTGCTTCAAGCCTGCCCTGCAAACTGAAAAGCCACATGTAGCAAATGATCCAGGAGCATCCCAAGCATGCTGATTTGAGTGAAAAGGAGCCTGAACCTCATCAATTATAGGTGCCCAAGTCTTGAGTTCTGCCAACCAACCTGTCTTATCTGGATTCAGTTTTAGCTGGTTCACCTGCATCTGCACCCAGAAGTGGATCCAGGCTTTTACAAAATGAGTATGTAGGAGCAGCAACAGGTTATCCTGCACCCCCTGCCCCACCCCTGTCCCCAGCAGGGTGGATAGATCACTCTGCAAGAGCAGCAGTTGGGGACGTTAAGCCCTCAAAATAGATAACAAGTCTCCCCCTTCCCTGTTTAGAGGCACATCCCCTCCCCACTGACTACTACCGTTGCCCCAAGGGTGAAAGGAGCTCTGGAGCTTCTCCAGCCATGTAGCACGTGGGCTGAGCTTAGCTCAAGACAGAGGAAGCCCCAGCAGATGAATGGGTTCCCTCTCTCCATGTTGGCTTCTAGGCTGGCAGGGAACAGTCCTGGGGACCAGGCAGGGAGCGGGACCTCATCTACTGCTGCTGTCCCAGATTGAACCCAGTGCCTGTGCAGCTTAGCTGGAGCAGGAAAGGCGCTCCCCTTGACCTCAGGACATCAGGGAAAAGTGGCAGCAGCAGGCAGGGAAGGGAAGAATAGGAGGGGACATGTGTCTGAGCATGGAGGGGTAGAGGGGGTATTTTGCCTTCCTCTGGGACTTAAAGCTCTAGGCTCCTTCTCTTGACATGTGGTCAGAAGAAGTGGTGTAGCCACACTACTGCACCTCTTCTGGATCCTCCTCTGCTTACATCTAATCCCAAGCTTCAGCCAGGCACTGGGTAAGGACCAAGACTGGAGGCCCTGAGTCTATTAAAAAAGACAAAGTTGGGAATCATCAGCAAACTGATGGCACCTAACTCCAACTCTCCAATGGCTTTGGACCAAAGGACCCCAAAGGAAAGGTGCTGAGATGTACATTCACCTATCACTCCATGGGACCTCCATGTTAGAAAACAGTAGAACGAATTAAAAGCAGTCCACAAATAGCCAGGTCATGCACACACCTAATGATGCTAGAGAATCTAAATCAAAGGCCACTGAAAGATCTAACAAGATCAATGGGGTACAATTTTCCTTGTTGATATCTAAGTGAATGTCATCAGGGAATGAACACCGTCTCCATACGATACTCAAGATGAAAACCAGATTGACAAGGTCCAGGAATCCAACAGCATCCAGATACATCTGGAGTTGTGGCATGATCATCCATACAAAGGCCTTCCTCAAAAAGGAAAGTCTGGAGATAGAGTGGATAGTTGGCTTGGAAGTCAGCATCTCAATATGCTGGTTTTGAGTAGGGGCCAGACAATTGCAGATTTAACATCTAGCACCCTACCCTAACCAAATGCGATCTCATCCCCCCTGCCCTGCCTAGTTTTTGCAGGTCTAGTTAACAATTGGCCACTCACATTCCTCCAAGCACATCCTCGCTGTGGTTGGTGACAACAACTGGAAGTGGCCCATGTAGGCTGGGCAAGACTCAGATTCTTCAGTCCTGAAATTAGACTCTGCATCTTCCCTCAGCTGTGATGAATGTGAACAATTTTGTCTGCAAAGCAGGTGGCAAACTCATCACAGTGGTATGCGGATGATTCAGTTTCTGGGCAGAGACAACCCAGATTAACTAAGCTATTCACTACCCAGAATTGTTCTGCATTTTCCAGATGCAATGGCACTTGAGAAAAAAGTGCTTGTGCTACTGCCACAACATAGTAGTAGAATACAAAGATCTGTGTTGTAATCAGGTTGTCAGGAATGGATCTGCAGTTGGGCTGAAAACATTTACCCAGTAACCATGAATGGTAGAGAAAAAAAACAATGTTTTGTTCAATTTACAAATGAGACAAAATGGTAAACACTTCAGGAGACCAGACATGGACAAGGGCAGAAACAGCAAAAGCAGGCAAGAGTTAGAGGGAGCTGGAGCTAGCCTTCTCCCAGGGATCCTCTAGACACAAACTTTGTAGGCAAGTCACTGAAAATGCTCTGAGGCTACAGGAACTCTCTCCTATACCACCTGACTTCGGAAAAAAATCTGCAGAGAGGAGTCAACCAGAAACTAAAATTGCAGTTGCAGTTGTCTTTAGACATTTTGAGAACTTTTTTACAGGTTTGGCAGGATTGTCTCTCAGCGGTCACTTCCTGTTTGTTCCATCCTGCCCCGTCTTTCCTTCCCCTCCCTTGATCTCTTTACTTCATTACCATCTCCTACCTGCTCCTGTTCTGTTGCCTCGCACCTCTTCCTGCCTTTCTTTTTCTGTTTTGCTTTCCCTGTAGCCTCCCCAAAACCTTAGAACTGACATGCTGTTTTTTGCCAACACCTAGTTCACTCTACCTGTAAGTTCATCCTGTTCATTTAGATGCTTGGGTCCTCAAGGCAAGAAACAACTATTCCTTTTTATCCTGGGCCTGCCAGGATGATGCCTCACACTCAGTTGACCACTAGGTACTACTGTAATAACCATGATTTATAACAATTAAAAAGTATTGCCATGGCAGCAAAAGACAGAAGCAACTTTTTCTGAGTACTTAATGGAAAACCTAGAAATGCTGAAGCTTAGGTTGAAACGTTCCTGTATGTTGTTAAGCTTGCTGTCACACATTGTAGTGAATTTCTTCACTGTGTTGAAGAAACTGCTGGAAAAGGCTTTGTTTCTTGAATCAGTATAAAATACTTTCTAAAAAAAGGTACACACCCACACACATCCACAACATCCCAAATTCCATTTGCAGATATCAGATACCTAACTTGTAGGTCTGTTTCTCAAATACTCATGGACTATTATCTCGACATAGGTAGTCTGATTTCTGTAGCAAAGCAATCATAAAATGTTGGGAGAAAGCTGAATGGATTTGGTTTGACACAATATGGCAAGGACAAATAGTCTATTCCTCAAGGACAAATAACTACTACTTAACAACACAGTTTTGCTTTCATACCCATTTAGAACTATACAGAGCAAAAAAAAAAAATGTAGCTGTTTACACCGCCATAGAAATAACTTTATTCAGGTGAGTCCCCACTGGGATTATTTACCTGATCTAAAAGTTGCTCCTATATCTAAAGGGCTCAATCCTCCAATCATTTAACAGCAGTTGCAAAAATTGAAATCTATATTATTATGAGGTTCATAGCTTCAACAAAAAGCTAAAGATGAAAGTACTTCTGCTGTCTCTGCTTGCATTTAGCACAGACGTAGGTTTCAACAGCTCTTTACTCAAAGCCCACTTGGCTTGTCATACTCATTTTGTTTATTAAAAAACTAACAAGGAACATTAAACAGCTTCCTCTTTCATTTTTTTTCTCTATGAGAAAAATTATAGTTAGAAGCAACCTACTAGTGAATGGGTATTGAAATATATGGCTATGCTCCATGCAGGTGCTACAGAAAAAGATGCTTTTAGCATCAAATGATAATAGCTGTGTATTTTTATGTTTCATTAGCTTCTACCAATGAGCTAGCCAGCAGGGCCTGTGGACAATGAGGGAGGGTAGTGGCAAAGGGAGGTTCCTTTGTACATTAGAAAAGAAAATATATAGTAAACCTTGCATAGTTTGATATCTGAGAGGAATGGACTCTTGCCCTCTCCCTCCCTCTCCCCACTAACCTTTAGGGAAATGATGGAAAATCAGGACCGCTACCAGTACCCTGCCAAATTATTCAGGGTTGAAACTGTTTCTATTTGCAATTTAAAAGGCAGTTCTACTCCCTATATTTACTGCTCCAACTCTCTGCTGCTGGCAAGCCCATAAGTAAAAGCAAGTGAGAAAAAAAAAAAGCCATATTTATCCAATATTAAAAGCATCAAATATGTTGTATTTGCACCTACCTGTATTTCATCAGAACTGGTTAGCAGGGCACTGGAACCACCATGCTTCATACGAAGTTGGTAGCGGCTTAATATTCCTTGTACCAGATCACTTCCCATCTGATCCATATAGGCAAGCGCCTTATGCACACACCCTTCCCCTTTCCCATATAAAAGTGAGTGGAGAAAATATCATTTGTTGCAGTCCCATTCCCACCTCATTCCCCATCATGAGAGATCCAAACAGCATTACATTAGGCTAGGGTTTGTGGAAGGGAAAAATACCAAGGTGGACACTGAGCTTGGCCAAGGATAAATAAATGTCACCCTCCTAAGAAACAGTTTCTCAAGCAAAGACAGCCTATGGCATATTAGCTCTTGCACAATGGCTCTTCTCTTCTTATAGATCCCAGATACCTTTAGTATGTGCTCATACTTATTTGTGGGGGCTACATGGGTAGAAGTTTACAGTGCTCCTCTATTGAATCTGTGCTACTGGGAAGTCAGTAGAAGAACTACTGGTCCCAGAGCCACTGTGGATGCACATGCTCTTTCTCATATTTCATGGTCACACCAGCGAGGGCTACATGCCACATGGGCTACACCAATGCAAACCACATAACTCCAGGCCATGTGCCATGCAGGTGCCCCTGCGTCTGCCATGCATCCACACAGGTTCCTGTTTGCCCTCCTCCGCCCACCCACCCACCCCACTCTGTACCATGTACCCAGACTTACCCCTTCTGCTCCCTACACCCCATGCCACATGACCCTGCCCCCTGGAAGAGGAAGGGACAGCTTACAGCCAGTGACTGCTATTGTAGCCTGAGTGATAAAGAGTGTGACAGCTAAGTAGAAACTCAGAGACCACAATTTAATCCTGCAGGCCACATGCAACCCATGGACTGCCAGTTGGACAACCCAAAGTATTTATACAGATATCTGAGGATCTTCTACAGTTGCAGATGGACTTCTTGATGTTCTCTGTGGACTAAAGGGGGTAAGCTTTCTTATTTCAGGAGATCTTCATGGATATTTCCTCCTTCAGATCCTCCACCCCAGGAGTTTTAGCATGAAGCATATTTATTATTATTATTTTAATAGAACAACAAAATAAAAAGTGAACATGGAAAAGCAAGCACCTTAGGTCAAAGAGCTGTACTCACTTATTTCAAGCAAAACGCAATGGCATGTAGACCAGCAACAAATCAATAAGAAGTAGGAGAGGAAAGTGGGGTGAGACACCAATAAGACAAAGGTACTCAATAAGGCTAGGATACAGGGAGATGAAAGGATGCATTTCCACCCCTAAAATGAGATAAGTGGATTTAATAAATGAAGAGAGGACTAATTGGCAGATTTGTTGCAGGTGTTACAGAAGTAGTGAGGGATTTTAAAGAGAACAGCTAACTAAGCCTTGAGTAAAGAGTTGATACCTATTGCTGTGCAGAAAAACAAAAGCAACCCCCCACCCAACCTTGGATGCAGAGAATAGAAGTGCTTTAAATTTGAGCTGATGCTTTGGCTCTGGATTTTCAGCACTGCTTCATTTGTTGCTCCCAATGGATTGCCATTCTAAATTTACTTTAGATTATGCTGTGCTGGGAGATCCTTCTCTTGGGATCATTAGGCAGCTCTCAATTTAGTTTTCCAATAAAAATCTGAAAGTTACAATTTAGTGGCACAGCTGCAGTTATTGAAATAACTTTGCCTCTGTTGGTTAAGGGCTGTAAGGGTGGGTGGAAGGTGAAGGGGGGAGGGAGAAGAAGGAGAGTGGAGAAAAGGTCAGAGAAGCAGGTAAGGAGAAGGACAAAGGAAGGACTATGAGGTTCTCATCACCAGAAGAAGCTAGGGCAAGGAGAGGTAGTGCATATTAGCAGTAGTGTATGTTAATCACTGATCTGAGCCAAAAGGCCGAGTACTACAAAAGGTTTTACTCTTATTTCACTGAATTCATATTTCACACTTTGTAACAAGGTAGAAAATGTGTTGCAGTTCAGAGAGAAAGAGGATGATATTCATCTTCTATTCTATATACTGTATTGCACCACTTGTACTTGCCTTCTAACCTGCACAGAAAAAAATGAAATTATACAACTAATATAAATGTGTGTACCAGACGCAGATCCAGCAAGGGACACTGGTGTGTAGAAGAGACAGGTAACTGAAAAAATCCTTTCTTGCCGTGTTGATTTTTTAGAGAATGTAGACAAAGCCTGAGCTACACTAAGCATTACAGCTTGTAATGCTTGCCAAGCTAAGCAGACAGACAGTTTATGTTACCTGTAAATACCTATTCTCATTGAATAATGATGTAAATGGCATTTCTCCTATGGCTATGATCAGATTCTAAATTGATGGCTCTTCACTTACATCACACATGAATAGGCGTAAGAAGCCAATGAAACTGTAAAAATCTCTTGCATATCAAACTAGATGGAATCTAATGTCCCATGAGCATCTGGCTCTCTCACATAGTAGATTGTAGTTCCCAAATTCCTTGGCTTTACTCCCTTCAGGTTAGTTGGAAGCAGTGTAAATAAGTGCTTTAACACTGCATTTCAGATACAGGTTAGGATCTGAAGACAGAAGGTAACTGGAATAAAAGTGATCACAAAATGACTGAGTTCCTGGGATAAAATGGTTGAATTGACGGAGTTCAAAATAGGGAATTGTTGAGTAGGGTCCCTAGGATGAAATTCTAAAGGAAAAGCTGTGGGAGAGCTAGTAGTTACTCAAAGACCGTATATTAAAAGGTAGACTGACAAAATATCCTGGGGCAAAAGAATAATAGTAGTATACTAAGAATCCAATATGAAACACTTTGATGATGTGAAAAAAAAAATCAAATAAGTATTGTACAAAAAAGTGGAAATGAAACACACAGATGAGTATAAAGAGAATAGCACAAAAAAGTAGGTAGGAAAAGAAAAGGTAGAGAAGCCATGATCTGGAATTAATTACTGCTATCAAGGGACATACAAAGCAACATGAAAAAGTTCTATACAGATAGTTAGTAGTAGGAAGCTAAAGGAAATTATAGTAAGAAGAAAGCAGGAAATGGATGACAGAGAAGACTAAGTTCATCAGTGCCTCCCTTGCTTCAATCATCATATACAGGCGAAAGCGACTACTGACAAGATACTTAATTTTAAGCAATTAATTTTAGGGAGAGACATTTGCACAGAAGAACAGGGAAAGAACAGGTTAAAGAATATTTAGTTGCATTAGAGGTATTCAAGTTGGCAGAGTTTGATGAAATTCATCCTAGAGTACTTAAGGAATTAGCTGAAGCAATCTCTGAACCATTAGCAATTATCTTTGAGAACTCACAGAGGACACAGGTGGTCCCAGTGGAATGGAGAAGGGCAAATATTGTACCCATCTTTAAGAAGCAGAAAAGAAGGACTTGGAAAATGAAAGCTCAGTTAGACTAACTTTGATATACAGAAAGATACTGGTACAAATTATTAAATAATACTTATACAAATACCTATAGAACAAATAGGTGATTAAAAGGCCAATATGGATTTGTCAAGAAAAATGGTGTGTCAAAACAATCCAATTTCCTTATCGGAGGGGTAAATAGCCTATCAAATAAGGCAGAATAGGAAGATTTGGTATATATTTACTGCTGGTGTTGCAGAAGTGGTGAGGGATTTTTGACATTCACATGATGCCTTTAAAAGCAAAACTAGAAAAAAATATGGGCTATGTGAAATCACCTTCCAGTGGTTTCACAACTGGGTGAAAAATTCTTATGTATGCCTTTTCAAATCAAATAGGAAACTGGGAAGTTTATGTTGTGGTGCTGCAGGGGTCTCTTCTATCACCCAAGTTGTTGATTAAAATACTGAATAGAACTAGATGTTGAACAGATACGACACTTCAAAAACTGCATATGACACCGCACTGGGTAGACGTTACCCGGCGTTGAAAGACAGAATGAGGATCAGAATTTAAAGTGATCCTGGTAGAAAACAAACAAAAGAAGTACTATGTCTGTTAAAGTCAAATAAATGTTTGATGTAAGAATGTCCAAAAGGGGGAAGAGCTGCTTAAACATTAATATGTAGAAAAGGACTTGTATGTTCCTGTGTACCTCAACCTCTATGTGGATCAATAATATGGTTCTGTTTCAATGGGGGGGGGGGGGGGCAGAGATGGAATCCAACAAATAAAAGCAAATCTCATTCTGGGTTTTACAAATGGGAATGTCATATCTAAGGATTCAGGAAGTAATTATTCCTCTCTGGTGGACATTGCTGAGATTTAATTGAGGTTTTGGCTTCACACTTTAAGAAAGACAAATGTCAAGAAACTGGAGAGATCACAGAGGAGAGCAAAAAGAATTATGAGAGTTTTGGAAAACATGAACTGGAGGAAGCATTGAAAAACTTGCCTCTATCACGTGTATAAAACAGGAGGGACATGATAAACAGTCTTCTAACATGTATCAAGTAGTTATATATAACATGTATCAAGTATTTATAGAGGGCAGTCATCAACCCAGACTAACTCAAAGCATGGAGGGTTAGGAATCCCTTTCAGTGGAAAGTAAGAATAAACCTGATAAATATCTGTGAAAGCTTATCCTGCAGGATGCTTCTCCTGTCTCAGAGAATGAGACAAAAAAGTAGATTACTTCTTAAAGCCCTTTCCTCCTTTATATCTCTAAGGAATTTTCTTGCAAATCACTGTCTAGGTGTCATAATTTGAAGACAATACCTGTTCTATCTAACTCTTTCACTCTAGTTATTGGTGTAAATAGTATGCCCCCTTCCAAATTTTGGTTTGTGACACATTCCGGATTTGTTCCCATACTAGTGTGATTGAACATACCTCTCCATCTGTCTCACTGATAGCACATTTTATGTACAATGGATAGGAGGTGAACATCATCCAAAATATATGATGAGCTATGAAGTTTTGAAATAGTAACCTAAGAGAATATGAATATTTTAATAATATTTTAAAATTAGGGAGTTTCCTGTAGGAAACACTTTACTTGGGAAAAAAAAGAGGGGGAGGGGTCTGCATGTCATAGCCCTAATTCTTGAGACTAATATTCCTTATTTACTTGAATCTAAGATGAGCCTGAATTTCAAATGACCTTCCAATAACTTTTATCCATGGAAAATGTATAATTTTGTACAAGTTTTCCATGGATAGAATCTAATTATTGGAGGCTCTGCAGCATTCACAGAGCCTGCCAGCATAAAGCAAAGGTAAGTGGGGGTGGGAGAGGGGCAGGTGGGAGAACATAGGACGAGTAGGGAGGAAAGATGGGTGAGGAAGAGGCTGCAGGGGAGCGATGGCGAAGGGAGGCATGCAGCAGCTACAGCCATGGCAGGGCCGGGACCAGAGCCTGAGCCCGAGCCACAGCAGTCCACCACCTCTGTACTCAATTCTAAGACAAGGCAGGCAAGGTTCTTGGGTAGATGTGCTATCTTTTATTAGATCAACTGAGTAGCTGGAAAAAAGTTCTTAGCAAGATATCACATCTACCCAAAGAACTTTGCCTGCCTATGTCCTTAGACCAACATGGGTACAACCAAAAACCCAGCTTCTAACACAAGGCAATTTTTAAATCCTATTTTAAATGCGGGGGTGGGGGAGAAGAGGGAGAGCTTCATCTTACAATCTAGTAAATATGATCTCTCCCATTCTCAGACTAGTATGGAAGCACGTGTCCAGGTAGTATTATCACGAGATGCTTAAACATAGGTACAACCATGCCACAAGCTAAATCAGAAAGGATATTGTTATTGCATTTTAAAGTATTTGGCCATTAAAAGCCATAGGTAACATTACAGGAGCAGTGCTTGAAATAGAAAAACCTAAATACATCATTAACAAGGGAATCTCAGTACTAGGGGAGGGCAATTTAGTCCACTTCATTCAGACTTCAGACTGGTGGCAGCTTGAGAATAAAATATACTCCACCATTCTTCATTCAATTGTGCCACACTACCACAGAGGGAGCATTTTTTGAGCACAATCAGTGAAAAATTATGTTTCTTAGCAGGGATAATTAGCACCCGGTACTAACCTGGGTGTAGTGCTAAGCTAGCACAGCTCTATTGCTTTCTGTACTTGACCTAGGTTTTCGAGAGCTGACTCAGATGCTCCTCCACGGCACTGACTTTACCACATGACAGACCCCAAGTCCATACTATTTTCATAGGCAGATGAAGGAATGCTGTCTTTTTTGTAGTTTCTGCACTAAATAACAACAACATGCTATACACCTCAGGAAACAAAAACTTCTAGTTAAAATATAAAATTGTCAGTCTGGAAGAAAATTCACAGAAAATAAAAGAAGTGCTACCTTGGAGCGCTACCTGTAATATAATAATTAAAGCGAAACATACAAATAAAAATCTGAAAGCTCTACAAGTGTCCTTCCTCAGAGAAAAAGCCCAGAAGCCTCATATCTTTAGTAATACAGAATACAAACCAAGCTGACGAGACATGCATAATATGTGAATCTCAGTGTGAGGTGATATAATTTATGGAAAACTTTCCCTTTACTTCAGTAGAACTATTAGGCACAGAAGTGGCCACCTGTTCCTCATTTCAAAGAGACGTGAGTTTTTTCAAGCATAATGTGGCTTGACCCAGAAAAAGAATAATTCAAAGAATAAATGTCTTTTTTCTCTAGGGCTGGGCATATGAAATTAAGATAAACTGAAGCCACAGATTTTGACTGAAGCCACAGAGTTTGAGTCATTTTTGCAGGATTAATATACATTAATCCTATAGACTGTTACTGCAGACTGCTACATCAAGAGCTGTCTCAGAGCTGACTTTTTAGATGTGTAAGTAGATGGGAGGATGCAAAACGATGTTGTCCCTTTTGTGCTATTTCATGGACCATGAACAATTCATATCCTTGGACTCCATGAGCATGAGAAGTAAAAGTGACACAGCAGCACAAGAAACCCCAAAAAGGAGGATAAGGTACAGAAGGGACTGTAAGCTTTACTGCATCCATGCTTTTTAACAAGCCACCAAATGGTTGGAGATGGGAGAAGATTGTGTATCATGCTTCATCTCATCACTGAAAAGCAAAATTTCTTAAAATTGGATTTGTGCCTCTGTTTTCATGTAAACACTTTAAAAAGTTTCTTTCCCTTCTCCATGCTACCCTCTCCCTCCTGAGTTTATTCGTCTCCTTTCTCTCCTTATTAGGCTGACTTTCCAGGTGTAGCTGGAGGATTTGTTATATGGTTATTAGCTAAGATGTGAGCACTCCAAAGTTCATGTGGAAGGAATGAAAGAGGTATCCATTTAACCCACCAAGATGTGTTTTTTCTAAACTACTCATCAGGCATCTGAGTTAAATAGATGTCAACAAGAACAAAGTTTAAATTATTGCCTCAAAAGACTTTTTCGCTTTCATTTGCTCCACTTCCTTTTGTGAGGCTCTCATTACACTAATGATCTAGTCCTGTAGCACTTACTAAGACCTGAACTTTAACATTAACAGGAAGTCAGAACTCTTCCTCCATTTTTTACCATAAACCTTCATCATAGGAGAAACAAGGAGGGGTCATTAGGTGCCTCCATACTACACACATCCCTGCTATGTGCTGGGATATAAAAGCCATAAGAAAGAAGAGTTTGTTTTTTCTTCAGGAGTTCATATATAAATTCTCAAGACCACTTATGGGAGCTGGGAAAGTCTATTAAGTAGGAAGTAAATATAGTAGGCCCTTGAGTACAGTCTTAAATTACAAACCAATAAGGATTGTAAAAGGTCTGACACATAAAAGATAATCTTGAAAAGTCTGTATTTGTAAGAGAGGTATAGCTTTATCTATTGCTATAGCAGTGCTACTGAAAAGTGAGCTACACTTAACTCTACCGTTATCATGACATAAATTCACTTCTCTATGGTAAATGAGCTGAGAAGTGCTAACAACATTTAAAATCCAATTCCCAACTCAGACCTTACCAATTCTCCCTCCTCACCCTTAACTGTTAACTCTGTAGTTGTTTATTCTCTGTGGCACTCAGATACACTTTGATGAAAAAGACACATAAGGCACATCCAGATGAGCATGGCCATGCACTATGTGGTGCCACAAACACATCTGCAGCACCACCTACTGCACAGGCAAGTGTTCTCCATGCTGCAAGGGCATGTTGCCTGTGCATGCACTACTTTTTTTTTTTTTTTGGCCCCTTGGATATCCAGGGGTCAACCACCCCTCCATGGGAAACAAACAAACAACACCAAAAAAACCCACAAAAAAACCCAACAGAACGATGTACACATGGGCAGCACTCGCTACTGAGGAGAGCCGGGCCGCCTGGAGCTGCACTACAGCTGCCAGCAAGGCTATGCCAAGCAGGATCACCATTGCTGCATCCCCAAAAGACCTCCAGGACCCCAGGTAATGTTGCTGAGGTCAGCCCAGTGCCAGCCCCAGCCTCCCCTACTGCCCCCAGGGTAACTTTCTGCACACGATACCACGTGTTGCATGGATGTTTCCCAGGGACTGTTGGCTTAGAAATAGTATTTAAAGGTTTGCTTTTTGTGAATTGGTTTATAGGTATATATGTATATGCATTAGGATGATTCAGGTAGGACAGCAAGGGTCAAATGATTTTTAAGAGTGTGGGTCACAAATAAATAGTTTCATACAGCCTTGGAAGCAGACAGGCTGTGTAACACAACAAGGCCAATGGATACAAACACAGCCTGGGAAAGAGGGAGGCATGTACCATGCTGTTCCATAACATGAGATAGGGACAAGGAATTGAATCAGAGGACCCTTTAATTTCTCGGAAACGAATCAGAAGTCTCCGAATCAATTCCAAAAGATTTGGAGATTCAGACATAGACACAACTTTAAATGTTTTTTCTACATACCTCTAGGTAACAGGAGCTCATGAGTGCTGCAGTGTTGGGGTGCATGGAGTGTCCCACAGAAGCATGGAGAGCTCCCCAGCACATTCGGCAGCAGACCTGGAAGTAGACCAGAAGCACTTCCAGTCTACTTCTGGGTCTGCCAGGGAGTGCGTGGAGGGCCCCCAGCGCCCTCCCCCGGCTCAGTGACTGGTACCTCCTGGGTCTGGGGTGGGGAGGGGGTCACCTGAGGTCCCCCTGTGGCCGATTGCTGAGCTGGGGAGGTGTGGGGGAGGGCCCCCAGCAAACTTGGAAGTGGATCAGAAGCACTTCCAGTCTACTTTCAGGTTCACCACTGAGCACATGGAGGGTCCTCTCACACTCCTGTGGGATGCTCCATGTGCCCCAGCATTGCAGTGTTCACGAGCTGCACCTACTACCTCAAGGTACGTAGAAAAAAAAAAGCTTTTAAAGCTGTGTCTATGTCCAAATCACCGATTTTCTGAATCAGCATCAAATCTTCAGATTCGGCCAAATCGAATCAAGGACTGTGATCCGAATCACTATCCCCGATTCAGTCCAAATCCGAATCAAATAGGGCCCGCTTTGCACACCCCTAGTAGAAGTCCGATGGAACCAAAAATGGGGAATTATCTGGATGGAGAACTTGTTCATAGCAATGTTTGATTCAACAGTTACTTCAGTCTAGGATTATGAAGTGATTTATTGTTCGGTAGATACGGAACTCCTCAACTCACTTTTTCCACAGCACTTGTCTTTGATGGCTTCTGTCAAGTACAGCTTTTTACTAGTATAGTACTCCGTCTGACAGTCTTGCTGTTGAGTCACGATCACCCTTTCGTTGTCTAAAAAATGCTGGCCGGGATCTTACTGACCACTGCCATTTCCTGAATTTCTCAAGAGGTGTAGATTATCTGCCCATCCTGCTGTATGTTCTGTTTGGTCTCAGGATCAAAGTGGTGTAGCCATGTTACAGTCATATTCTTAAAAAAAATATTCTGACTTTGCTTGAAACTGCCCTAAACATTCCCTGGAAATATTAAGTTGTGGTCTCTTCTGTTTAAGGCACCCATCTTGATGAAACTGCCTCATACTCAAGTCTTCACTGAGGATGGCATATACTGACTGACCCATTGCGCATCTCAGGCATGAGCAGTATACTTGACTGCTGATCTTATACCATTCACCATTGTTTCTGTGAAATACATCAGTTTGGTTTGTTGTGATGGCCTCTCTAATCTTGGCTTATCCTCGCATTCTTGATCAATTCTTCCCTGCTTGTATTCAGCTACCCAGTTTTCATTCTGCAGTCTTACCATTTCATCATTATGTACGTGCTCATGGATTTTCTTTGGGGGAAATTAAGCCTTTTCCATGGAGGTACTCAATCACCATGCTAATTACAGTCCTTATTTTTCAAATTTTCAGTGACTTGACTCATACAAGTTCTGTTCTGATAAGAAGTAACTTCTAAGAAAGAAGCAGATCAACTCATCAGTGCTTTGAACTGTAAAACCTGTTGGGTTCTAGTATATCATTAAAGGTCAGGGTAAATACTTTCTGAATGCCCCTTAAATATATAATTTTAATAAATAGCCCTGGCAAGGAATAAATTGAAAGTAATTTTAACTGAACAAAAGTAGAAGCGTATGGTTAAATAGCAATTAATGCATTTGTGAAAAATTGATGCATTACACCAAAAACAGTTTTCCAGATTCATCTAGCTGAAGAGCGAACAAATTCTTGCAGCTAACTCCCTCTCAGGATTTTCAGAAAATACAGTATTTTTGAACAGACAATACACAAATTCAGTGGAGCCTAGTGGGGAAGGCATTATGTCTCATTGGATAGCACACTGGACTTGCTCTCTGTAGACATGGGTCTTAGTCCTGACTCTCTTACTGTCCTGCTGAGTAGCCTTGGCAAATCCCTGTACCTCTTTGTAGCCAAGATTAACATTTAACAAAATATAGATAATGATATTTACTGCCTTTGAGATCTACTGATGAAAAGCATAGGGAAGATTGTCTAAAACATAAAAGGCAATGTAAGCATCTACCTCTTATTAGCTCACAATGGGTGCTGAGCACTTAGTTTCCCTTCGCTCCTTGAAGGACCATCCCCAACAAAACAATATTTTGCTTTTACTTTTGTACTGTTACTCAGAAATCTTTCCATATAAATAACCCTACTACACAGAGCATGTTTTCCCAGCAAGCAGTAAATAATGCACCATCCCAGACAAACTGAATAGCTTGAGCAGTTGCCAAGGGTACTTCACTCTGGTTGGAACACAATGGTCAGAGAGGTGATAGAAAATTGATATCAGACATCCACCTGTTACCAGCACATTTGAGTGCCATAAATTAGCAATGGTCTCTTGGCTGACCTGTGCTGGTGAAGGCTACATCACACAACATGAGTGGAGAGCAAGTGTGAGAGGGTAACACAAGGCCTGCCAGGTTTTGCTGCTGAATATGGCTGTGTTACTGTCTCTAACAAGGTAGCGAAGCTCAGTTCTATCATTTCTGCACGTAAGCAGTGCTTACAGCTTACCACCAATACAGGCAGAGATATTCTTGCCAGTAGGTTTAATCTATACGGCTTCTAACAGTAGGGTAAGCGATAACTGCAACATTAATTCACATTAGGGCTAGATCTAAAACTACATTAGCAAATTGTGCTCTTTTTGAATGGCAAAGTACTACAGCAAGTAACCAGACACAGTGACCTGAAAAGTGACAGGTTTTCTATGCTACTGAAACAAATTGCCCAAAAATGCTATGCCTGAGGTTGCAAGCTTGCTCTCATCAGAATTCAGTACCATTACCAATAGCTCAAGGTGGAACAAATGCCACACAGAAAAGTGAGGAGAGGCAATGAAGAGGAACAGTGAGTGGAGGAAAAGGTGTTTTAACTGCTTTGTGCTTAATACACTAGAGAAAGAGAGAAAGTGAATTTGCCCTTCTCCCATTCTCCCCTCCTTAGCCAAAACAAGCTACTTGCCCTATAGCTTTCTGGAGATATATATGCAATTCATATGTACAGTTGTACCTATCCAAGGCACAGATGTTTAATGCCGTATTTCCTAGCTAGCTAGCAGCCTTCCAGCAACTGGATTTATTTTTTTTTTTGGAGAGGTGGTGGGAAAGGGATTGAGGGTGAGCAAGCCTGAGGGACTCATTCACAATTATTGCACAGCAGGAAAGAATAGTCGACTGAAACAAATCTGGGTGGCAGCAACAGAGACAGTGATAGCTTGTTCTGTAACTCAGCTTTGGTTGATGAACCAGAAAACTCTGTATATCCTATGAGAAGAGAGCAAGACACACTGGAATGTTTGTAGCCAGCTTTCTCTTTTCGGTTTTAAGAGTTTAACTTTTTGATTATTTCTGACATTTTGGGGGATGAACTTTGTTACAGGCTGTTAGCCCGTGGCATTGAGCTGATCAGATAAACTTTCACAGGGAAATAGATGACACAGAAAGAAATTTGGTGTACAACTGAAATGTTATGGCTGTTAGTTGCTGTGTTTGAAGCAATGAAAATAGCCTGAGTGTTCTGAAGCTTGGTATAAAACAGGTTTTGTAGGTGAGCAACTATTAGGCAAATATTTTTAAATGGTTCATCTTATTATTCCTCCTTAATAAAGTATACATTAAAAGTTGGTATTTCTCAGAGCAGGGGTGGCCAACCTACAGCACAGGTGCCATTGTGGCACCTGGAAAACTGGAGAGGGGACAGGTGGCACCATGGCAGCTAGGACAGAAAACAGAAAGCAGAGCAACAGGTTGGGCAGGGGAAGGGGATTAGAGTGGTATTCAGAAAGGATGTTGGGATAATTTTTGGCATATGTGCCAAAAGGGTTTCCCCTCTCCACCACCATCCTCAAGGGTACCAGATATTTATTATTAGAGAAATAATTGAAAATTCATTATTAAGGCAACAACAACAAAAAAATGAATCTAAGCTTTGTAATTGGAAAACACTTTTTGGGGAGAATATTTAAATAGTTTTACTCACTCTTTGTTAGACATCATTCACTGCTAAGTGGAAAAAATAGCGCAAGCGCAGAGTGAAAAGTGTTGAAGATGCCAGGCTAGACTCAAACTTCTAATATTTCACACAAAGCATAAGGAAGCCGAAGCTGCCAACAATACTGCTTATTATTTGCATTACCATGCATGTTTGGATACTATTCTTGGGCAAGTACCCATTGTACAGGGTTTTGCAGAAAACAAAAGACAATGATCCAAACAGTTAACAATGGACTTGTAAGACAGAGACAGTGAGATAAAGGCAAACAGATAAAGGAATAGGAAAAAAAAAGAGAGGCAATATTGGTTCCCCAGGTTTTCCTCTTGTCTTTAATAGTCCAGAGGGAAGTCTCAATGAGGCTGATAGTCTCTCCTGGAGCTCCTGCAATTATATTGCTACCCCTTTCACTTAAGCAATTTTCTGATATTCAGGTACCATTACAATGAGAAATGGAGCATATGAATCAGGTGCATTGTTTGGTATAATTTTGTTTACCATTGTTTACGAGAATCGTGTACAAAGTCCTGGTTCCCTGAAAATAATAGAAACAAACTTTCTATGGCCCAAAATGCAGACCATGCCATGACAAGAAATGTAAAACCCACTATTGTATCTCTACCACTCCCACAATAACTACACCCCACAACAGAACCATCACCGGTCCTGGATCTTACACCTGCACCTCCAGAAATGTAATCTCTCATTCAGTGCAGTAAATGCCATGATGGAAAACATGTCTGAGTAACCACACAACAACTGCATACCGGAATGAACACATAGTGAAAATCTATGAAAGACAAAAATACCCAAATACCTGTGGGTGCAAACTTTTCACAAGACAGCCAATTTCTCTCCAATCTCTTCGTTCTAATCCTAAGAAGGAATTTACAAAATGCCTTTTGCAGGTGAGCCTACAAACTTCACTTCATCTATCTACTGGAGACAAAAAAAAATCATGTATTAAATATATATATTGGATTTGTAGGCAGGTTATAATCTGCCTACCATCTGATACCTCAGGTACCTCTCTCCAGTTTACCAGGCACATTCTATCGCCAGGTCAGCATTTCCTTCCACCCCACCCCTCCATGCTGCAACCTGTCTCACCCCCTCAGACCCTCACTGCCACGCATTTGTATTTTCACTTACCTGCATTCCTGCACACTGGCTTCCATCCCATCCAGGAAAGCATAAAACAACTGCAGATGCTCCTTCTGCCTGAAAATGGGTGTTTGTACCTGAAAGCTTGCAAAGAAAAAATTTTCCAGTTATTTTAGTTGGTGTAATAAAAGATAGCAAATTGACCCAAAGAACCGTGTCTGCTTGTTTCAAGCTTAAAGATCACACACAAATGTTTGGCTTTTTAAAAATAAATAAGTACCATAAAATAAAGAAAACAGCTTCCCCCCACCCACCTTTTATTTAGAAAGTGGGGGCGTGTGGGGGGAAGAGGAAGCATGCACACACAAGTTTGGTGCTAGTGACTTTGTGACTTTCTGAGGTCACCGAATCACCAATTCTTGCCAAAAAGTTGTGCCTCAAAAAACAAGTTTTAGATCTGGTGCTTTTACCTGCTTTTCCAGGATTGTTTTCTGAGGATGCTGGGAGGGAGCAGTGAGAGGGCAGAGCCAAATAGTAAAAAACAAACCACTGTGTCCTAAAGTCCACACTGTGTTCTATGGGAAGTTCCTCTTTAAAAGATCTGCAGGCAACTTGCTCTTCTCATTAAACCTGTACTTGCAACTGTAAGTGTCTTTTGATTAAAGATTCACCTGAGGCAGCCACTAGTACCTTTCCAGCGACTATTAAAGACTGTGGTGTTCTACCTCTTGATCAGAAACACAAGACATTTTAGGTTGCACCAGATATCAAACCCCTTTGACTTAATAGCTGAAGAAAGAGATCTTGATTTTCTTCTATCAGTGCATGTGGTCATTTGCAGTGCATGCAAAACATTGCCAGATCAAACACACTACCTGTGTCCAATTTGCTCTTGCTTTGTCCAGACGTAGGGAATTAAGAGTACTGACTAGTTTGTGGATGCTCTTTGACAGATGCAGAGCAAAGGTGAAGTAGCATTCTGAACAACAGAGGAGAGAGAGGGAGGGAAATAAAGAAAAGAAGAGGATAATGGCTTCCAATTATCCCATTGAATGAAGTTTGGGCCTCATTACATGTTGCACTGTGAGCTGCTCAGATGTTGATCAGTGTTAGCACTAGTTCATGTTTGAAGCAGTTCCACATTCAGGCTGGCAGAGACTTTTAGATAAAAATCCCACCCCTCCCATTGCAGGCTCCACCCTTTTCCCTTTGGGGCTTACGCTGTTCCCACCCCCTGCCCATGGTGCTCCCCACTTTGTCCCCCACCTTACTTTTGGCTGCTGGTGCTGTCCCGGGGCAGCAGGCAGGGAAGGGAAATCCACCTGGCCTGGCCCCCACTGCCACTGCTGGGCTGCCACTCTTCTTCAGGCTGAGCTCAGCCCAGACAGCAGCAGCAGCAGCACTGGGGGGCCAGGCAGAGAGGATTCCTCTTTCCTGCTTGCTCTCCTGGAACAGTGTTGGCAGCCAAAAATAAGCTTGGTGGGGCAGGAGCAAAGCAATAGGCCGATCCAAGCTGGCAGGGGATGGGAGTAGGGTGGGAGGAGGGAAGTGGGGGTTTACTCAGGCTGGTGGAGGACAGCTGTCCAATCAGGGTGGGGAGGGGCAGTATGCCTAATTCAGGTCAATGAGGTAGAGAGTGTGGGTGTGGTGTTTATACTAACATGTAGTTTAGAGTGGTAACACATTAGTGTAATATAAATTGGGTAGCACCAAATCAGAGTGGCATAACTTTAAGCTGCCTGTAAGGGTGATTAAAAGCCACCAGAACTTCTGCCAGTGGAGCCAGATGAGCATAAGACCCTGGTTTTAAGACTGTTTGTATGCAAGAGTGTTGTTACATGCTACATTTAAGCTATACTAAGAGCTCTTTAATACATGGACAATCCAGTAAAACATGAAAACTATTGCCAAGTGCTCTCTAGGCATCTTTAGTTACACCATGTCAGGTGAGGTTTATCTTTGAGCTGTGGTACCCAGCTCGAGTTACAGTAATGCATGCCTGTTCTGCAGAGATAAATACTAAAATTCCAGTCCTTCACCATCCCAGGATGCACTGTCCCCTCTCTCCACCTCCTGCTCTATGTGGACAATCTTTCAACCACTCAAATTCTGCACAGGGGAATGCTAGCAGTATGAAGTTAACGCCTCTTTCATCCCCCAGGTGATGCGTCCCTTCCTGTCCCCAGGACTGTGACCCCATGCAATCAGTGCAAGCAGCCAGAAGACAAAGCTGTTATTAGCTACCTACCTTTTTCAGCCAGAGGCAGGGAATGAGTGAAAGGATGCCCCGCAAGCACCCTATCAGGCAGGCAAAGTGGGATTGTGTTGAAGAGCTGGACTTCATCTCAATCTATGGCAACAAGAGGACCATTGCCACCACTGCCAAGGGCAACAAGCAGAACCAGGCAATCTAAGAATGGATTGCAGCTCAGATGGTGGCTCGGGGGCAGCATCAAGGCTGGCTGCAGATCCAGATCAAAGTGAAGTCCCTGAAGTCACAGTATATAACAGACAGTGCTGAATGCAGCAAGGACCAATGTCTCTTAGTGCAAGGGACTGACCCAGGTTGTCAAGAAGGACCACAGTGATAACAGTGAAGAAGACTTCACAGTGATGAAGTAGTTTCCCAACAGCCACCTACTTCCGTATAGGAGCAGGAGGACCTAGTTTCTAGTCCCACCCCTGCTTGCCAGCCCTCTGGTGACATCACAGTTTTGCAGGTTAGAAATGGCATTACACCTTAACGTGCAACTGTCCTAAGCTTGTTCTAGCATTAGCACCTCTCAACACACCACAGCAATTAGCATAGCCTAAGAGTAATGTGTAATAACACCCCAGAATGGATCGTGGCAAGAATAAACCTACAAGGAGGAGGGATTAGGACTGGACAGGGGAAGGATGATACTTAAAGAGAAGAATGGGGACTCTAATTCTTTTGGTTAATTTAAGTAACAGCTACCCTACCATGACAGCCATAAGGCAGAGAGGGCTCTGGACCCACCTCCCACCCCTTCTGTTGTGCAGGACTAGATTTAAGAGGCTCATATTTGTAAGGGAGAAAGAAGGCAATTCAAAGCAGTACTCTGTCAAGGCTTTATCCCAGAATATCTCCTGAACGCCACATGATACTTTTTTTTTTTGCTTTGCTGTTGTATCTGCAAGTAGTGTGTGCCAATAAAGGATGACTCTAGCCTTATGCTTGGAAGTGGCTTGCTCAAAAGCATTGGATGCATTTAGTTTTTAGTGAATTTAGGCGAAAGATGCTAACTGTGAAGTTATATACAGAAATGTGAGGAGTACTGCACTTCAGGTAAAAATAAGTTGCCCCTCATAACCTGACCAAAAACATATAAAGAAGGAAGTGAAGCTACAGGTGAATTTGTGATTGATCTAAGACTGTAGAGTCAACATTGGAGGGGCCAGCTCAGCCCCGTATAGAAGATCAGACTACAATCTGGATCTGGGGATAACTCAAAGTGATCACTTGACAACCAATACAGAAAATAGTCTTACAAAGTAGCAAGAATTTGTCAGTCACTATAACCAGAAAGATATTAATGGGAAATGGACATTTCTCTGCTCTTAGAGGCATGATTGACAAATCTGAGGCAAAGATATGTGCAGTTCAAAATCAGAACCCTCCCCCCCCCCCGTACACATATGTTGTGAGAAACAAAATCTTCAGCTATGCCTAACATGGGGGAAAATGTAAGAAATGCAATGGAATACATTTTGTGCACACTGGCATTTGCAAGCTCTGGCAACAAGGCCAAAAAAAGGGAAAAAAGGACTGATAACACCACTAGCCCAGATGTATTGCTCATAATTCCTCAAAGGGAGTAATAGACAATGTTGCAGCACAAGATGATTGAACTATCAACCTAAACACAAAATTAGACATTTATTAGTTCTAAGGTGGACTTTTGTACAAAAGCAAGTATACTGATGGACAATAAATCTAAAAGAAATAAAGAAAATTAAAAGAAATAATGAAAAGATAAAAAAAGAAAAGATAGATGGATAAAACTCAGGGCTTCCAGGGTGGAGGGGGATTGGATTGGACAACCCAGTCCAGGAGGCTCCTTTCACTACAAGAAATTGAGTGGTGTTTGCATTACCAGGAACATATGAATAAGATGCTGTAACATGACTGGTGTTACAGGGACAGCTATCACACTCCTAGTGGTGAGTCAGCTCCTGTGCCACTCCTGTTACCCTCCTTCTGCTGTCTCCTGCCATGCCTTGATTTCACCAACAAAAAAAACTTGGAAAGGGAGGCTGCTCAAGGGAATTAGAGTGAACCATAACCTCTCCTCTTAACTGCAGATCAATCTTGGATCCCGCTGTCCCAATACCTTCTTCCCACTAGGTGGACTCTCTAGGCCCACACATGCCCCGCATGGGTACCTGTTGCCTTACGGGCTAATCACAGCCCCCAACCTCCCCTGTAGCTGTGCCTATACCTTGTCTCAACCCCGCCTCCTGGGCTGCAGGCCCTTGTAAAGCAGCCAAGAAGATGGCTGAGACAACCATTTGCTCTGCACTCAGCGGACTCCAGTCTCACTGGGCCGCATGTCACCACTGAGACCTCCTGACCTCTTCTACAGTCCTAAGCCTGGTCCACTGGTTAAAACACAAACCAAAACATTAGCGCACTGGCTATAACTTAATTCTCCAAGCACAAAGGCTATCTAAAATACATGTCCACACTGTGTTTCATCCCCTGCCAGCCCTCAGCTCCTTTCTGGCATCTCTCAGGGATAAAAGGATGTCTACTGAGCTCTCACCAGGCAGCATCTAACTTCAGGATTTCTTTCCCTTCAGCCTCCAGGGCCAGACTGACTGCTCAGGCTCTGGCCCTGGCTTATCTGACACCAAAGCCCTGCCCTGTTCCAGTCAGGTGACTCCTTGGCCCATCTGCAAGGACCCTCTAACATCCTATGGCCTTCAGGGCAGCCCATAGCAACAGACATAGCAGTAGCCTTACCTTGTCTTCCATACAAGACTTTTTCTTCTACTGCTGTCAGGAATCTGCTAGCACTGCCGCTTCCAACAGTAATAGCAATAGTAGAGTAACTATGCAGCTAGCACAGCAATAGCCACTTCCCATTTATGGGTTCTGGTTGCCTATTCCTTTATAGCTTGGTCCCTCCATTGATTGCCTGAGCCCAGCCTGGCCCAGTGGTGCATGCTGCTAGCTGCAATCCTAAGAGCCACACATGGCAGCACAGAGCCTGTTTGGCCCAATGGCATGCAAACCCAGAAGCTAAAGGAAAGTGCACAACCTCGGGCCAAGCAGGCTGTGCTGCCATGTGCAGTTTCCTGCTAAAGTGCTGGAAGTCCCATGGGCAGAAACAGTGCCCACACAGCCCAGTCCACTAGGGCATGACCCCCACCTGCAATGCCAGAAGTCCCATGTGCTGACACAGAGCCAGCCTGGTCTGGTTTGAAGGTTCATGCCAGTGGGCCAGAGTGGCTCTGTGCTGCCATGGGCAGCCCCTGGGACTCAGCTGGAGCCATGCACCATGAGGGGGCTCTGCCTGCTGCAGGCCATAAGTGCTCCAAGGTCCACTGCCTGCTACTGCTGCTGCTGGTGGGACAGTGCGCCATGGAAGGGAGGAGGGGCATGTGGCAGGGGACCCCATCACCCCCACACACTACCACCCCCAAGACAAGTGTTACCAAGGCTGCTTATAATAAGTAGAATTGGGCTTGTTTTTTTAAAAAAGTCACGTTTAGAGTCACAAGTTGCAGGTTTTGGGGCTTGGGGGGGGGGGAGTTTCTTTTTATTTGTAGGATGCTAATTTGGGGTTTTTTTTGTAATACAGTGGTTCCCAAACTGTGGGTCACAGTTGCAGAAACAAGATGAGGTCACAGAAAGGCCTGGCCAGCACGCAGCTTCTGGGTGAGGCTGCTGCTGCTGCCACCCCAGGAACCTCCATACCTTCTCCAGCATCCGGCTCACTCCAGGCAACAGGTAGGGAGCAAGTGGGTACGGGGGGTGGGCCAGGGGGTCTACAGCTGAGTGGGACTGTGAAGCCCATGCCCACAGAGGTGGTGGGAACACAGAGCTTGGGTTGGCAGGCTGTGGATGCAAGGGAGGGTGGCAGGGGTGGGGACCCCCCTCCCCCCACTCCCCTCCATGGAGCACAGCTCACACCACGAACAGCGGCAGCTCTTGGGGCACTCGTGGCCCATGCAGGCCTGGGTGTGCATGGCTCCAGACAGTGCTGCATGCTGGAAGCAAGGAGCACAACTCAGTTGACTGCTTCTCTCATGCCAGGCTCTGTGCCAGTGGGCAGCTCTGAAGTGGGCAGCTCTGCGCTACTGTGGAAAGCCCAATGATGGCTGCCTTCCCTGCTCCCTGTTTTGCAGGTCCTGGGAAGCAGAGGGCAGGGAAGCCAGCCAGGTCTAGCCTACACCGCTACCCCCATGCCCGCAATTGCTTGGAGAAGCACATGGGCATGCAGAGGCTGGTGCAAGAGAGGTGCCCAGTGAGGCAGTCCTCTTTGCCACCACCATGCAGCACTGGCCAGAGCTGTGCGGTGAGGGGTGCTGGCACCTGCACAAGCCAAGGGCTGCCACTGCTGGCAGTGGCAGGGGCTGTGTGCCATGGGGGTAGGGGGAGTGTGTAAGAGTAAGACTTTAGTTTGAGCTATTACACAATCATCTCTAAATATGCTATGTAAAACACGTAAATCAGGACAAAAATATTTCTAAAATAAAATTAAAGTCTGTTACAATAGAGACTTGATTTTTTTAATACCATTTTGTGGGGGGTAGGGGGCGTTCCAGGATGGCAAATCCCCATCCCAAAAGAAGTACTGCCACGGGCAAGGGATGGGACTTCCAGTGGTAAAAAGTCAGGGGTCATGAGTGGGACTTCCGGTGATGGCGACTGGGATGGGGCAACCATCAAGGGATGAGGCTACCTTTGGAGCCCTGGGCAGCTCACCAAAAGTTATTAAACAGCTCTCCAGCCAAAAGAATTGGGCCACCCTGATCTAGGGCTTCACACCAGCAGGTTTCTATGCTGTAGTAGGCTACAGGCTGGCAAGCACTCACAGACACATGCACTCTCTGGCTCCCCTGCTTCTCTCTCCTCCCCGTTTCTAGAATGGGGTGGGCAAAACGGCAAATCCTGCCAGCAGCCAGACTGCCTGCATCACCTGCCATTTCCCAGCAGCCCCTGCCTGCATCACTGTGGCTGGTTTCCATTGGAGCCTCGGGAAGGGCAGGGCCATGTGGGGCCAGGGTTTCCATGGAGATAGGCCCAAGCAGTGCTGGCAGGGCTGGAGCCAGGATTTTGCAGCAGTGACAGTGTGGTCTGGAGCGGGGGAAGAGCCACGATCTGCTACCTGCAATGTCCCGCAGGGGCACAGCTGCAGGGCAGACTGTGATTAGCCAGGCTGCACCCAGCCCCTCTGCAATCCAGCCATTAACCTTTTCCTCCACCAGAACAAAACCCATTGAAAAAATAAAATGAAACACATTTCAAGATATAATATCGAACAAACAATACAACCATATAATTACCACAGCAACTAATAAGATTTACACAGATGACGTATTTTAATCTAGGGAAGCAGGGAGAAGAACAGCTGAAACACCACCAGAATACTATAAGAGGGAAATGATCACAGACTCCAGGGACCTTTGCTGGGTTAAGTTTCACACACACACGTCTTATCATAAAAAAAAAAAAAAATGCCACCTTCACCTAATTTCTGACCAAGCTAGATAAATCACAGCAGAATTGAAAGCGTCACCTGTGGCAGAAAAGCCACTATGGGTGCCCCTCTCCAGAAATCTCTCCCTGTGCCAGCCTGAGGGGCTGCTGGTAAACCCCTCAGGGCAGGGATTTCAACCCTGGTCACATAACAGAGGCCCGGGAGAAGATGCTGTCGTCACATGGGAGGGGAGCGGCCCAGCCCAGGGCCCGCGCTCAGCTCAGGTGACCAAGGGATGCTTGGGAAAGG
>JAGPOW010003685.1:11954128-11987501 GCA_030014935.1 Caiman crocodilus
AGAGACATATATTAGGTCTTTACTTTTTGACTGCCTCTGTGGTAGACTGGAAGGAAAGATATCACAAAGTCTGAGGAATTCAAAGTTATTTGATTGTTTTATTGTGAGTTGCAGGTGCTGGCATGATGCTGAGAAAAGTACTGTGTTGTATATTTTGAATTGACGCTGCTCTATCAGGATGGGAGAAGCTCTCCCTTGGCCTAACAGCACACCAGAGAAGATTGTACTGATTTTGCTGTGGTTTATGTGGCGCATTCTCTGTTCTTCTGCAGCGACAGAAGTTAGGCAAATCATTCTAACTTCAACCCCAAATGAAACAGAGTGCATGTTCATACACTTCAACACTTTCAGTGAACCAATTCAGCAAATGTCTGAAAAAAAGCATTCACAAAATGCCATAAATAACTGTTCAGCCAAAGTTGAGAATTTGGTGGGTATCAATAGTGAAGTTTGATAGGAAAGGTATAATTCCATATGGAAAAGTCTTCTGATCTCATTGCCTTGTCTTAGTGTGCGTTTAAAAAATAGTAGCAGGAAACTATAATTGATGGAGGAGCAAAGGAAGTACAAACAAGCAATTAAGTCCAGGATATAGGGGACTAGTCAAGAAACTTGGGAGGTGTGGGCTTTAATTCTGGCTCTGTCCTGCCCTGCTCCATGATCTTGGTTAGTTATTCTCTCCCATATGTTCCCTACCCTTTGTCTTTCTTTGGGAAGATGCTGTGTTTCTATATCTTGGCAAGCATAATAGAATTCCAAGGTACTTTTGCAGTACATAAAAAGCATTAAAGTCCATGCTGATCACTGCAAATTTCCCACTAAGATAACCACATTTTTCCCACATCTCCAGTCTAATAGTAGCTGGCTTTGTAAATACAATATATAGTTTAAATAATACCTCCTGGATCATAGTGGAAGTATATGTAATAAACTAATTTAATCTTTTGGTTGCATTTTTTTCTTTTGATCTGCTTCATAATTAAACTGACTGGGATACAAACATTTGTCATGTCTTAAACTAAACTGCATCTAACAAAGTAGTGGCCTTCTCTGTTATGCCCCTATTCTGCTATCAGAAATCTTCTGTCACATTAATAGTCCTGTTTTAATTGATCACACCATCAAATCCTTGAGTAGTTGCAGATGATGGCTCCTAAAACAGCACCATAGGAGAAGGAAACTCCCTGTTCTGCATAGAAGTGAAAATATAAGAACATTTTTCAATTATATTTAAATAATTTCTTGGAGAATTGAAAAAATATTCATTTAGCAGAACCGCCTGCTTGGACAGATATTTATGTACACATCTAAATGAATTGGATGGATTCATTTTTCAAATGTTCAGCAGTTGAATGGCCAACAACTTTTATTCTATAACAATGTCAGCTCTTGGGTGAGGGTGAACAGCTGGGCCTTCCCAGGCCTGGAGCTGTACTCCAAAGGTATACAGACATTTGTTAGATCAAGCTAACCCATTCCCAGTATAACTTTGTTCATTTCCTCAAGTGAATTGCATTAGAGTGGGCTGGCCAATTCTTGCCCAACCTAACCTTCCTGAACATCTGTATACATCAGGACTTAGATTGACTTACACTTAAATCAACCTAACTAGGGTTAATATTTGAATGTACACTTTGATTACCTGCATAATTAGCAGGCCCCATCCATATTTCCAGTTGATAACAATGTTTGGAGCATCTCTACTGTGGTAGGGACTGAAAGACAAATTTTACCTGTAATCACTGGGATTGTAAGCTCAGGTGGTATGACTGTACATTTCTACAAACATTTCTAGATGCTGATTTGAAAATGTTCTTGGGATTGTAAGTATAAAAAAAAAAAAAAAAAAAGTCTGCTGTATATCTTTTCTGTTATTATCCGTAGTTAGAGACATTTTATTCATCAATCAGTGGCCTGCAAGCTTGCCATCCATATTTCATTCACTTGGTTCAATCAAGTTTCTTGAAGAAAAGGCAGTCAGACAATATGAGATGGCTTCTTGGACATGTCACAAAAACTGATAGAATAAACGTGCGTCCTTATGTGTCGTTTTCTCAAGAGACTAGATGAAACTGCCTCTTTCAAGCTTTTGAGAGAGATGGCTCTAGATGAACTTTTAGTACCTGTAAAGAGTTTTGCTAACGCCAGCATCAGTGATAATGAGTGATGGTATTGTTTAGGTAAGTTTCATGGGGTGTGGCTGTCCAAATTCTTCCCTCTTTTCAGTTTTTTTTTCTCTTTGAATTTATATAGTTGATCCTACTCCCTCAGGGCCCAGCAGTCCTTCTGGCAGAAGGTAGAGGATTAAGAAAAATAGCATGACCAGGCTGTCAATCTGTCTGGTTGATCTGATCCTGGGATGATGCCATAACCTTCTCTGAGCCAGTGTTGCTAAATTAGGCTGTGGTCAAATTTACCTTTTGAACTTTAAAAAGGGAGGAAAGGGGGAGCTGTTACTCAGGAACATATATTATTCATCTGTTACTATGGGCTCCGAGACATGCACGGGAGCTTTAGTTCAAAGTGCCTGGCTGGCATTTTTCAGTGCAGGGATACTGATACACGTGATGATCTGGGTGCTTTGATTAGCATAGCTGTCAGAGCTGCACTAAGGCACCCCCCACACACTTCCCAGAGCACATCTATAAACATCTTCTGTGACTCTTATCTCTGAATTCTACTGCAGCAACACCAGTTAGCCAAATCATTGTAATTTCAACCCCAAATGAGACCGAGTTAAAAAATTTGCAATACTTTTGCTACAGTTGTACTGCTACAGGAGCAATATGCCCATAACGGCTTGCATCATAACTGGCACCTATACATATGTTGGACCTCTGCCCTGTGTGCTAATAGGCACGCTCCCACAAGCTCTCAGCAGACTCGATTAATCGAGGCCCATTGCATGTATAGGTACCAGTTATGATGCAAGCCATTATGGGCACGTTGCTACGGGAGTAATACAACAGCTTGCATCATAATTGGCACCTATACACATGACGGACCTTGATTAATTAAGTGTGCGGGAGTGTGCTAATTAGCACGCATCAGAGCAGAGGTCTGTCATGTATATAGGTGCCAATTATGATGCAAGCTATTATGGGCACAGTGCTCCTATAGCAGTACAACTACAGCAAAAGCATTGCAAGTTTAACTCCTTTTCATTAGGGGTTGAAGTTACCATGATTTGCCTAACTTGTGTCACTGCAGAAGAATTCACACAAGTCATATATTAACAGATAATGTTACTATTTTGAGTAACACCTCCCTCTCCCCTTTTAAAGTCCAAAGATAAACTTGACTATAGCCTAATTTTAGCAATACTGTCTCAGAGAAGGTTAGTTAAAGGTCCCCCACTGCCATTTTGAAGTGTGGGATGCTAAAATTAATTAATTAAAATAAATTAATTTAATGAGAGCACTCTAATTAAAGTACCTGCAGTTTCCTGTGTATTTAGCGCCCCCCTTTCCCTCCCCCCGGAGCACTTGTATAGATGCCCAATGATACCAAATTGTACCAATATGTCTGTTCAGACATTGAGCAATCCATTGGAGATTAGACTTTACAATTCTGTTGCCCACGTATTCTAAAGTTAGCGAGCTCATTGAAACCAGAAAATCCTCATCAAGAGTTTATTCAATAGGATTAGGGATATGGCATGTTTGTGCGTACGTATCACCAAAAGTTTTGTCCTTGACTCTCTCTTTTTCTGAATACAGAGCCAGTATATGTGCTCTGAAAATGTTTTCCAGACAAGTATCATGTTTCCTGTTTTTAGGTATATGCTGTGCCTCCAAGTGCTTTGGCAATGTCAGGACCAGGGAATGCACATATGCATGCATGTGGGTAGCTATATGCACACGCATACTGGAAGAAACTTAAATAGAAAGGAATCTTTTATTAGCAGAAACGTAAGGATCAAGAGGATGGCAGTTCAGTGAAGGCTTTGGCACCACTTAAATGTTAGCATTAGGAACCTACAGCAGCAGAGTGACACCTCCTGAGCCCCTTTGTGGAGTCAGCCTTTAGCTATCAATCAACTGCTCTATGACCTTATGTAGGAAAAAGTAGATGAAATTGGCTACATTTGTAAATTAGGGGGTGGCAGAGGAACTAAAACTTCTAAGTTCTTGATATTTCTCTTGCTTAGCAATAACAGTTCTTGTTATCCCAAGAACACCTTTTATTCTTGATTGGTTGTAGCTCGAACCCCTTTTTCTATATTTTTACCCCAGTTAAAGGTGGGCCTCACTAGATACTTGACCAATGAATAAGCCCTGGCAGAGCATCTGGCTCTGCTAATTTTCTTCTATCAAAGAGGGGTCATATGTTGTTTTTCTGTGATACTTCCCACTCTTTCCTCTCTATCCTGTCTGTGTCTATCTTCATAATGGTGTGTTGTCCTTTTCATGTCTGTTTAGAAACTGGGTGTATAAATGCAGAGGGCTGTCTCTTTTTGTGTTAATTTGTATTGTGTGCTATGGCATGATCTCATTTTGGTGGGAGAGAGCTGTGGAAGAAGAGAATGCATTTTTATGAGAGATGTCATGTAATGTGAGATATGCAAATTGTCTCTGAACGTGAAGTAGTATTTAATTTTTTCCCTGTCAAACATACATGCTTTATGTATGTTTTATTTTAACCATTTTCAACAAATATTTGATTTCTTTTCTAAAATACAGACTATTCCCCAAAGACCCTTCACCAACTTCTTTTTATATTCAGACAAGTAAAAACACAGTGTGCTTTCACATTTTGATTATAAGGCTGAACCTTTTGCGAGGAAAGGAGAAACTGCAAAGCTTATTTATGCAATTTTGTCTTTGCTATTTTCTTCATTAGTGGTGTTGCTTTACCTCTAGGTCAGCCAGCAAATATATGGTAACTGCTAGTCATGATGCCAATGCTGAGGGAGAGGCGGGACTATTGCTGAGACACAGTGGCTCTCTGCAAACTCTGTGATATACATAGGATTTAGCCAATCTGTTCTTGCAGATGTCAGTTTTATGCATGATTTACCTGGCTTGACACAACTCTTGCTCATGCTGCAGAACTGCCAATTCACAGGTTCTAAAGGAACAGTGGTCCATAATGACAGATTTTACAAAGCCATTGATTCTTCTTTTTTCAGCTCTCTTCTGCTATGAGCTTTTTTTTTTTTCTGGGGAGAGGGGAGGATATGGCCTCTACACTTCCTTAGCCTTTGTCCCGTGCCCCCAAACTGCCTGCCTCACGGTCAGTTATTTCTTCCTCTCTTCCACCTTCACAAATGCATTTTAAGGGCTTACATGTGGAAAGAACTCTGGGATCATCATCTCTGATCTTTTTAACACAGGTTTCTAACAAAGAAGATACAAGAAGGTAAACAAAGACTAAATATAAGAAATAATAATCTTGAGACAGCCAGCATACACACTCATCATATCCGAAGCTTTGGCTATTAAAGACGTAATATTCCCATTGTATCTCAATTACAGTATAACAAGACTGACGGAGTTTATGCAGCTGACCTTCTATCAACGTTTTCAATATACTTCAAAATATTGCCTTATTTGCCAGTTGTGGGAAAGCATCCACTATTAAGCTGTATGAAGCAATCATAGTTACTTAAAGGTTTTCAAGATATCTTGAAGAGCTATTAGGGCTTTTAAGACATGCTTGTCCTTCTTTTGTGCACAAGGTTCACTGTTTTTATTTCTGTCATAAACTGAACAAAAGGAAAAAGAAATCTTGTACTACACAAGGAACAATCTTGAGTAGATTTCAGTCTATAACATGTCTGCTAAAGCAAACCATACTATTCTAGCATGGTATAATTGTGTATCAAGGATTTGATTACCATCCCATACAAATCAATAGAAAGCTTACTGACTTTAATAGTTTAAGATGAAGCTTCTAATAGACAATTTAAAACATACTTGAGTGGCTTATGAGTGTGGCTTTGTATTTCTTCCATTAGTTTTATACAATTATTTCAAGCATATATTAAAAGGTACAAGGAAAATTTGTGAATGAAGCAGTGTGGTGCCATAGCAATTGTCCTGAGGTGGCTGAGGCAATCTAAACCATTAAATATTATACTGCAGATACTAAATATTTACCAATTTTTCTAAATTATAAATATAATAAGAGAAATATTAATTACATTATGATCATGTGATACAAAATTTCCAAAAATGGTAAATGGAAAGACATGTGGCTCAAAAAGAGTCCTCAGGTAAATAAAATGGCTCTTATCTAATGAAGTTTTTGTCCCATGGGGAAAAAATGCCACATTTACATCTAAATAGCAGAGAATAGGGGAGAGGGAATTCTAGACTGCCTTGTTGGTGCTTGGTGCTGAAGTTCTTGTTTTTGTAGGATATGTGTATTACAAAGAAGTAGAATATTTTTTTTTAATTATGGTAAATTCCCCTATTATGCAAATAATTGCTAAAATGCCTCTTTGGAGAACATACTTACATGGATGGGAATGCTTATATTGGATGATATTTATAAAGTTGCTTCATCTCCATGATCAAGAAAGTAGCTTTTTAAATAGCAAACCGGTCCATATTGCCTACAGATTAACTAAACCCACTCCACACTCTACCATGATTAAGCCTAGCATGTGATCCCTTACAAAACTAGCACCAATTTTTCTTTGTTTCTTTTGACTCGTAGGTGTCCCATGCTTTGACATGTGAACAGTTACAGTTTTTCTGTCACTGATTGCGTTTAACCTATTGCATGTTTTACTAAACTGTCTTCTTCAAGAAGGAGTCTGAGGAACAACTTTGCCCTCTCACTTCCCACATTTTAGTTAGCTGTTTTTTTTTATCATCATGGGTTAGGAAACTGATTGTAGTTACAAAAAAGTTACACCTCCAGCTGTAGAAGCCTGCAGGGTGGCAGAGGACTACAGCACAGCTGCAGGAGGTATAGCCTGATTGCAGGCCACCTAGGAGGACTGAGCAGCTGACATGGACCTGAAGCTGGCTACAGAAAGCTAAAAGCTCCTAGGGAAGAGAGCTTGGGGTTAGATGGGGAGAGGGAGAATCAGAGGGATGCTGGAAGCAGCAACACCAGGATGGGGAACTCATCAGGAGGAGGGCTGCAGTGTGGGAAGAAAGCAGCAGACAGCCAAAGGTACCTTCTTGTAGGGTCTGTGAGTTAACCCTTTAAGATCTGTGAATGAGCCCTGTGTGGGCTGTGTTTGGGTACTGAGTAGGGCTTATGCTGGCTCCTGTGAGAGACCAGTGTGGCCAGAAAATAAAGAACTCTGTATAGCTGAAAGACTGTTTGAGCTAATTATATCTTCAGCTCCAAAACAGCTAGCACAAGGCAGAAAGTTGCCTAGAGTCAGCATGTTTATCACAGAGCTGCTCCAAGCAAACTAGCAGGGAAAGAAATGCTAGTTGTTGGAGTGTACCTTATGAAAACCTGCCTCTTGATTCAAGACTAAAGAGCGAGTTCTGCTCATTTGGAGTCTGTAGCCTGAAAGTCCTTCTGGAGAGTACGTGTCTGCAGCCCACAGGCCTCTCGAGGCAGTTCAGCACCCAGGGCAATGCAGGTCGCTACCAAACTGATTGCAGCAATGTGATCAGCTGCCATTACAGTGGTGGCTATTTGCACACCTCCCGTCCCCACTTGACTCCACCAAAGCAGTGCCCAAGGCTGTTGCCCTCAGTTTCAGTACTGGTTTAGCTCTTTCAGGAGGAATGTGTCTCTATTCTCTCTCTCTTCTTTTCTTTTTCTTTCTTTCCTTCTATTTTTTTAAGGCAAGGGAAGGAAGATGAGATCACACTGCCTCTTTCAATGGAAAAGTTCAGTGGTTAGAATCCTTCACAGGGCCATGCTCCTGCTATATAAGTCTTTTCTCTGTTTCATGAATCCTGATCCTTTATGCAAAATGAGGCTGCTTCAGTAGGAGGAGTAGGGCGCATCCAGTCCAAAACAGGCTATGGCAGGAGTTGGCAATCTCTTGTCTCTGCAGACCAGAGCTTCAAAATTGGACCCTTGTGGGCTGCAAATCTCCCTCTTTCCCTTCTCTTGCCAGGGTTCAAGCCACCTGCACTTTCTCTCATTTGAAAGAGCAGTAGGGAGGGTTGCAAAGGAGACTGCTGCAGAGGGTATGGATAGCTTGGCGAAGCTGAATCCCCTTTAATCACCTGTGCTACCCCAGGCTGATTTGGGGTTTTTTTGTGGGTTTTTCTTCCCCGGACTGATTCAGTTTCTTTGTAGGATAGATTCAGCCCCCGGGCCATAGGTTGTTATATCATTGTGATTAGCGTATTCTCTAGCAGTAGCGGCTTTAGGGGAAGGCGATGCAGGTGACTGTTCAGAGCCCCACACTATAAAAATACAAATGAATTACATTGAATATTTGTATCAATATTTTATGAAGATGCTCTCATTACAGTTTCATGGATAGGGCAAGATGAAATTGAAATCAAAACTGTCCAACTTGTTTATAGGTCATCAAAATTAAGTCTCTAAGGGGCCCCAAATGACTCTTGCCCAGGGCCTCAAAAACCCTAAGGCTACTACTGCTCTTTAGTTAGACGTAGGTTAGACTCCTTTATGCAAAGGAGGGATTTTAACTGGTGTTTCCCACTGCTTATACAAGAGCTCTGGTCATGCTAAGGAGTGCTGACCAGATCCAGCCCCTGTAACTCCTTATGCCTTCTATCCAATGAGTATAAAATGTAAGAAGACAGTAGATCTCCACTTTTATAGACTAATTAAATTGTGTGTGTACTAGAGTAACATACTTATACTATGAAGAGACGAAGACTAAAGAAGATGCGTCTATTTAGTTAGTCTGTAAACGTGCAAATCGTATACAACATGTAAAATGGTTATAGGGGCTCTCCACTTCCTAGACATGTACTTCCACTTCCTGGACGCATGCCCTCCCCATAATATATAAAAAAGACACTATCATCATCAGTTGTCTTTGAAAAGAAAGTATGTACTGCAACTGCATTTTGGACAGATCCAAACCTGGCATGCTCTGGGAATGCCTACTCCGAGTTGGATCCAGAAACTAATTATTTCTCTGTCAGGCTGAGGCATGTGATGGGTATCCAGTATCCAGCCCTCTCAAAAATGAGTTGCTTCTGACCATGTGAGAAGATACCAAAAAGGTGCATAGGAAACTTTAAGGTCAGACTGAATTTAAGTGCCTCCAGGTTCAAGAAGAAGCTGAGTAGTAGGGTTTACCCTGGCACAGAATTTATTTCTATGTTGGATGCCCCAAGGCTTTCTCTTCTTCATTGTTCATGGGTAATAATGTCCAACCCAGCAAGTCTTTGGTATTCTGAATGTGTTTCCACTGTCATTGCTACGTAAGCAGTGTTGACAGGATATAGCCCAGAATGATTGAATTTCTAGCTTCGCTTCTCGTCTGGAATGGCAACAATTTTATTGAAAGAAGAGGTTTTACTAATTTTATACCTGCCAATTTTTTAAACTGTTTTAGGCCTTGGGCAGAATAACTTGCTGAATTGGTTATAACAATTTCTGGAAAGCTACTGCATCCAGGAACTCTATTAGAATTTGCAATTTTGATTGCTTGATCTATTTCCTGTTCAGTAATTGGAAGATCTAATACTGTGCTCAGCTCGCTGGAAATGAAGTGATTTTTTTTTTTTTTTTTTTTAGGTAATTAAGAGTACAATAGTCTCAATGAAATATGATGTTTAGATGTTTTGGAAAAGTAGCGTATCTTTTAACACTAAGAGAAAAGTTTTCAATTGTTCTCCTGGAGCTTAGTTTATTTTTCATACAGACCTTAGATTCAAATTCTTGACAGTCTGAATTGGAGATAATATGTAAGCAGGCAGCAGAACTTAATGGAATTCAAATAGCTCTTGACCCAGTTTTTTAAAAGTACTTGGGTACCAACTATCATTAATTTCACTGGGAGTTAGGTGCCTAATACCTCTAAAAAACTGGATCCAGAGCCTTTAACCACAAAGGGGGAGAGGAAGAGTAGTATTTTGAAAATAAACTAAAAATAAAATGGACCTATCTTGAGTTATAGTTTAATCTTGCTAGATAAACATTATTTCAATGTGAGATCTCTGACCATTCTTCTTTTAGTACGTTAATTCTTGATTGTCTGTCTTAATTGAAATACCTCTTAAATGACAGTCATCTGAGAAGCGTTTCATGCTTGGAAAGTGAAGCTCAAAACTTCCAGCTCTACTTATTTGAAAATCTTGTGATGGGTTCAATTTCCCATATGTATAACTAAATATTATGTGGGATAATGTTTCCTTAAGAACATGTCAAATACACTAGAAATAGTCTTTGAAGAGCTATCATGAGTGGGAGTAAGTAATTGTTACATTGGAGTGCATTTAAGCAAAACCCAGACCATCCAGGCCAATGCAAAAAATGCTTCCAGTCATAACCACAACAGAGTTAGGATTTTGAAAAATACAGTCAATGACAGTGGAAATTTCTGTAACAGCATGTTCTGTCTTGCCATGTGCTGCTATTCTTGCAGCCGATCTTAATGTTACTGAGGTCAGTGGGAATTTTGCCATAAAAATCCTTGCGAATGAGGCCAGGCCTTTTGTCTGCTTTAAAAATGAGATCATCCTATATTGAATATAAATGCAGAAAAGAAACTGGAATTGTGACTGCACAATTTCATCTCCCACCATGTCATGGCTGTACATTATTGGACTGTAAGATAGCACACCTGTTTTCTGTGGGGTAAAATAATTCATGAGGAACAATTCCCTTGTTGGCTGCCTGGATTTGGCATAGAGGTTATCCAGGCAATGTGTTGCTTGATTTAGGTTTTGGCATGATGATCTGTATTCCTCAGATTTTTCAGCTGCTTGAAAAAAGAGGAAAAAAATGATGGATTTGATATTTGAAATGTCTGGAAAATCCTCCTCCGTAAACCAGACTGGCAAATTTTATCTAATTCAAACTGGAAATGAAGTGAATACTGTGCTAAAAAAAAAAATCAATAGGGACAAAAGACTTTCTCTAGCTGTACTTACGACTCTCTTCATGTGCTTAAGGAAGGCAATAAGACTTGCAAACTTCATTTTCAAACAGGTATGCTTGTTACTAGAATAGTTGGCTATACCCAGTAGTTGGCTCTGAACTTCAGGCCCTTCAGTAATCTTGGAGTAACCCATAAAGCTTAGCTCTTTGTAGGGAATGGACTTGACCTGCACAATCCCTAGCAGTAGTGAAAAATTGTGTGTCATTTCTCAGAAGAAACTTCCCTTATCCTCTTAAGTATCTTATGATGCATCTTGCTCCATGCTACTATGTGCTACCCAGCCCCGCTAGTAGTGACACAGGGAAAGCTGAGCCATGTCTCCACCTCTGATTTCCCTCTTCCTAAATAACTCACTTGCTGGTGGGGAGTAAAGCAGTGCCTGGAGCTGAAGTGTACCACAGATGCAGAGGCATGGAGTAAGATTTTTACTTCTTCATATTTTCTTAGACAGGTGCACTAAATCTAAGGACAAGCTAGCCCTCTGCAAAGGTACCTCCATTTATATATTAGGGATTTTGCTTTTCACACTTTTTTATCATTGCCAGGGTTTTTCTGTGGCAATATCAAAACGTATCTAATTTGATAACTAAATGTCCCATTTGCTTATCTTTGGCTAGTTAATTGTGATTTGAGTCTTGTTAAAGTTCTTTAAGCAGAACACAGACAAGGTTCTTTGGGTGGATGTGATACCTTTTTATTAGACCAACTAAATAGTTGGAAAAAATGTTCTTTGCAAGCTTTCAGGCACAAACACCCTTCACCAGTCATAGGGAGACTCTGCTGTGTTCTCCAAGGTAGAAAAGAAGCCCTTAACCAATACTGCTTCAATAACTGTTTAATGCAATCTTATATATACATGAAAATGTCACCTTGGCTGTTCTTTATCTCTTATAATCGCAACAATGCCACATCAACTCATTTCAAACCTGCAAAATCTACTGACATGCAGGGAACGCACTCAAATTTGTGAAGAAGTTGGTTAAAATCTGAAAGTTGAACTTCAGCCAAGACTTATTTCTTCTCCGCCATCCCCACACTTTTCTGCTAAATCAAACTTGTAGCTCATTTTACCTAAAAAAGTTATTTCACTTCTCTGTCTGTCTGGCTATAAGTAAAATTGAGATCATGGTTTACAAATGGTCACTTAGAGCTATTATATTAGTGTTGTATTTTTTCAAAGTTTTTAAGAAAGAATTTTCTATTTCTCTCATTGGTCTACAGCTCAAAAAGTCACTTAAGGTCTTATTGAGGCCTTAAATATGGTAAAGACTGTTGTCCAGTAGGAATTGCAGAAGAGTCCTACCTATATTTATTCAACAGAAATTAATAAGCTTTGAAAAGAAGCACAGCCTTCTATGAGAAGTTGAATAATGGATGATAGGGGCCTGGAAAAGTGACAAAGAGGCTAAAACACAAAGGAAGATGAGAGGGCTGGAAGGTGCATGGTAGATAGAAAAAAGGAGATTACTGTAACTATTGTTGTCATTGTGGTAAACAAACTCCAGTCTAAATACTTCTCTGTACAAGCCACTTCGCTATCTCATAGCATATCTACCAATTTGTCTTCATTATGGCTTTCTCCAAATTTTGGGGTTTTAACTTTGCTATTTCCTCACCAGTTTAATTATTGCAAGTCGGTTGTTGAAATGTTTCTCTGTAATACTTTCTAGATTCTCTGAGACTCCTGTAGCTCATCTTGCATAACACAGCAGATGGGAGAGAGAACAGAGTGGGGCAGAATCCAGTAACATCCTTTGGATGGTTGGACTGGCAGATTGCAGGAAACTGAAATGTTGATAGCAACTGCCAAGTTACCAATCAGTCTGAATCAATTAATTGTTAAACTGGCACAAAACTCATAGTAGGAAGGTTCCAGGTTCCATTTGACTGGGTCTCCTTTGTTTTGTTATTTTTATCAAACCAGTACTGCATTTATTTAAAATAAATGTTTTGTTCTTGTGTAGTCGGGCTCATTCTCTTCTATTCTAGTCTAATATCTTAGGCATCTATATTTGTATACATTTGTAGAGAATGCATCAGTCAGAGCAGCTTGATTTTGCTAGTAGTTTAATATTTTCTGGAAAAGAAATGTTTTGAGGTACTAAAATATGCAAGCCTTTTTAAACTTGACATCTTTAAAAGACTAGAAGTTACAGCAAGTGTCAATATTAGAAAAAGAAATCTGGTTGATTTCTTAATGCCTTTTAAAGATTTTTTTTTTTTTAATTTTATTTCTATTTCTTCTGTTTGTTTGTTTGCATTCCAGTAGCAATATTACTACAGCTCTCAGATCTTGTAAGCATTTGTTTTTCAAGACCTACAATTTGAGCCAAATCTGACCTGGCAATGATACACTAAAACATAAATTTAATTTAAATGAGGAGACGTAAAAAAAGCTATTTCTTCATTGCTCCAGGTATTCATTACATACATTTAAAATACACATTACCAAAAAGGATTAAAATCAAATGTATATAGGCATAGCTCATAGCATCAGTCTTTTTTTTTTCCAGTAATTTGTTCCACAGAGCAGCTTTCTGTATTGATGTTTGCTACTTTGTCAAGTTCTAAAGACATAAGGTCCTGGCAGTTTCGGCTTGAAACTCTAATACAACTTAATTCTAATGACAATATAGACCACGACTGACTGTCATCTCTGTCTATTAATATATAGGCTAGTGTACCATAACAGTATCGTCCCAAGCGGTGGGAGTAAGCCCTCAGCCTGGTATGCCTTGTAGTAGGTGAGTGGGGAAGTGTGCTTGCACTTATGCTTTGGGGGGAACTCAGAATGGGCGACCTGTGATTTTTCTGACTTTTTTTTTTTTTTTTTTTTCCCTCCCCCTTCTCTCCTAAATATGAGCTCAGTAAACTGCAATAGCCTGGAAATGACTGAAGGCTGCTTTCTGGACTTGGGTTGGGTTGGCGGGAAGTGCTTGGACCCACAGGTTTGGCTTCAGGGGCTGCGTTTAAGGTGGTCATTCTTAACTGGGGTGTCACATCCTGGAGTGCTTTGGGATCTTTTTATGGGTGCTGCATAACATTAGCACTGTTAGGTGTGGGGGGGTGGTAGAGCATGCCTGCCAGCCCCTGCCAAATGGGAGGAAAGAAGAGATCCCTCCAAGACTTCTACCTGCCTTTATGATGGAGCTTGACCAGATTGTGAAAGAAATTATGTGGTCATTGAAGAAAGCAGGAGACTGGACTGATGCAAGATCTCTCAGTGACAAAACAGAGATAGCTAGATACAGGATTTACTATAGAAAGAGTGGATTTCATCAGTCAAAGGGCCTGATGAGAGGGAATATCTACAATGCAGTCACTGCCCGCTTTAAAGCAGCAGCTTCTTTATGGCTAGTAGTCCAGACTGAGCATTTACTCTGTTTCTCAAATGTGTCTTGCAGCCTGCATTGATCTCCAGGCTGCCATGGCTAGACTGCTACAGTGACCGAGCTAGCTAGTATGTAAACAGACTGCAGCATACACATTCCCGCAACATCAGTCATTTCTGTTATTTCCCCTCAGTTGCAAATATTCCCCCCCTCCTCTGCCCCATCTTGTCTGGATGGAATTTCATTTGGATACACCTCATCCTGGTTCCACATTGAATCGGGAGCTAGGGACACTTTTCAAATACTCTTGCTCCTGGGGTAAGGCATGATTTCCCCACCCCCGCAAGAGGCATTGCTCCTTTGAGTGTTCGAAGGCAACAGGATCTCTTGATGCTTTGCAGTTCTGAAGGTCGGGGCTCTCATGAGTAAGTGTGTGCAACCCTTGCACAAGGCACTGGATGGCAATAACAAGGGCCAGGTTCAAATGTAGAGGTTTAAACTTGTATCAAGATAGCTCATTCTATACTTTGGTGTGATTTTGATTCTGTTATATTACAGAAGTAGCCTTGGCCTTTCTTCAAGTCTAGGTGAGAAGCTAATTGGTTTCAAACTGTTTTAAATATGCTGAAGTTACAGTTGTCTTTTTTTTTTTTTTTTTTTTTTTTTGAACTATAGTAATTCTTCAGACTGAACTAGACTTTGTTAAAGAGTTTAAAACTGACAACATCACTAAATGAAGAGGCAAACAATCTTCTTGCTTTACTCTGCTTTTGTACTTGGAATGTTTTGGCTCCTGACCTGGAAATCTTGTTAATTTTGGTAAGCTTCTATTGTGAGTGCTTAAGGATGAACTGTAGTTCATATTTTTATAATATTTGTTGTCTTTTTCATATTGCCTTTGAAGCTACTGGTAAAGTAAATGTTGCACTATCACTTCATACAGCCTATTTATATACTACCCCGACTTCTACCTATTTATGTACATTTCATATAACTTAAAAGTTTACTCAATCAAATATGAAAAGAACCATTTCTTCATGCCATCTTTAACTACCTCATAACCAGAAGAGTTGAGTCATGTCTCTAAAGCTTCAGAGCCAAAGCAATGAAAATGAAAATAATTAGGAAAATTGATCTTTTATTTAATCTATAGATTTAATACAGTGCTTTTATTTTACAAGATTAAATGAAAGGTTGAATGATGCTGAATTCACAACACAGTTGCAAACACATCTAGTCCATGTGGCTAAATGACTGGGATGGAACTGCTCCATGAGCCAGATGAATGAGCTGAATTTGGCCCACATTCACAACTACCTGTTCTTCCTGCCTCCCTGCCCTGCCCCCACCATGCCAGATGCACCACATGTTGCTTACTCCCTTTAGCTGGTTCAGGACTCAGCCTCACATGGTGCTTAAACAAGCCATCCATGACCCATGCTACTCTGTATCCACCATGGAGTGGATGCAGGAGATGTTGCAGGAAGCGTGGTTCCCCAAATGGCCAGAGCTGTTGCTGAGTGCCGTATGCATCCCAGAATGGCTGGGCTGGGCTTTGCTTGCAGTGCAGGTCTTGGGGTAGCTGGACTATCTGTGTAATGCATCCCAAACCCTGTGCACGTAGCTGGTTTGGCATCTGCTGCATGTGGGTCAACAATGGACCTACAGCCAGCTCTAGAGGCTGGGTGATGGAGCTCCAAGCATTGGATCCAACTCGCAGGATCTCTTACACCTCTGGTATAGGTGACTCTACAGCTGTGTGTGTCCATGTGAGAGAAGCATCCGCTCGGTACAAATAACAGTTAGGTTAAACTTGGTGCTCTTTTAGACTACCATGCATAACATATTGCTATCACAGAATGCTTAACATGTTTGACATATAAATATCAGTACAACACAGATTAATATTTTGTTGGTTAAGACCTAGCCTTATATGAACCAAGACAAGTAGCATGAACTTTTAATGCCTTTTTATGTCTTAGGATGTTGGAACAATTTCCATTTGAAAATGAGGAGAATCTGACAGTGCTGCACACTTCAAGGTGTTAAGTCATGTATTTGCCTGGATCAGAAAGAGTGTGTAAAGTGGATAGGAATAGGAAGTTAGTAGATAACCTTACTGAGAGGTATACAATAAAAACATTCAAACAATGGATCACAGATTGAATGAATATGGGCAGGATACTTGGAAAATATAATTAATGGATTTCCTGGAGGAAGAAACAGGCTTCCCCCAACTACATATGGTCCATGCCACTGCTTCAATTATATCCTATCTTTGATTTTGAAGATAATTTATGACTTAACACATGAACATTACAAGCTTGGATTTAGGTCTTTCTCTTTTTGGTCACAGAAACTGTAGCACATGTTTTATGACTGTTATGAACTGCCAAACTAGAAGAGAGAAATCTAGTCCAGGATTTTCTTTTCAGCAGTGGTCAATGCTAATATGCAATGCAACTATACATTAGGAGTCCTAGGAAGAAAACAGCTCTCATAACCCTAGGCAGGATAACTTGTCCTGATGAATGAGAATTTACATCCCTGTAATTTTTAATTTCAGCGAATGTAATTACAGATATTCCTGGTTTTCTTGTAAACATGTATAATCCCCTTTGGATCTTATTAAGTTGCATCATTTGATTTACACTGGTGCATCATAGGAACACTAGTGTAATTTCAGTAATGTGTGTTTACCATCTAAAAAGTGTGTAGTCTCAAAAGCTCGAGGGCAGGTATGTGATCCTGTTTTTGCTGACATTAGTGAGACTTGCCAGTGACTTCAGCAAAAAACCAGAAGCAGGTCCAGAATGTGTAATTTGTATAACCTCCTGCTGAATGCCACCAAGTCCTGACAGTAAAGACAGGTGGTCTGAAGTTCTTTCTGTACTTGTAAATAAAATCTGAATGCTGGAGCTGGCTCAAAACAGCAGGCTAATGTAGAGCAGACACAGATGAAGATGATGGCTTACAAACATCCTTTCCTTTTGAAAACAGGATAATGCCTTCCCACTCATTTGACAAATCATGTTCACTTTACCATATAGTTGTTTGTTAAAGTAGATTGAAATAACAACAGGAGAAGCATTGCTCATCCAGACTAGAGAGATGGGGTGGGGGCAGCAATTCCCTGCCTTTAAGGCACCTTACTTCCTTTCTACTTTAATTCCTGCATGCCACTGTAGATGGACACTTGTAGACTGCTATGAAGTCTTAGAATTGAAGTTAAATACCAAAAACTCATAAATGGCTCCAAAGCTGCCAGTAAAATTGGAGACAGATATTTGAAGAGGCAGACAATTTAGGAAGGTTGGAGAGAGGGGAGAAGGTTGAAAGTGAAATGGATGGACAGACCCTCCTTTGGAAATAATCTGGTTAACTTTCATCTCTGTGATGTAGTTTGTTACAGATGTGACCTGTACATGGGAGTCAGGGTTCAAACACTGAGGGATAACAATACTGCAACTCCAAAAGCTAAGAGTTGCGATACCAAGTGTCAGTCCGAGTTTGATGCATCAGACTGGGGGTCAACTGGGTCCATGCTCAAGGCCAGGACATAGATCTCTAATATGCAGAATAGTGTAAGCAGGAGTGAGGAACTGGGGTCCTAGGCATGAATGGGGCTAAAGCAAGACTAGAGGCAAGGTATGAGGGTATATGGCAAAGGTGAAATGGGAGTAAGGCAGGGAGTCAGAGCCAGGAGCTCCAAGACAAGAATAGGAGTATGGGAACTGTGAAAGGAAGTCCACATCGGGGCCCCTAGGAGTACTATTGTAGGGATAAGGCTCTGCAGGAAGTGAGAGGGTTTTATAGCCCTCCACTCAGGAGGCTGTGGCCCCTACTCATCCTTCCAGGTCACATGATTCCCCCAAACTATGGCCTAGAGGGACCATGTATATGGAAGCAAAGATAGAGTAATTTCTATGCCATTTTTTATTCTTGTCTCTTTGCTCAGGCTAACTCTTCTTCACTTCATCTATGGAGCATCATTTATCCAAAGTCACACACAGCTTTTTGAAGATTATTTTATGAATCTGCCAAAAAGGCTGCCAGTGGATGTGGTGTTTTGTAGGGAAGATACCTAGCCAATGGCAATTTGACTGAGATACCAGCAAGCATTAAAGGATAAAACCTTTCAGTTACTTGGTTTGACTTCAAACTGACAACCTCTGGGTTTAAAATGAATTTTTCTGTATCTCATTACCAAACCTCTCCATTTTCCTATTCTGCTTTGAAATCCCCCTCCTTCCCTCTCCATCCAAGCTTTCTTAATATATTGGATAGAAAATTCCTCAGAATCTATCAAACACACTTCTTTAAAGGGAAACGGATCCTAGGCCGCATAGTGTTCTGCATATCAGGGTCCTAATTAGAATGCTGTTTCACCCAGCTCAGGTCCTTAAAAACAATCAGTTCACAAAGTGAATGTATCCTCTTCTTCCTTCTCACTGCTTTTTGTGATTTGAATCTTAGGATTAAGACAACGGCTTTGCTGTACTTTCAAAAGTCTATCAGGGTGGAAAAGGAACTCACTTAGGGGTCTAAGATGTGGAATAGGATCAGGCCCCATTTGACTTTCCTCCATCCCCTCTTCTTTTTGGGGATCCTATTCACCCTCTCTTCAAGAACTCTTCTTCAGTATCTGAAAAAGCTTTCTTAGGACCTCTCTGTTCCTACATCTGTTCCATTGTTCCAGAATATTTATTCTGTGCAGAATACCTTCTTCATTCAACCTTTGCTGAAAGTGAAACGGTGCTGAAGATAGCTTCTATTCCACGTGGTACTTTTAGTCCCTGAAAAACTGTTACTGCACCAGGCATAGTTTATTTCTCCTCCCATGCAGGAATTGCTAAGATAAAGAATATCTAAGCTAGTATAACTTCATCCATGCTGGATGGAGTTTTTGTATGTGTGTGAGAGAGAGATCTATAGATATCTCAGTAAAGTAGCATAGTCTTGCTGGTACAGCCAAACTCACAATTAACAATATTACTGCTTTCCAATTCTAATCTCATGTGGCCTGTTCTCATGATGAGTCACTTAGTGACTCTCAAAGTGTCCCTTTGCAGACCCTGCCACAATGCCTGCTAGGCATGCTAGTGTGAGGGAGTGCACAGATCCTTGAGAAGACGCACATTACAAAAAATGCTGTGGTCCTATGTTGACCTCACCAAGCTCCTGTGTATTCCTAATTTAGTTGTGCATATTATTGTATTCTCAATTTCATGTATGTTTACCCTTGTACCAATATAAGTTGGCTAGACAGAACTGTCAACCTCGTTAGAGACATGGTGTAAATAGATTGAACTTGCATAGACTAAAGGAAATAATGAAAGGTATTAGCCCTTGCTGGGTTAAAATGGTAAGCAAGTTTTTCCATCTATGGAACAGTTCAGTCTGTACCGAGGTGCATGATTTAGCAGCATTTGTGATGTTTCCCTGATTAATTCTTAAATGGGTCTCCTAGCAACAGACTAAAGGAGACCACAAGTGTGTTGCCAGAGAAAGAGCATTTCTGTATTTTTGGATGGTGCTCAAGCATTAGGATTTTTACACTCCCTTTTGTGAATGTATAAAGAAGGTCTCCGTTTGTATCATATTCATGTGTATGTATACAATATACCTTCCTTAGAGAGAGGATTTGGGTTGGGAACCTTGTGTAAGGAATAATGGAAATTATTCTACCCACTGAAACTATACATTTAATCATGGAAAATGTAGAAAAATCTCTGACATTACTGCCTGATTTGAAATGCAAACAGCTAGGCTTGTTCAAAATGTTTGGAGGCTGCACAGTTCTAGTAAATTAGTAGAGGAAAAGGTTTCAGGGAAGAGATTCTTCATTATGGGAGTGGAAATAAATCAGTACTATTTGTAATTTAGTTATTGAGTATATCTGGATAATTTGAAAGATGCTAGGCTTACAGGAACAAAATGTTTTTTTAGCTAACGAGAACACATGAATAAATGTGTGTGCATGCACAGAACTTTAGGTAGACCCCTTTCCCACTCTTCCCCTGTTACATATGATTAGCAAATATCAATTGCATGTGTATAATGTTGAAAAAACAAATGAGCAGCAGAACAAATGCAGAAGTTGTTATATTTTCTTCCCAGTTTATAGAGATCGCTGCTTAAAAAAAGGTACAAAGTCCGCTCAAGAAAGTCTCATTAACAAAAAGCAGCATGTTTCTACTGAAATGCAGAGTAACAGCAGAACTCATTTGTGACTTGAATTAAAATAGTTCAGACAGACTATTGCATCCTTGTAGAAAAATAAAGATGGAGCCTTGATGGCACTTTTTGTCTATGTTGTCAAGGAAGCATCCCTTGTGATGTTAGGAGGAAAACAGCTCTGAAACTTTTCCAAGGGTAGCAAGACAACTATTTAAGCCAAAGAAAAGAAACTTGGATAATTGCAGGCTATTAAATCCTTTAATTAAAGAACATTATAAAAGAATATGAGGATATCTGAAGTATTTATCCTCTCACCAATTTTAATCAAACTACTATTCCAATTAATTTATTAACTGACTTCCAAATTAAATGCATTCTTAAAATGGATGTGCATGGAATCTGGAGGTAAAGCTAACGTAGTATCAGAAAACAGATTTTCAAGTAGATTGAGGGGTTGAGGAACTGCAAACTGGAGGAAAAAAAATAGTGCTCACTTTAGGCTCTTAGTTCTCTTTTTGGGAGGCAAAAGATATTAAACATTTTTGCTATAATCTACGCATGCCCCAACTGTGCAGTTGGTACGGCACAGTCATTTAACAAGTACTAAATGACTGTGCAGTACCCGCTGGTACCATGCACTCCCGATGACACACGGGTCATTTTCAACCCTATTACATCACGGTTAGTGCCCACTTACGCTACATTGCTGTGAGCAATGACTCATTGCATTATCACAGTGACATAGCATCTCATGTAGATGCGCCTCCACAACAGCATTTCTAAAGCTAGGGCAGTGAATTTGTCAGATTGAACAGATAATCCAGAAAGAGCCAAGGATCTGCTTTGGCTTCACAAGTAATATTTGAGCAGAGTAGGAGAAAAGATTTAGGCATTCTAATACTAGCCACAGGACGGTATTAGAATTGCATGGTGTGCATAGCTGGACTATAGCTTTGTCCAGCACCCAGCACTGTAATAGCTCAACATTTCTTCCGGCTCAGCTTGTCCTTGGCTTTGCATTCTAGGACAGATGTATTAAGTTCTGATTTTTCTCCTTTCCCATTCTGCATGCACATAGAAATAAATTGACACTGTGAAGATCTAGACATCATTCAGAGTCTTAAATGTATGCTGAACTTTGTCATATTCAGGGAACTAACAGACTGAAATTACAAGCATTTCAAATAAGTCTGTACTAAGAGCCAGGTTCTTTTCCTTCCATTGGGTATGTAAATGGACCTAGGTGCCTAAATGTGATTCTGCTTTACCCTGCTCAAGTCCCTGAAAGACTGATATTACACAGGGTGGATTGGTCTTACTCCTCTTTGCTGCTGCTTTGACTCAATCCCAAGTGTCAGATGATGGTGTGTTTATAAAAGTAGGAGCATGAATTGTTTTTTCAGGGGCCTGAAGAGGGTGGATAGTATCACATTTGGAGCTCTAAATCCATTTGGGTGTCCAGTAGGAGGAAGACAATTTGGTCGTAATTGTAACTGTGCAGTCTGAGAGCAAAAAATGTTCAAGTCATGTTCATCAGTATTTAAGGCCTGCTTTTTAACTTTGCAAATCCAGATTAGCTCAGGGCTGTCCAACTGTTTGCCACAGGCTGCATGTGATTTGTGTGAGGTAGGGTGAGATGCTGTGGCACAGCAGACCACGGTGCCAAGGCAGCCAGGAGCCTGAATTGCCTACCATGTGGCATGGTGCTATAGGGGAACCCATGGCTGGGCAGCCAAAGGTGAGGCATTGCATACAGTGCAGTGGAGAAGTGGGGGCACTTGTCTGCCTGCCTGCCCAGAAGTGCATGGGGTTCAGAAAGGGAGGGAGAGGTCTTTCACCTGTATATGCAGTGCACGGGGGGAAGTGTCCATGCATGCACATGCAGCCCACCAGGTTTGGCCCCCACTGGTGCAGCCCATGAGGACTGCAGCTCCTGGCTGCTTAAAAGTCAGACAGCCCTAGTCTAGCTGATCAGTTCAGCCAGATCTGCATTTGTTTTGTGTCCCTGGAGTGGTACAAAGTGGCTGGAGTAAGTACAGCAGTGAATTTTTTGTATCTTTTTATTAATTTTAAAATTGATGTCAGTGGCTTTGAAAGTTGCCAGCTTCTACCTATAGAATGAATTTCATTCCCTTCTGCTACACTTAAGAAGCAGGCAAGGGACTCATCTAATAAGAACCTGGCAAAGATAGCACACACTTCCCTACATTGCCTTGCCGACCTACCTCACCTTTGACATGATGATACATTTAGGGACAAAAGAGTACATCTGTTTCCTTCTCTGTTTGCTAGCTGTCATCAATGAAGTTCGAAATTAGGAAACTCGTTAAATGTTTTATAAACACGATAGAATATTTATTGCTTCTTTTATTCCCTTTCCCACAGGTACACATTTAAAAATATCTCTTAGTTTATCTCAGTTCATAGCTCTTGATTCATATTTGACATTTTATAATACATTTGTATCCTTTTCATAGCTTAGTTGTGTTTTGTGAAATTTAATCAAATAATAATTAAATTCTGGGGGTAGCACCTCTGATTATCTCTTTATAATTAAGCTTTACTTTTTTCTTCAGAAATATTTAAAAGAATACAATTGCCTGTAAGAAATGTATGCCTATCATTTTCATGTTAGCTTGAAGTCACTTTGATAGTGAAATCAGAGGAGATGCACTTAATACATTAAGACAAGATTTTGGTGGACTTTTTTGTTTTTGGAATGGTAAGTTAGTGCCAAGTTGTACCAATACATGGCTTAAAATTCAAGGGTTTTGTTAATCCTGCATCTTTAAGTAATCTGTAAAATGCAAATTGTTCTTCTCTTGCTTTCCCTCATTGTCATATGACAACTTTATACTATTTTTAAGACTTGGCCTCAAAGCTGTTATCTATGACTATCAGTACATGCACTAGTGGGAAACTGGATCTCTCTTGAAAATTTATGTAATGATTTAGATCTTGTGTTTGTTATAAAAGATGACTATTTGAAATTATAGTGGAGGCAAAAGGGTTAAGAAAGACTCAGTACCAGATTCTGTGGTTAACCTTCCTTGCCTTGAGGCAAGGGTTACTAGGACTGGAGTTTGCAAAGCAATGCCCACTTTCTCTATTCATGTTCACGTTGACAAAGTTGTTCTTACCTCATAATATATTAATGTAATGTCTCTCCAACAAACATGCTTGAGGGTATTTTCCCAAAATAGATAAGTCAAGGAAAGCTAAAATAATAGCTTTTATTTTGCAGCTATTTACAGTCCTGAGTTTACGTCATGCAACTGAAGAATATCCAAGGAGATGAATGTGATGTTTTTAATAGTGTCAAAGGTGTTCATGACGTTTTTCTTTAGAACTCGGAAGATTATAGTCTAAATTACATTACAAATTCCTTGTGCAAGATGAGGCATGAGATAGGAAAAAGAAAGGTTAATCAAAAATGAAAAATTATAGTGAAAAAGTGGGACTTTAAAGAGCAATTTGACAATGAAGAGGAAAGATTAATTATGATTATAGTGAAGCCGATCCAAATGCATGGTACAAGACGTGGGGGCTAGGAGAATGGGGATAATCCTCTGAAACTGGGAGAAATTAGAACAAGGGATATGTTTCCAAATTCAATACCCTGACTTTACATGAAATACAATCTTGAATATACATAAGATGTTTACATTAATAAATGTCTATGTTTTTTGCTTTATTAGGTTCTAAGGTTTTGCATGGAAAAGCTCACAAGCCAGTAGAAGGTCAAAATCCCTCTCCTAATTCAAACCTTGACAACTTTACAACATTTTAAATTTTAATTACAGTAATTTAAATTGCTCCTTTTTATAGAGGGATGTTCCCATATTAATTAATCTGCTTCCTCCGTATGTCAAAATTCTTCTACATAGCCATTAAACTGATACTTCAGACATGAACTAAATTAATCTGATATCCATATGTTTATACATTGATGCTGTTGCCCCAAGTTCCTACCTGAAATATGTTTCCAAGTACAATATGTCTTTGCTGCACATCTTTAAGGTCAGATTCCTAAGCTTAGTATCATTGTTTTAACCACATTATATTTTAAAGAGATTTCTTATGAAAAGCCACCTTTCTTGTTTTTAATGACAATCTTGTGGCAACAATAGTGATTGCATTCTTTGGAAAATGAATAGTATCTTTTATTATACCCTGGAGGTGGAAACAAGTTGGAGACTCTAAGCGTAATCCATCCTTCAGTATCTGTTCATGCTACAATGTGTTTGTACACAGACTATACCTTGTTCTAGAACAATAAAAGAACACTTTAATCTTTCCTTTCAGTTTAAAAATTGTCTTGGGAAAGAGCACACTGTCTTGGTGTTTATTTTCTAGTTTTCAATTTTGAATTAGCATTTTCATGGGTCACCCCAGGAAACAGTTCTATCACCTAATGTTGGAAACTTGAAAATGCAAAACACTAAACTAAAGAGATGACTCAAAATCAGTCTGCTCTATTCAGCCAGCTGGGGCTGGAAGAAATATTGTAATTTATGGAAAGAGTGCCTAAACAGCTGTTACTGGCAAAATCTGGGCTGCAGGGCTAGGAACAGACATTCAGAAAATCCCGAGCCTGAATTGATTCTCTCTTTCCAGTTTAGTCTAAACTGCACAGCTTAAACTGATTAATAACTGAACAGACATTCTCTGTTAAATTGGGAAATGCAGGCACATGCCTGAAGTGACTCAAAGCAGAAGCTGGGGGGCACTAAAGCATGCCTGCCACCCACTGCCAAAGAGGAGGGAAGAGAGACATTCTCCAAGACTCTCACCACTCCCTGCTGTGGAGAGGGCATGGCTAGGCACCAGCCCAGGCTAGCAGGACACATGCGATGCCATCCACCAGTCTGGGGGGTAAAGAGGAGGGAGCTGCTGCCAGACTGACGAGTGGGGATGGGGAGAAAAGTCCTTTCTCTGAAGCAAACATGTGCTGGACACAGCAATTTGCAAAGCATACAACAGGGAACTACCAAAAATCTTTGCCTAAACTAAGATATAACCCAGTAAAATACAGCATACACAACTTAGTCTAACTTAAAATGTAAAGCAGGAAGACAAGGGCGAGCCTTGTATAAATATTACTCATCTTGAAGGCAGAGTGTCTCCTTACAGCCAGACTTCCAGAATGGCTTTGTTTAGGTTTTACAGGTTCTGCTTTATAATTAAATGTAGTTCTTTGCATTCTTTGATCTGCAACTTCCAGCCCAAAGCTGTCTGCAACTTTCCTTAACTCCATCTCCAGCACACATGTGTGATGATTGTTAGGTCTTTGCCAACACTTCCCACCTCTCAGCCTGGTTCTACAGCCCTTAGCTCTGGGCTCACGGGTACAAGGTTTGGATCTGCACATAGAGGACTAGCTTGCCTTTCTCCCCCACTCTGCTCTGGGACTGCTGTGGAATTAATCCCCTCCCTAACTGCAGGCAAGGTGTATAGAAGGAGGAATTAACTCGATGTCTGCCTAGCTGTAGGAAAGCTGTGGAGGTAACGCTAGGGCTGGCAGATCCCAGCTGCAAAGCTTGCCAGTTGCAGGGAGAGGGAATGGAGGGAGGAATTTGCCTCCGGGAGGGGGGAGTCGGGCCTGGCAGGCCAGCATCTGGTCGCATACCACCCCTGTTCTGGCTAGAGAGCAGAGGGAAGGGGCCAGCCTAGCTCTCTGGCCTAGCAGAGCCCAGCGCAGAGAGCATGCTGGGGGTGTCTGATCTAACTTAAACCAGCAAGGTGTCTGGGACAGACATTGCATAAACTGGTTTGAGCCAAAAGAGTTAAGTCTGATACTACATTCAACCAGGTTCATCTCACTGTTTTTGGCCGTTTTCAAATTGGTTTATGTGCACTGAATGTCTGTTCCATTGCAGGTTAAAAACCAGTTTCTGATCACTTAAACTGGTTTATGTGTATGTCTGTCCCCAACCTAATAGTGAGCTTGGCCCATCTGCCAGGGTTTGGAAGTCTGGATCCACAAAACCACTGGTATAGCCAACAAGCATTTACCCATGGTAGAATAGCCCCCAAAGGATAAGAACAGTTTAAAAATCTGATTCAAAGCTGGATTCTGGGCTTTGACTTCAGGACATGCTCGGGTCATACTTGTTTTCCTCCTACACCACATCATTGCACTTAAAAATGCAATTTTCTTCTTAAAGCCACAGCTCAAAACCTGTGTACTAAGGAGGACACCAAGTATCAAAAGGCTTCCTATAAAATCATAGTTTGGCAACACTAGGTCATTTACCAGGTGACTAAATATTCCTTATCATTTTCTATCCTCCCTACTGATACAAAAAGGGAAGTCCAGAATGCAGACCACTTCATTGTCTGCCTTGCTATCAGCTCTAAGAAACCTTAGACATTCTGCCCATCTTGTGTCATGGCGGTCTTTAGTATCTCAATTAAAATAGGTAATATAGAGAACACATTTGTGCTCCATTACAAGCAAAGAAAGGAACCCTCAACATTTCTTGTGGACTGCCATGTCCTAATCAACTTTTAATGGAAAATACTACAAAGTCCGGTAAGATTTAGTGCGGTCTGTGGACCAGCTGTGGAACGTTTCACAGAGTAGATCACTGTTTGCGAAACACTGTTCTAGGTAATGTAATTAGGACAAATTCTGATCTTTAGTACATTGCTGGAATCTAGAGTGACTTAATAGCTATGAATTTGCTTTGGTACTATAGAAAAAGACAATATCCTACAGATTTTTGCAACGTAGAAGACAGCTGTAGATTCAATGGATTTATTCCAGGTTTGCTCTGGGGTGGGGAGGGGCTGAGATTAGTCTGGCCCAAAGCACTCCTTTGGAAAATCCAAAAATTCATGTATACCTCAAAAGAAGTGGTTCTAGCAAAACACTTTGCCCAGGAGCTGTTACCTTTTTAACAGTATCAAACAGGCAGGAAGAGGAGGGGGAAAAAAAGATGGTGATTTATTACTAGCAAGAGCTCCAAATCTGAGGAAGCTGAGACAAGGCTCTCAAACTGTGACAATTTAAATATGTGAAATTTCAAAGGATTAAGAGCACTATTCTACATGTCTCATTGGAACAAACTACACAATCATTCATCACAAAAGTGGAGCTATTTAATTTTAAAGCAATTTTAAAAATCAAAGTGAACAAGTCTTTCACTCTAAATGAATGAGATTTGGCAGCTTCTTTACAAAGTGAGAGAGTTAAACTTCAGTAGAGTGTAAAGTGCTGGATCACAAAAGGAAATAGGGACTAGGAGAGGAAAAAGCATTTTAACAACTAGTGCTACTGTGAGGAAAAAGAGATGTATATGCCCCTGCACAACTCTGCCAAAGAAAATCAAAAAAATGATTGGTGTGAGAATTCATACTGTCTAGATCTAATGGTTAGTAGCAGTGATGTTCACTGTTTGTGTTAAAAAAAAAATAGTTTAAAACTAGAGAAACAAGAAACACATGGGAATATTTGTTCTAAGAAGTCAAGGAGAAATAAGTACTCGTTGCTGAGAGAAATATTAGCAGAGTTCAGCAAAGCCCCATGTGGCAGATGGAGAGCCATGGAGGAGGATTTTGAAGACAGAAGCACGACTAGCAATTTCAGTGCCCTGGGCAGGAATGCTAGAGAGCAGTGGGTGCAGGATGGTGCTAAGTGCAATGTGTCTTACCTGACCCCAAGACTTAAACTCCAGCTGTGGCTGTTGCTGTGCAAGTCGCCAGCAAGCTGACGGGTGCTGCTGCCTCCTGGGCACTCCCAAATTGGTGCCTGGGGCTGGTGACCCTCTCACTGAACTGTACTTATGTTACTGTTAAAGGCACAAAAAGCATTGACTATGATTCCTTTACAGTAAAACTTTTTAAACTTATTTTTTTAAATCACAAAATGAATGGGCCAACGTTGTGCTACGTAAAGTAGAAAACTGAGTTAAAATTTTGCAGAAGTGTGTAAAAGCCAGATGAAAAACCCTAAGTTGGACAGAGACACCTGCATCTTCAAGAAAACCTAGATATTTAATTCTTACTGACCCACAATCCAGTCCTGAGTAATGTTTTTAGTGATACAGAACCAGGTTTACAAAATTATTTTAGGTGCCTGAAGATTAAAAAAGAAAAGAAAAGAAGAAGAAACTGATGGGACTTTCAAAAGCACCTAAAATACTGTTTAATTCTCCTTGGAAGATTTTTGTGTGCCTTGTATGGTGTAAGAAATGTAGAATTGAGTAAATGTTGCGAAGCTCCAAAGGATACTAATTGCTGTTTAGTGACAGAAGAAAGCTGCATGCTATTCTTTTTCATTCCATTACCTAAGGCTAGGTGGTCTTTACTTTATCTACACTGTAGGAGTTACAGAAGGCTGTTCTCTATCTCAAATATAGGACGGTATTTTGCCAATTTTATTTTCAAGGCAGAACATGAATTTTATATTAATGTGGCTTTCTCTCCACCTATGCTGGCTAGATAAAACTTGTTAGAACCTTGTTCAGCCATAAGCAAATGAGTACTTAAAGCAGTGTTGAACTCATCTTTTATGAGAATAGATGAAGCCTCAATCAGGATCTTATCTGTAACACAGCTAAAATGCTCTCTCCTATCATATTCATACCAGTTAGAGAAATAGTGTTAAAAGTAACATAGCATTCAAGTAGTTACTGCCTGAAGAAAACGATTTGTTTCCCAGCTATGGTTGGGCATACCAGATTAAAAACACCATCCATACAGTCACTTGCATTTGAATACACCAGTCTGAACATTAAGTACTATCTTCAAAATATACCAAAACCTCATTCTTAAAAAAGAAGCCACGAAGCTGATTGAATACATTTTATATGTTGAGCTCTAAACCAGCCTACATGACCTGTGTTGTATACTCAACGAGCTATATGCGTTTGTGGGAAAGGTATTTCAGAAACTATTCAAGTATTCTAAACTGGAGAGTACGTTCTGTAGCTTTCCAGAGTGGATAATAACTGAATCCACTCTCCTTTAATGCAGTATGGATTGTGTTAAATGGAAAGAAAAGCTTTACACTTGACATAATTTACATAAACAATGGCATGCAATTTTAATTTGCTGCTTGCTTGGAAAAGGCTCATAATATTTTTGGTCTTGCTGCAGTTTCTTAGCAGTCTCTTTGAGGGGAAGCTAAAGGTGAAGGAAGGGGAGAAAACTAATAAATCCTTTAACTACTGTTTACATTTGAATCCAACCTAAATATCCCCTCCAATAGGGTGTTGTTTATCCAGTTGACTGTTCATTTACAACTTTGTTTGAAACCCATATTTTTTCCAAGGGAGCTCTTAAACTAGATCTGATGGGGGGAGTTGTGTTTCTTCATTCTTTGTTTTTGCTGTTTTGTTGCATTTCGTTCCAGGATACAATCTGTAAATTTTATCAAATTAGTAAAACAGTTATTAACACAGAACCCTTTTTACTCTCCAACCAACGCAGCTTTCATTTTATTCCAGCAGAAGACAAACTACCATCACTAACTTGTCAGTGCAATTTGTCACATTCTTAATGTGATACATTTCAGTGAAGTATTTCCTCTCTAGCTTATTGTCAAGGGCCACACATTTAGGACATATCTTTCAAATTGAATGAAAAGGTTAAAAGCATCTAATAGGAGTTTCACTTCCAAACATTCTGCATGCACCAAAGCATCAAATGAAGCTCAGTTTGTGGTCATGCTGTTCTTTCTACCTCTGATGCAGTTGTTGCTATGCTTATCGTCACTGTGGTACTGTGGAACAAAACACCTGAATAACAGCATGTTGTCAGTGCTAGTTTGGTAACCTAATAAAAACAGTAATTCTGAACACAAAGGACCTATGTTTCCTTCCATTGAACAAACTGTTAAAAGACCTGTAATTTAGATATGTGCTTTAAGCATGGAAAAGATAAAAGGACTATAAGGGAGTGAGGAGGAAAGATAGAGCTTTCCTGTAAGATCTTTTTCTGATACTATTCAGATATATAGCTAATAGCTTTACTTATAAAGCGTAGGGGTTTTATTTCAAATGTCATCATGATAGGAACAACATAAAAACCTAAATAGTCTCCTAAGTGTAACATCCTTTCCAATGATTCTTGGTGGTTTTGAAAGGAAAGGAGGGTCTTGAGTGCAATTCTTCCTGGAGGGCTACTGACAAACTGAATGTTCATTCTTGTTCTCTAAGGCTGTGTGTAGACAAAATGGGGCATGTGTACACGACACTTTAAAGCAGGCTAAATGCTTTTGCACCACTTTAACAGGGGTGCTGTTTGCATGCCTTGGTGGCGTGTTGCACATTAATTCTAGCTGCTGTAGGAAATTTAGCGGTGTAATGCCCCTTAAATGACTTGGGGCGCAGCAAACTAAAACTAAACTAACTCCTCCAAGGAGTTTTAGTTTGCTGCCCCTATAGCTATGGAGCAAAGCACTGGGCTCTGCAGGAAGCACTGCAGTAGCCTGGGAAAGCAGACTCTGCCCTAGAAAAGCAGCAAGCCTGATCTCCCCCTCACCTCTTGGAGCCTGCCTGCCTGCATGAGCTGTGCGGGTGCCCAGTGCTTCCCTGCATGGCCACAGAGCCCCCTAAGACTACAGGAGCCGGGGCCACAGATGCCGAGGAGGAGAGCAACCTCCCCACAACCCCACCCTGCAGCCCAGGGCCTGCTCCACCCGCCGGCAGCTTGCCCTCCCCTCCCTGCCAAGGTAGGTAAGTGCAGGGCGTGTGCGTGACATGGGGGTCTTAAGGGCCCTAAATCGAAGCGGTGGGTTTAAAAACCCACCGCTTCGATTTAGGGCTCCTGTTTTGTCTACACACACGTTAAATTCTTACTTCAGCTAAACTAGGACAGGGAGATAATCTCAATCCATGCTATACTGTTGAGGAGAAGGAAAGAAAAAAGTATGTTTGCATAATGTTTCTATAATACCTCCGAGCCTTTCAAAAGAATACTTTACTTGAATTATTGCTTTTCACATTTGAATATCTTGTATAGTGATAGAAGTTGTCATTTAGAAAGGCTCCCAAGCAGGAAGTCTGTGGGAGCTGGAAAATGGGAGAGGATCCCTCAGAGCACAGCTAGCTAGATACAGATAAAGAGCCTGTAGAGGTTGCCGACTATTCCACAATATGGCTCAATGATAGTTCTTCTTTTTTACCGTGGCTTTATTTACTGAACCAGGTGATCATATCATAGTATCAGAAGTGTCTAATAAGAAAGAACTTGAAAGAATTTAAGATCCAAACTGAAAGAAGAAGTTGAAAACTGAGAGCAAGTAGAGCAACAGAGGCATGAGCAAAGGCCACTAAGTGATCAGCCTGCACAGTTATAGATTGAGTAAATGGATGGTTAGTCACAGAAGTTTTGCAATCTTCACCTGCCCTTCCAATGTCAGGCAATGTAGCAGAGAACTGGAGGGCATTCGGACAAAAGTTTGAGTGGTACCTAGCACCTACAGGGGCAGAAGAGAAAAATGGCAATTGGTCCTCGATCTTCTTGCATATTGTGGGAGAGGAAACACTAGATGCTTATAGCACCTTTACCTTTGAAAAAAGCAAAAATATACATTTAAGTAAAATACTGTCCAAACTTGAGAAGTACTGCCTGCCAAAGAAGAAGGAGACTCTCAAAAGACACATTTGATATTTGCAAACAAGCAGCAGAACAAAGTATAGAACGGTATGTTACTGAACTAAAGCAACTCAGTAAGAACTTGCTTGAAAACATGACAGTATTTCTGATTAGATGTTGGATTATCTGTGGCATTTCAGATACCACATTATTGTGTGAAGGAAATTTGTCCCTAGAAAATACTGTCCTAATATTCAGGGCAGCAGAAACTGTGACGGCCCAAGCTGCAAAGGGTGTGTGCGCGCGTGTGTGTGTGTGTGCGTGTGTGTGTGTGTGCACGCGCGTGCATGTCTCCTCCTGACCACGGCAGCCTGGGTGGTTGCCCATGCTGCCCACCCCTAAGACCAGCTCTGGTTACACGTGGCTGTTGGCTGAAACCACTGCCCTTATAGCTAAACAGAACATGTGTATTATGCTGAAGCTGGACCTCCTCCTTGAAGACAGAATTCAAAAATCTAAATTTTACTGTGATGCCAGTTCGTTAATAGTTACTTTTTTCTTGCTATAATTCAGGCAGACCTGTTGCAGGAAGAAGGTAACTACAAGAGCGTGTTTTTGGGCCAGAGCTGTTTGGTATTTGTATTAGTACATGGCTATAGGAATAGAGGGTTTCCACATCAAGTTTGCAGATAATACAACACTGAAATGGGTTGCAAGTGCTTTAGAGAATAGAAGAATTCAGAAAAATCTTAAGCAATTAGAAAACTGGAACCTAGTCAACCAAATGCAATTTTACAAAGACAAATGAAAGGTGTTGCATCTACAGAAGTAAAACCAACACATACATTGTGAACTGTAGATAATTTACTAGGCAATAGCACAACAGAGAAGCATCTGTGTGAGACAGTCAATCACAGGCTTAACATTGTTTATGATTCATAAACAGGTTCAACAAGAACATTACACTGTAAAGGTATTAAAATCAATTTTATATTTTCTTCCTCTAGCTTCAGCCTTTCTCTAGACCTGGTTACTGTGAACAGGTTAGAAATATGCATATATAAGTTGCGAGGTATAGTGTTGTTCTCAAACTTACTATGTAGTAATAATTGCTCAGACATACTTAGTCTTTTTGCTACTGCAGCTATACCCAGACTCAATATGTTCAGTTCTCATTTGGGGCCAACAAGGGGAAACAAAGGAAGTGTTATCTTGGCACTGTTCCTGTCCTAGCAACCTGAAGCCAAATTATGATAAGTTAGAACAAGACCAAATGCTCCCTCTCCAGTGGTGGGGAGGGGAGGGC
>JAGPOW010003685.1:11994996-12007387 GCA_030014935.1 Caiman crocodilus
TGTGTGTGGCAGTTCAGCTGTGTCTCCATAAAAGGATTAGTAGCAATGGTGCAGCTCTCATTTATTTGGAGAAGGGTAATGCTATGCATTCTTTTTCTGTATTTTCACAACAATCCACCATTGCTTAATAACAAACCATAATGTTCTAAAAATAATCAGCCTAGGTGGTCTGAAAAAATGGAAATTCTGTCAAATTGTATCCAAGGGGAATTGATACATTTTGTTTTTGCTCTATTCCCCATAGGATAGAGCAGATGTACAGGTGCTAGGCTAGAGATTGTTATAATTATAAAACCTGTATTCAGTTCCTTAGAGAGCTTGGAAATTTTCCACATACTGTAGAAATTCAAGCTTTGAAGAAAAAAAAATCCATATGCCTGAAGAACAATGGGGTACAGGATGATGTCCTGAATTATTTACTGCAGCAAGTCGATCATTAAGTATCATGCAGTAAGCACAGTTCAGAAGAAACACTGTACATCTAACCAATATCAAAAAACAATATTGTAGGTTCATACAGATTTTTTAAAAATTGGGAATATTGTTTAACACTTTTTACTTACACTGAGGACTATATAAGCATACTTTAAAATGATATCATCTTCTCACTCAAATTTGCTTTCTTCTAGTTTAAGTCATATTTGTTTACTTTACTTAACAAAGTCTTGGTTTCTATAAGACAAGAGGGCTAACACACCTGTGGAAGAATCAGTTGAATTTTATATGGTCTCATTCAGCATCAACAGACTTGTCACTTACAGTAGATACATAACTGGTTGGATCATAAGGCTCAATGAGTAGTCATCAAGGGTTCAGTGACTAGATGAGAGGGAGGTATCAAGTGTGGTTCCTTAAGTGTCTGTTGTAGGTCTGGGATTGTTTAATATCTTAATTAATGTTTTGGATGATGGAACTAAGTGCATGCTTAACAGATTTGCAGCTGGCACCAAATTGGGTGGAGTTGCAGATGCTGTGGAAAGCAGGGGTAGACCAGAAAAATGGCCAGCAATCAATCAGATGAGAATTAACAAGGGCAAGTATAGAGTCCTACACTTGGGATGGAATAACTACATATACAAATACAGATTCAGGAATGAGTGGTGAGACTGCAGTGCTACAGAGAAGGACCTGGGGGCTACAGTAGACAATAAACTAAATATAAGACAAGAGTGTGTCCTTGTTGCCTGTGACAGGATCAGAGGTGGCTGTGATGAACCCTGCTGGCTGCTCAACCTCTGTCCCCACTCCAGCTCCAGGGTGCCCTCCCTTTCTACTTTACCTACCACACCTTGATGTTATTTATAAGGGTTTGGATTGCTCCTGTGGCCCCAGAGTGAGCCCAGTCTACCTCCATCTTGCCCCTGTGACATTATGGTACAGTAGACCCCTGATTTACATGAATATTGCGATTCAGGGGAATTTCGTGTAAGTTGAATTTGTGTAAGTCAGGACATCTTTCCTCAGGAAATAATAGATTAGTGAAGGCTTGTGTACCCCAGACATACTTTAGTCATAGCGTTTTTTCCCCTTTTCCTGGTGGAATCACCTTTAAGAGGCACAACTAGTGTCTCACCTATGCATCTTGAGATGCCGCTACCACAATGGAGGCTCTGCTTGATTCTGCAGATCTTCTGAGGTGTTTGCATATATATGTGATCTCGCAAGTGTTTGTATATATATGCGAATGATGTGCACCTCAAGGGGCATTTTCCAGTCCAGACCCTAATAAAAAAATTGCGTAAATGCAAGATGTATGCAAGTCAGAATCACATAAATCGGGGGTCAACTGTAGGGTGTTTCTGGCCCTATTAGTGCCTCAGGACACCAGTTGCCTTATGGGCTATATGTGGCATCCTTCCATCCCAGCAGCCAAACTCATACTTCACAATTGTTCTTCCAAGTTGTTCACTGGACCCACTAGCCCTGTTTGTTTAAACAACTTGCCTAGCCTGATGAACCCCTGGCCCTGGAAAGAATCACTACCCCTTGGGTCCCTGGCCTTAGTCCTTCTGCCACCTGTCTAGGACTTTACCCCCTTTCACCAGGCTTTCACCCTCTTAACTTAAGCCTGGCCCAGCTTCAGCCCTTCTACTGTGGCCTTGGCCAAGTTCCTCAAGGTCACTGGGTCTCTGACCCCAGCCCAGGCACCTCTTTGTGGCCTCCACACCTCTCCCATAGCCACAGCCTGGTTCTCCAGTTAAAATAATCAAAACTTAAACACAAGCACAATGGCTGTATAACAAAAATCTTCCCTACTTTGGGTTAGTACTTTCCCATGAGCTATGTTCCCCCTTAGTTTGTCCCTTGCAGCTCTCTGGGACAAAACTGGTGCTGGTCAGCACATCTCCTGAGCTGCCTTGCACAGGAGATCTTCTCTTTTCAGTCTGCAGGCCAGACTGCTCTGCTAGCTCCCAAGCTCTGGTTTTGTGCGCCACTGATCTCTATCTCTTTTTGTTAATTGGCTCATCAGGCATTGCTGCTCAGGCTGCTAATCAGTCTGCCCTGTCTTCTGCAGCTTGGCTTAGCTGCTTCTACTTGACCTAATGAGCCTAGGCTGTTCCTGCTCTGCACACTCCCAGGGTCCAAGACAGGCCCCAATCTCAGGGTTTGTTTTCTTGTTGGGCCTGGCTATTGTAGCTGTTGGTTCCTGTGGGCTACAAAAATCCTACTCCCCATTTGATTGTAGCTAACAAGGGTTGGATTCCCTATTGCATTGCCAAAAAATCCAGTCACTTAGCTGGTGTTAACAGGTGCATACTGGGTGTTAATTTCTATGTTAACAGAAGCATCACTTGCTAATCAAGGGAGTGATTCTTCCACTCTGTTAGACACTGGTGAGGACTACCTGAAGTGCTGTGTCCAGTTTTGGGGCCCACACTTAAAGACAGATGTGAACAGATTGGAGAACAACAATGGTTAGAGGCATCACTTAGGAGGGAAGAAGCTGAAGAGTGATCATAGAGAGGATGAAGATAGACTTTCCTCTGTGGCTATAGTTGACAGGACTAAAACAATGGCCTCAAGCTTCACTAGGAAAAATTTAGGCTGGAGATTAGGAGGAACTTCCTGGCTGATGGTCAGGCACTGGAACAGGCTATCCAGACAAGTTGTGGAATCCCCATCCCAGAATATTTTCAAGAGCAAGTTGGGCAGATAAGTGTCACTCGACTGCTTGCATGACTTGGGGTGATCTTGCCTTGAGCAAGGGGCTGGACTAAATGACCTCCTGAGGTCCCTTCCTCCTCACTTTTCTATGGTGCTAAGATCCAGGTGCTTAGACTTCATTGGTGAAGTAGGAAAGAGAACACAGATGGATGGATTTTTCTGCTCTCAGGTTGAGGTAGTGGATGGTTATTGAGTATCATGCTGTTTATTCAAAAGCATAAAAAATCATAGATGAATTGAACCTCTAGTTACTAATTTGACTTTAAAGCTTATTGACCTCAGAAGAAAGATTTCTATGGGTTTCAGTGAGGATAACTTTAATCTATTACTGATTCTAAACTGAAGTATGTGCAGTTATTGATAATGTCAAATACTAAAGCAATGTATGTAGATGCATGAAATTTGAATAATATAGTCAAACAATTGGGATGCATTATCTGAGATTCAGACAGAAAATGAAGTACTTTTCAGATAGTTGTAGATTTCCATTGAGACTTTGCTAAAAGTAGGATTTTCTTGTACTTAATATTTTACTCTTGTACTGTATTCTTTCACCTCCTCTTAGTTTCTGCATTCTACCATGACAGTATTGAAAGTCTGCATGTTGAATGTGGGGAATTTAAGCAGAACGTTCTTAGGACACCAGGCAGCATAGGAAGTGAATTTTCCCCAATGTGTGAAGTAACATCATGTCCAGGAATGTAAATGAGGGGTGGGGAGCAACTGAGGCAATAGGCCTGGGTGCTTTCTTTGGTGGCAGGTGTGTGTGCATAAATAGATGTTGGCACTTCCCTATGAACAGCCGTTGCCTAGGGTGTGAAGCTGCCCTGCTAAGTCTCTGAGCATGCCATTAGAATCATTTTAGATGTTTCTGATAGATCTAATATCCACAACCTTATTTGTAACACATTATTCAACATTTTATGTCAGACTGTCACAGCTGTACCCAGCCACACAGAGAAATAAATACCTCTTAGTTGCCCAGGTTGTTTCCCCCCAGATTGCAATTCCATCTACAGGAAGGCAAAGTAACGGCAGCTCACCACCACTCTGTACTTGTAGAGGGAAGGGGATAAAGTGGAAGGATCCTAGATCCAGATTCCCCACCCCATCTTTCCTGACAGTACAGCACATGGTAGGAAGCAAGATGCTCCAGGAGGAAGAATGAAGTACTTGACTCCTTACTTAGGACAAAGGGCAGCAAAGCATTTTCTAGCTTATTAATGTGGTTTTACTAAGAACATATTACTCAATGAAACAGAAAATGTCTTATCTAACAATCCGAAACCATGGTATCATGTATGCTTGTCAGAGAGTTGCACTGGAGGTCAGACGGTGACTAAAACTGTAGGGAAGTTATTCCCAGGATTACTTGTGGCTTTTTTAAACAATGGCTTTGCTGCTATCAAACAGCAGAGCTTTTACTGTTATTGCTTAGCTCCACAGGAACTTTGTTCTTTGCTCAGACTTCCTTACACAAAAAGGAGATTTATCATTCAGCTATTGCTGTCACTTCTGAGGAATCTTATAGATTGTGAACTTTCCATTCAGCCTCTGCAACTGAAGGGGAAAGTGTTTGTTTTCTGTTCCCCCTTTAAGGTACTGGTGTTTGAGTGGACTTCATAACCTCTGTTCCATCAGTGCAGGCAGAATGAATGCAATGTCACAGTTATTTTTGTGTGGTTTTTTGAGTCTGCATCATTTACATCTGTTATGGAAATGTAGCTTTCAAGTCTTTATCGTTTATGCTTTCCAATACAAAACAGTGTGACTCTAATAGTATTATCTGGTTCCTGAGATGCCTTCACTCAGGAAACAAAGCAGAGGCCTATCTTTTAGACTTGTACATGGAAAATATTTCTGAGATGAGAAACAGAAAATCTGTTTAAGCAGCATGATCCTGAATCCTTAAGCAAACAGTAAAATAAATAAAAGCAGTCACAATACTATTCTTTTAACTTGGGCAAGAAGCTAGAAAATACACTAGTACTTATACTTCATGCAAATAAACTCTTTACAAGTGATTTTTCTGTACTTCTGAACAGAACTGTTGTAGTAGTCTTTTCAAATCTTTCAAAAATGAACAGATTCACTTGAATTTCATCAAACTGTATTTTATCTTGCATAGCTCTTTCATCTCCTATAACTTCTGCTGGTGCATGATGTCTTTTTGTAGCATAGCAACAGGTTCAACAATAGGTAAGATTTAGAATTAACAAAATACATGGCTCCTGGTTTTGTCCAATTCAGATGGGTCCTTCCATGACCCCATGTTTGGAGAGCATACATGACATTTCTAAGTGGCTGCTGCCTAGCACAACAAAGTAGAACAGAACAGCAATCTCCATGAATAGTCTGTCTGGTATTCAATAGGTAATTTCTGACTTTTTTAAAAGACACATGAGGCATCCTAAAATGTTTCAAGAGAGGAATAATTCATGAATTTCAAAGTAAATATCTTTTTTTTTTTAAAATCTCTCTCAATATTTGTAATATTTAAACAATAAGAACACATTAAGGCTAGGGATGAAAGTTGCACACAACCTGGTTTAAGTTATGAGAAACTGGTTTAAACCTGTAACAGAACAGAAAGTCAGTGCACATAAACCAGTTTCAAAATGGCTGAAATGTTTAAGATAAAACTTGGTTGAATGTAGTATCAGACTTAACTGATTTGGGTTAAACTGGTTTATGAAACTTCTGTCCTAGAACCCTTTCTGGTTCAAGTTAAATCACCGTCCCCCGGTGTGCTTTCCAGCTGGCTTTAGCAGAGAAGGGTTGGGAGGTATGAGGGGAGGCAGGGACTGCCTCCCCCCCCCCCCCAGGCATACCCCAGCTGGGGGTCAGGGACGGGGAGTAAAATTCCCTTCCCCTGAGTACAGAGCTGCCCTGTCCTGCTAAAAAAAAAAAAAAATTCTGCTGGCTGTGATTGGACTACAAATCCCAGAGGCACCTGGAAGCAAGAAGTAGTGATGAGTGACCCTGCAGAGACCTACTTCTGTGATTGTGGACTGCAAATCCCAGAGACCTTGAGGGTAACAGGAAGAGGAAAGGAACATACAGCCTATGCTGGCTACATGCCAGAGAGCCATTCTCTAGTGTGCCACCCCAAGTTTCTGGCCTGAGCCACTACAGGTATGTGGCTGCATTTCCCGAATCAAAAGTGAATGTCTATCCAGTTGTTTCTCAGTTTAATCTATGCAGATTAGACTAACCTACAAAGACTGAATTGATTCAGGCTTGGACTTTTTCATTATCTGTACTTAGCCTAAATGTGACTTGGTCACATTGAGAAAAGCCATAGTGGCAATCATAGGTACAATAGTGAAGGGAAACTTTTGCTTATAAAATTCGTACGTTTTCATTAGGGCTGTGTGAAACACCATCATTTTGTTTCAATGTTCATTTCACCATTTTGAAGGGACAGTGTTTCTTTTTGTCATTTCATTTAATTTCAAAGCACTGTTCTGTTTTGTTTCATCAAGACTGTTTCAACTCATTTCAACATTTTGCCCATAGGCTATAATGGGGAATCATGAAAATACCTAAAACGTTGTCATTTGTCGCCTGATTTGACTGCAAATTGCAGGGATGGTAGCTCCTTCTGAGGGCACCAAGGCTGCCAAGTTTCAAGGACATAGATGCAGATGTTTCTTGGAAACTGCACATCAAACTCTTGAAAGTAAAATTTGCTGGCAGCAACAGCTTCCTGTCATGCAGCACACAGATCCAGGTCCTTGTGCCCCCAGGAGGGCTGTGGGGTTGTGCCACACTCCTCTTGGTGGTGCAGCCCCACAGATTTGTGCTGGGTGACAGGAGACTGAAGGCTGCACCCAGCACTGGAAAAAAGTGCTGCTGGTACCTGTCACAGGCAGCAGTGGCAGCTTCCTCTCCTCTGGTGTACAGATCCAGGGGCTCGCAACCCTGGGAGGAGTCCAGCATAATCCATTAGCCCTCCCGCGGGTGTGGGCCCATGGACCTGTGCCCTGGATAAGAGGCTCAGGCTGTGGCAGCCCATGTCCAGCACCAGTCCCAGGTGGGAGAAGCAGCCTGAGCCTCCTCTCAACCAGGGCACAGACTGGGGAGGCCTCACACCCCTGGGAAGGCTTCCAGGCTGTGCTGGACTGCTCCTGGGGGTGCATTCCCTGTATGACAGGAAGCTACCACTGCCACCTGGGGCTGGCACTGGATACAGCCCATACCCAGTGCCAGGCTCCATGGAGCTCAGCCCAGCAGTAGGAGCAGACTGCAGCCCCAGCTCTGCCCAGCTCTGGCCACCAGGCCTTACTCCAGTTGGCTTCTCTAGCCCTTTGGAGCTCAACCCGGTGTCAGGAGGTGGGCAGAGTTAGAGCCCTACAGAGCACATCTCAGTGGTAGGAGGTGGAGACAGCCAGGACTGCTTTCCCTGCCGAGCGGAGCTACACGAGGCTGCAGAGCCAATTGGAGTGCAGCCCTGGTTCTCCCCTGCCTCCCACTAATGGGCTGCTTCAAAGCTCGAAATGTTTTGAAACTTTTGAGATGTTTTGAGTGCCCTCGTTTCATTTCAAAGCTGTTTCAACGCTTTTTAATTTCTATTTCACTATTTTGAGCTTGAAACATGTCGAAACAGCTTTGAAATGAAACACTTGGTGAAATTTCACACAGCCCTAATTCTTATGCAGTACATCAGGATGTGTTACAGTGGCTTAATTTCAGGTTAAGCCACTTGTTACTGGCAATATACTGCCAGTTCAAAGAAAAGCAACAAAAATAACCACAGGACTAGACATATTGACTTGTGTCAAATTGCTTAAAGGTTAAACAAGTTTAAATGGTATAAGCAAACTTTAATTATTCAAATATTTTTCCTGAGTGGCTACATAGTGGAATAATCAGAAATAAATCTGGAAAATTAAGACCAAGTATATAAGCTGCAAATCATGGTAAACTTTTTGAGGATACTTAAACTACATTAGACTATGGAATAATCTCAAAGGCCAAATACTGGACTTTTAAAACTAGATTGGATAAAAAACTAGAAATTATACTGTAGGGTAAAATCATTCATTGCCCTTAGGAAAATGGACTTGATCAGGGGTGTCCAAGAGACAGCCCATGGGCTCAATCTGGGCTGCAGAGCCCCATCGTCCAGCCTCCAGTGCTGCCTCTGGGTCTGAATTGACCCAAGCAGTGCACACCAGCCCAGCCCCATGCACAGGGCCCAGGAAACATGTTGCACATGGTGCCCATTCTTGCCGGTCTGGGACTGTACCACATAGCAGCCATTCTGGCTAGTCTGTGATATGTGTAGCATGTGTCCGTGTCCCCTGGGTGCCAGAGTGCCACATGCAGTGCACGTTGTGGGCCAACCAGAGCAGGCATCACATGCAGTGCAGTTCTGGATCAGCAAGTGTGGTGGTGGTGGGGGAGGGGGTGGTACTTTGTGTAGCACTGTTCCTGAACAACGGGTTCTTTATTTGTATGTGCAGGGGCCAGGTTTTATTTGGGAAGTGGGATGTGCATGTTAGGTGAAAGTGAATGAAGTGAATGTGGGTACAGTACCTTGTGTATAAAACCCACTAGAGAAGCAGTTTGAAGAGAAAGATAATCACTTGTTGCGGCTTGTTTTCATGGTAGGCAGAAAAACACCTTTTTGTGCACAGTCTTTGTATTCAAGCAAAGAATACACCTGCCTCGTATCATCATTTTACTCTCCTAGGCTAAGTACAGATGTTCAAAAAACCCAAGGCGGAAATGGTCCAAGTTTCTCACTTTACTCTAAGCACCCTAGGTTAGGTTATAAGTGAACAAAGCAGATGTTCACTGGCAGCAGTGGAGGGGAGAGGGGGAATGGAAGCATCCTGCCTTGCTCTGGCCACCCTAGACCTGAGGCAGCATAGTTGTGGGGAGCCAAACAGTGGGGGCTTCCTTCCCTCCCTCCCCACTGCCCAGCCTGGCTGGCCAGTGCAGCCCCCAGCCCTGCCCCCATACTAGAGGGAACCTATCACTGGTGGTGGGAAAAAGGGGAGGAGCAGAGGCTTGGGGCTGCACTGCATGCAGCTGTTCTTGCTGGAGTCTGGGGAGAAGTTCAATAGACCAGTCTAACTAATTCATTCAAGTCTGATACGACATCCATCCAGGTCTATTTGAGACCAGGTTCTGCCATTTTTAAACCAGTGTATGTGCACTGAACATCTGTACTATTGCAAGTTTAGACCAGATCTTACTCACTTATACCAGTTTATGTGTAATGTCTATACCTGGCCCTAATGGGAACAAACCTACAGATCCCTGAATAGTGGCTGACTGCACGGCCCCAAAGGGACAGAATCCTAACCTGAAAATACCATAACTTTACACACCAGGCATGGAAGAGACCACCAATCTGTCAGTGGTGGAGCAGCCTCTGCTGCCATTCTTTTTGGATGGCACATGCACTCCATCTACCCATTTTCCTGTCTAGAATGAATTAAATACAAAAGCTTAGAAAGGTTTCAAGTGAGAGGGGAATAGACCTGTTTGAAAAATAATAGCCACAATGGTGTGCAATCCAAATCTTAAACTGAAGCTGGCCTCTGAAAGGCAATTGATTTCTTATCATCTCATATGTGAAAATTTTATTCCATGACACTTCCTCAACAGAATTGTTTTAATCTTCAATCAGTTACACCAATATAAAATGAAGGTAGCAAGTGCATAATTTGAATTTATGAAGCTACACAGGTGTAACTGTTGGCATGGTTTGGCTTTTAGAACTTGTATTACTGGGGATGATTTGTGATATGAATACCTAGCTTGACAACTGGAGCACAGGCTGAATTTGCAGGCTTAGGTATTAGAAAAACATTTTTGTATTAAAAAACGGAGTCTTGCTGATGGACTTCCATGCGATTTTTATACCATCTCTTCTTTGAGTAACTGTCACATATGCAAAAAGGGCAGGCCTTAAATATCAGTACACTGATGTCAGGTTTGGCAGGTCAAAAGGCACAGCACTTTTAAAAAGGGTATGAGCACTTGGCTCACTCTGAATGTGCTTCATTTTCTGGCAGTATCTAGTTTATACACACTCTGATAGAGATGGCATGCTTTGGGACCTACAAACAGTAGTGTAATCGCATATGTGATCATCTAACAGCAATTCCAAAATTAAGCTTTAATAAGGTAGGAAACAATACATTGGCCCTTGAATCTAAAAAATATAACATTTAAAAAACAAAACTTTTCTTTGTTTATTTATCATATGAAGGACACACACTGATGCCACAGAAGATGACTGGATTTTTGCACTTGCCTTCTGGATTTGTTCTTAGGGCATGAACAGACATGCATGTCAACTGCTTCACTCTGCCCTTGAAATGTTTTCAATCTGGAATGCATCAGTTGCACACAAACGTACGTCCCCCTTGCAGCAGAAGTGCCTGGCAGTGTGCTGTTGCAAGGTTCTGCAGCCAGGAGTGGAGTGAACAGGACTCCTAGCCTCCTTTTTGGCCATAGGTCTGCAGCGGCTTCTGAGGACAGCCACGCTGGCCTTATGAGTGTTAACTCCCAGACTTCTGCTCTATTTTTTTCTGACTGGAGCTGTCAGTTGCCTGGCCAGCTAGTTTCACATTGCATTCCCAGCAGGAACAGATAATGAATACCTGTTATCTCTTCACCCTACAGCCTCTGTGTACCATTGCAAGGGGATGGCTCTGCTCTCCAGCTTCTAGCAGAGTTTTAAGCTATGTGGTTGTACTTTCCACACTGTTTGAGAATCTCTGCCAGCTGGTATGTCAACAACATGGGATCTCAAGGCATCAGTAAAGTGCGTCCTTGAGCATGTTCTGTGAATCCAAGAGAAAGATGCGTGAGGAAAAAGAAATAAAGGACTCGAGGAAGTGCTTCTGGCCCAGAGATGCAAGCAGCCACTGGTGAAAGCAGATAGTCCAGGGACCTGGCTTGTCAAGCAGTGGTGACAGAATTCAGGAACAATAAGACCACAGGGATCACAACTGGCCCCCATCATTCCAGAAGCAACCAGCATAAGCGTGGAAATGGAGGTGAAATTTGTTGTTTAAAGTCTGGCAACCCCTGCTAGAATCTGAACTGTCCCCAGCTACTTTGACACAGGCAAGTTGTGCCTGCTCTAGATATACAGCATGAATACTGAAAAGACTGTCATCTCTAAGACAAGGATCAAGACTTTCCAGGAGGCCTGGGCGATGAAGGCATCATAACCGTTTGGGAATTCTTGTGAAGGGGGACCTGGCAAAGTACTTCCAGTAAGCCCCCTATTCAAATCAGGTCAGATCACTGACAATGTACTTGTTTAGAAAAAAAGAAAAATGGTGGAATTGTCTTAATAATTGGAAACATTTAGTGTTTTCTGTTGTGCTTCTGAAATAAAGCTCTTTGCAAATGGGGGAGGGGGATGTTCAAGGTGGAACAGAATTGCTCCAACCACTACATCTTAGATTTCTTCTGAAATAATGGCGTCTCAGAGGTCTCATTGGAAAAGGCTAGAAAAGGCTAGAAATTGGGCCTTTGTACTACTTGGTGGGGTCTGCCACCTGGTGCCCTCCTTGTGATCCAACCCACCTATGGTCTTTTCCCCCCCACCATTGACTTCTGGTGTCTCATCTGCCACAACTTTGATGTTATCTTGATTTGATGGGAAAGTGGTCTGTGGGGTCAGAGGGTAGCCTTGCTTGGAGCTATTTACCCCAGGTCCCCTGGGTGGGTGGTCTTCCTGCAGGTCCTCTCCTTGCCACATATAGGAGCAGATTCCCTCTTGCATGGTCAGAGACTGGCTTTATATGTCCAAGCCCAGCCTTTTTCTGGCTGGGTCTCCTGCACTCAGGGGCCAGGTGCAGCTAATTGCATCATTAACTACCTGGCCTTTTTAGTCCTTGGCTCAGTCCACCTGTGCAGCTACTCCTTGCTGCCCTTCCTAGTCCTGGGTTTCCTGCCCTTCCTCCAGTTTCCTGGTGACAGAGGCAGGGGTTCCTGTTACCATCTAACAACTGAGAAGTTTCATGTGGGAGTATAGTAAGCCTGGTTGAAAACACTGCTGGGGGTGGGAACACATGAACTATAGGGCAGCAGGACCCCAATTTTTGACTACTGGAAGTACACATGGGGGGAGGATTGTATTAGACCAATGCAACTTCCAGTTTTAAAAGCAGATAATTAAAACCTACAATCTGTCCATTCAATCATTCCTCTATTGTACCTGCATTTTTAGATGGCCATAGGAAAATTGGCA
>JAGPOW010003685.1:12027691-12040334 GCA_030014935.1 Caiman crocodilus
ACCTGGACAGGTTGGACATATGGGCGGAAAACAACAGAATGCAATTCAACAAGGAGAAATGCAAAGTGCTGCACCTAGGGAGGAAAAATGTCCAGCATATCTACTGCCCAGGAAATGACCTGCTTGGAGGCATGGAAGTGGAAAGGGATCTTGGATTCCTAGTGGACTGAAAGATGAATATGAGTCGTCAGTGTGACAAAGTCATCAGGAAAGCTAATGACAGTGTATCATGCATCAGCAGATGCATGATGAATATATCCAAGGAGGTGATACTTCCCCTCTATCGGGCTCTGGTCAGACCGCAGTTGGAGTACTGTGTGCAGTTTTGGGTGCCACACTTCAAGAGGGATGTGGATAACCTGTCCAGAGAAGGGCCACTCGTACGGTTAAGGGCTTGCAGGCCAAGCCCTATGAAGAGAGACTTGGGCACCTGGACCTCTTCAGCCTCCACAAGAGAAGGCTGAGGGGCGACCTTATGGCTGCCTATACGTTCATCACAGGGGCACAGAAAGGAATTGGTGAGGCTTTACTCACCAAGGCGTCTCTGGGGGTTACAAGAAATAATGGCCACAAGCTAGCAGAGAGCAGATTTAGACTGGACATTAGGAAGAACTTCTTCACGGTTAGCATAGCCAAGGCCTGGAATGGGCTCCCAAGGGTGGTGGTACTCTCCCCTACCCTGGGGGTCTTCAAGAGGAGGTTAGATAGGAATCTAGCTGGGGTCATCTAAACCCAGCACTCTTTCCTGCCTATGCAGGGGATTGGACTCAGTGATCTATTGAGGTCCCTTCCGACCCTAACATCTATGAATGTATGAATCTATGAATGTTGACCTCCTCTCTCTTATCCAGGTGGTGAGTTACCTGGTCACAGAAGGAGATGAGGTGGTAAGACAAGACCTGCCCACAACAAAGCCATGCTGGCTATCATTCAGAATCCCACCTTCTGTAAGCATATCACACATAGGCCCCGCCCCCTGGTAACCATCTTGGGGCTGGAAGACCCACCTCTGACCTTTGCCATTGGACCTTTGCCATCCCTCTCCTTGCCCCCTGGAAATACACCTTTTGAGAGGTGGGATTGCCATCTTAGAACCAGAAAAAAAACCCAAATCATATGCTAAAAGTTGAACACCTACTATAACATATTTTAATTCTATTACAACAAAATATTTTTGTCATGATTAGTGTTTGCATACTGTATATAGAGATGATTGCATAATAAATTATTAGTCTTGTATATTGTGTGGGTGTATGTGCGTGTGTGAGAGAGAAATAGGGTGTGGGGAATTTACGAGGGTGTGGCTGTCTGTGGGGAGGCATAGGGTATGTTGAGGTTGTGTATATGTGGGGGTTTGTGGGTGCAAGGTGTGGGTGTATGGCATTCGTGTGTTGTGAGGAAATCTGGGGACCCCTTGCTCTCCACATGGTGCAACCACAGCAGACAGGGGTACTCAGGGTGCTTGTGCCTGGTGCAGGCTCAGTGTCCAGTGGGATGCAGATCCAGCCAGCGCTGCACATCATGACAAAGGGTGCAACCTCCACCAGGCAGTCTCTGTTGCTGGTGCTTCCTACCACACATGCGCAGCCCCCATACTCGTATGGCATGGGAAGGAAGTCCCAGGCAGTGGAGCCAGCTGCCTTCCCTGCCCCCAGGGGAAGGTGCCTGGGGCTTCCCCCACTCTGTGCAGCCCTGACAGGGAAGGAAGCCATCTCCAGTGCCTGGAGATTCCTTCCCATGCCACTTGAGTGTGGGAGCTACACACGTATGGTACCGGCGATGCCGGGGGGACCGGTGATGGAAGCTGTGCCCCTCACCATGATGTGCAGTGCTGGCCAGAGCTGTGCCCTTCCAGGCACCAGTGCCTGCACTGGACATGAGTACCTTGAGCACCCCCACCTGCTGCTGCCACTTCTGCCACCTCCTGCTGGGGCTGCATGCCATGAGGGGAATGTGTGTGGGGGGAGGGTCCCGCAGCCCCTACCCTGCCTCACATCCTGCCCACCTGAGTTCCATGCTGCCATTGGTCCCCTGGACATGGGATCCATGCTAACACCAGCCCCAGTTCCGTGATCAGTGCTCCCACCCAACTGCAGCTCAACCCCTGTCCCTGCCCTTTCCCTACCAACTACCCAAAGCCAATGGGAGACCAAGGAAGCAAAGCAGGTCTCCAGGGGCTGCAGCGGTTGCAGCAGCAGCCCCACCCAGAAGCTGCTGCTGGCTGGGCCAGGCCTTTCCATCCACAAAGCTGGGAGCAAGGCGCAATAGGATATGTTTGCAGGTGTATGCACATGTAGGCGCCTTGCTTCCACCCTTGTGGGTAGAAGGGCTGGGCAGGGTGCAATTCATTGGTGGGCACCATGGGCCATATGAAAGTGCCTGGCAGGCTGGTTCTGGCCCACAGGCTGCATTTTGCCCACCCCTGGTCCAGATATACTTTTAAAACATTTTGGGAGGTTCTAAATTGGCTTGTGGATATTTGTGGTTTAGAATTCAGGCTGTTTAAATGCAATTTAAATCACTTGCACTTAAAATAGTTTAAATCTTAGATCTGTCTGCATTCAATATATCTAAGATCAGCAGCAGATGTTTTCCTAAAATATGTACCTAGCACTTATAGGAATACTTTAAAACCATTCCACCATCTCTGGAAATAATCCTTTTTTGATTCAAGCTGATCTGTAGTACCTATTTATCCTCCAGCTGATTGGTGGGACCCTCAGGCCACTTAAGTGGTAAAATTGGCGAGAATTTTTTTCCAATGAAAATGCACATTTGGCAATTCACATGTATATAGTAAATTTTGTTTTGGCTTTAAACTATTTAACCATTTAAATATATTTAAAAACATTAAATATATGTGCAATGAAATATATAACATTCAAAATATTTTTCTTTGATATTTTAACGAGAACTTTTGGTTTTTCCGATATGACACAGCTTTCATTTTGAAATTTACTTCAGTGTTATAATGAATATAAAAAAATACTCTGAATGGTTCTTGAAAGCTCACATTAATTTTTGTTCAGCTCAAATGGAATTGAACATTTTTTTGTTTGGGGTGGAGGGGAGGGTAAATTGTTTTGGATCATTCTGTGAACAGGTTTCCCATACCTCTTTGAAGAACAAGAAGAAAAACCCAGACAACTTACCAGACTTGCAGGAAAAAGCACCTTTGCCAGGAACACCACGTCCGCTGGAATGCCACTTGATCAGCCATCAGATTGGTATTCCCCACACCTGATGCCCTATTTCTGGTGGAGTGGCCATGCCAGAGGGAGAAGAGGATGGATGGGGAAAGCGGAAAAGTTTTAACATCCTAGCCTGATACCCCATCCCTGAGAACCCCAGGGATGGGAAGAGGACTGGACCTCAGTCTCAGAGCTTGGAGGAGCTATAACTCCAGAGGTTACACTCATCAGCGTTATACAACCACAAATACTAGAGCTCTGGGAAGATGGAACAGCTACAAGCTGCTCGGCCAGAAAGAAGGTCATTTTCTTCCTTTTCTTTTACATGTGGGTTACTATTATATTATAGGAAGTATGTGGACTGACTAATTTACTTATCAAGTAAGGCGGAGGAACCCCAAACTGTATAAGTAATATTTGACTGAGGCAGAGGCAAAAACATTGCCTATTTGGGGCTAATTTCTTTTTCCTTTGACTTAAGTTGTCCTCACCTGTGAGATGTTGCCTGGACAAATATCATTCCTCAGCATCTGGAGAAAAGAACCTATGCCCATGATAAGGAAAATTGAAAATGCGTAGCATCCAGGGACTTTGGGAATGCCAAATACTTACCTGGGCTGTGCTGTCCTTTGGCTGTTATAGTAGTGACCCAGTGTTCTTCTGGGTCCACTCTGACCTCTGCATCCAGAAGGAGCAGTGAAGGGATCCTGAGCCAAAAAAAAGGGAATAGAATAGAAGAGAAGTAGAGCATCTGTTAACAACTGATAGATTTCCTTCAATATCTTAACATCTGATTGGTGTCTGGATGAGGCGTAAGGGGAGGATGGAGCCCCAAGAGGAGCAGGCCTAATATCCTCAAAGTGGACTCTCAGCAAGGGAATACTTCCTGATACTTATAGATTAAATCAAGATGTGGCATGCAGGAAAGAACCATACAAATACTACTGTCTGATTCTGCAAGGATAACAGGGCTTTTCATTCACAGCACAGACCCGCTGGGCACAAGGTTGTGGACATATTATAAAACAAAAAAATGTATTATTTTCAAGGCTCTAATATTACTCTTCCCTCCCTCTGGTTTCTGCTACTGCTCATCACTTCCTTTTTATTTAAGACAAGGTAGTCTTTAAAGCAGCAACAATAACTAGTATAAAATAAGATAAACAATTAAATAAATGTACATTTAAAAATTCATCTGTAACAGGGAAACCCTAGTCCTGTTACTAAGAGGCAGGGCTGCCCCCTTAAGACCCAAGTCTACAGGAACACCAAGCACCAGGAGGGTAGGAGTTAATAGCCCAACCACCCAGGTCGGTCAGCTGACAGGAAGGGAATAGGCCTCTGGGCACATATAAACCCCACGGCTGAGACTGGCAGGAGGAGGGCTCTGGCAAGTGGCCAGGGGAAGGGAGCTCCTGCATGGCAGAATTACCCAGAAACATTGTGGTTTCTGGTCAGACTGTTGTTGTAGCTAATGAGGCTCCAGGAATCTACCCAGAGTTGCGGGGTACTCAATACTAGAGGAGCAGTTTGGGGTTTTTAAGGAGCCAGAGTGTGACTTGTAGGACTTGTATTATGTTATAGCCCAGGGGCTCATATTTATTGTTTTATCTGGTGGACCAGGCTGAGACTATTTGGGGAAGAGGAGGCCTCATTGGGGCACAGTACTGTGCAAAGCGCCAGCACCAGGGGGTGCAATGATAGGGGATGATCAGACTAGGGGTGCAGCACTAGGGGGTGATCAGACCCCAGCAGCTGTGGGGCACAGTGCCAGGGTATGATCAGACCCCAGCACCAGGGGGGTGCAGCACTAGAGGGTGATCAGATCCCAACACCAGGGGGGTGCAGCGCCAGGAGATGCAGAGACAGGGGGCAGACCCCAGTGCCAAGAGGCAGTGACAGGGGGTGGGCAAGTCGCAGCACCAGGAGGGGGCATGGCAACAGGGAGTGAGCCAACCCAATGCCCTAGCCCGCAGGTCAACATTTATATACCATCTGCAAGGCATGGGCCACTGTGTAGGGGAGGCTGAAGTGGTAGATAGCAACCCCTACCATTGGGGTAATAAATGGGCAGCCTCTCACCTGAGTAACATCATAATTATTGTTCCATCAAGGCATGGCAGATGAGATAGGGGGATGGGTAGCCCAGAGACAGAGGGTCAGGCCTATGTTAGACAGGGCTGGGAATGAACCCCTGTCATAACATCTAAAAGCCTCTTGTTTCTTATAGCAGTAGCATCCTGACAAAAGAATGCTTATGAAGTAAGCTATTTTCTAACGTTTAAAACCTTCATCTATCTCTTATATCTTGAGCTATCCAGAATGAATTGCAATTCAGGTTGGATACCCAATACTTTTAGGGCACTTTTGCGCATGCTCCAACACTTTCTGATTAGAAATCAGAAATCAATTGAGTCAGCTGGAGCATTCTAACCAGAACGCCACAGCATGCTGAAGTTTCCTGTGTATTCAGCATCCCACATTTCAAAATGGTGGTGGGGGTGCTTTAACTAAAATTCATCATACAAGCTTTAGTTAAAGCACCCCCATCACCATTTTGAAATGTGGGAAGCTGAATACATGAGACACTATGAGCATTTTAATTTGAGTGGCTCTTGAGAGCTGCTCTAATTAAATCCTCAACCCCACAGCATGTGTATTGGCAGCCTTAAATTTTAATATCTATGTGTTAAGGCAGCGGTCAACAACTTTTTTAGGCTGTAGAGTAATCCAGTTCAGGTCAGAGGCAGGACAACTTTAGGGCCTAGCTGCTGCCCCTATTTTTTCCTGTGGCAGCTTGGGGAGAGTGCCATTGGTTGCTGACTCCCTGTATTAGAAAAAGAATTAGGGAAGGAGTCACACTCACTATTATTCCTACTTAATAAAAATATTAGGGACCCATTTTTCGACTACCTGGCACCTTAGATAATTATGAGTGGCTGAGTCAAGTGGGCCTGAACCATTGCCATTGTAATCTGTACAGTCTGTGCACAGATTTAAATGACTGCATGCAATACAAAGAATGGGAGAACTGAGGCCCCTTTCTCATGACTGAATTACACTTGATCATGATTCTTTTCTGCTTATATTGGTGTACATCAGGAGTAACTCTGCTTGGGTAGGTAGACATATACTAGCATAATGCAAGCATAAATGAGAGGAGAATTAGGCTCACTGTTTCTTAGAAACTCTTGGTAACATGCTTATCCCTTTGGCAAAGTTTACTGTTGCACTCACCTTTCTTGAAACTGCACTTCCAGGATCTACTTTTCTCTTCCAGAACCTGTGTAATGTTTGTATGTTTCTGAGCATATCTGCAGGATTCTCAAAGGGAATACTACAACCATTAGCTCCCTTTGAAAATTTGCTGTCCAAAGGCTAATATAAACACATTTTAAGCTCTATACATGTATCAGTGAGTCCATGCAGTTTCTAACATGAATTAAACATCATTTGACAAGAGTTTAGAGGAAATTATAAACATAACAGTTGCATAATGAATCCCATTGTTTGCAAAAACTCCACACACCAGGACAGTGTAACTTGCTTTCTTATTTCCAGGGGAACCCACTGTTATTCAGAATAACCGTTGGGTCCATCTTCTGTATGCAGTTGATGTAGCAGTTGTAGTCTTCTTCCATCATGCATTCTTGCCGAGATTTCCTAATTGCTGTCACTAGTTTGTCTTTGTTGCAGGGCTTCACCTCCTAAAAAATGTAAGCATCTCCTATGAATGAAAATCCTCAGCAAAATCATGATTATAGACTCATTAGGCAGACCAATGGTGAAAGTACTGTGGCCAAAAGCTCAGTACTTACAGTGTAATAAATTTTCCTAAATGGAAATGCAGTATTTTAATCAGCCCATTACTTATTCTGGGAAGGGGTGAGGAGAGGACGGATTCTCATCTGCTTCATTTAATTCTGCAATGGCAGCAACTTTAGGTTGTATGAGTTTATGTATTTATTTTAAAGAAAACCCTGGATTTGAACCCCTATCTGGATCCAAGTTTCCACCTTGAATCTATCTTAGAAATATTATCTAAATACCCTGAACAATAGGAAAGGTCAGATTTGGATCAAGATTTTAAATCTCTATTTTAAGGTCTGGCTAGACCCTAACTCTTTTTTTTGTCCATTAAAGAGATACAGAGTTTAGAGCTGGGTCCTGCATCTTGATTTTACATTTATGCAAAAAGACAGGGGGCTTTTGTCTGCAAGGCTAGGGACAGACATTCAGAAAGCCAGAACCTGAACTGATTCAATCTTTGCAGATTAGTCTAACCTGCTTAGACTGAACGAATTTGTAAGTGAATATGCGTTCAGGAAATGCAGGCACATGCCTGCAGCGGCTCAGGCCAGGAGCTGGGGCGGGGGGAGGGTGCAAGAGTATGCCTTCAGCTGCAGGGAAGCTGTACTGGGGGGCATGGCCAGTAGCTTGGAGTGAACTGACCGGGGAGGGGGTTTAATTCCCACCTCCCTGTTCCACCAGCAGGGACCCAACCCCAGGCACTCCCCCACTCTGCTCCAGTGGTGGAGCCAGGGCACGGTCAGCATGGCCCCTGAGGCAGAGGGGGCAGGGCGGGGGTTATTTCCCCCTCTGCCCCCACTGCTTCTGGAGGACCGCAGCGGGGTCTGCCTGCCCCAACCACCACTGCCGCCACTTGCTCCCTGCATGGGACAAGAAGTGGAATAAGCCCACTCCTGCCCCCCGCACCAGACACCGGAGGGGGGTGGAATAACTCTCCTCCCTGCTCCCTCACCTAAGGGGCTTTGCCGACTGGCTTCCAGCTGGGCCCCTGACCCCGCTGCTGGAGCAGCAAGGAGCAGGACCCTGACAGGGCAGCTGCCTGGGGAGTGGGATCCTCTTCCCAGTGGGGGCTGCGCTGCAGGCGGGGGGGGCCTTGAGTGAGGGTCAGAGCTGCTGCAGGCTGTGAGGGGCAAGCAGCCGCGTTGGGGATCGGAGGGAGCTATAGTCCCCCAGGTCCCCCTAGTGCTGCTGCCGCATGCCTCGTGCAGCCTGTTGCAGCTCTGCCTGCCCGCAGCATGGCCCACCTGCTCACAGTATGGCCCCCCGTCGGGAAGAGGCTCACACCCCATGAACTGCAGCCCCCGTCAGGGTTGCTCCCCCCTCACCACTCCAGCAGAGAGAGGTTATTTTGCCCTCTGCCCCCTGGGCAACACAGCGGGGTCTGCTTGCCCCGACACCCACCACCTCCACTTGCTCTCTGCAGGGAGGGAGTGGCAGAATAAGCTCCCACCGCCAGACGCTGGAGGGAGGGGGGAATAATGGTATTGTCTTATAACAAGTATAGTGGGGACCAGAAATCTCACTGTTTTAAAGGTGGAGTTTGAGACCTTTATGAACAGGTTACTATGATCTGCAGTAGAAGTAGACTGGACTTTATGGTGCAGAGATCCCTTCCATTTTTTTCATGTGTTCCAGATCTAATTAATGTAAAGTTTCAGGATAAAAAAAAAAAGGTTAGTTTAAGAGCAATTTACTTTTCAAAAGTTATAAGACATCATACATAACATCTGGGGATTTAGATGGCAAAGAACAAACAGTTCTTGCAGGAAGCATACTCATCCCTCTTTCTTACCCAGTCTTAGAGGGGGGAGGGGATGATTTTTTAGTTATAACTTTCAATTGCCCTGTTACCTACTATACTGAAGAGAGCTGAATAAAATGATCTACTTCTATCTTTATTGTTAACTTTAGTGTCTATCTGCTTATATAGCTTTACAATTAGTTTAAGACCACTCAAAAGGTAGAATTAAAATACTTATGATGTTTTTAAAACTTTTCTACAGTGCTTTACTGAAACTTCCACCACCCCATATGTTATAGGAGTGAGCCTCAGAGGAATAAACCAGTTAATACTAACGGAAAGGGTTTTTGAGGAAAAGGGGCTTGAAGATTTTTATACTACACTTATTATGTAGCCCATTAATAGATATCCCAGAAGCTTTCCTGTCTGTGCATTTTTGAGGGTCTACATGATTATATACATTTTCTGAACTTTAGGATGTCAGAGGGAATCAAAATGAACTTATCAGTTACTTCCCAAAATGATGATGGAGCAATATTAAGCCTCAGCGGTTCTTCTCCCTGAACTACAAGGGATTCTTTCAGTGTACTTGCAACAGATGCACATTTGCAGTATAGGTCATTGTATAGAATGATTTCCCTGTTTATCAATATTCACCATAGTGGCTACTGTACTTTTTTCTGTTTATTTTTGCTTAAAGGTTATCTTACTTCCCTGCAATGCAATTGCTTGCAATTCATTATTTCAAAAGTGGGGGGAAGGTTCATCTGGGGCTCTGTATGTCTAACTTGGCGATCATGCAAAGGAAGCTATTCCTCCCCAGCATTGTCTCAGTATATTTCTACTGCCCAAGTGTTACCATGAGGCTGCTGAACTTCAATAGAACAACACCAAGTTACAGCAGAATCTGAGCACAGATTTTTTTTTCAAAAGCACCTAGGAGCATAATCCCCACTGAAAATTAAGGTGTTTCTGAGATCCTTTCATGATTCATCTTTTCCATATTTGGTCATTACGTTGTCTCCCACCTGCCCAGACATTGGCCCTGCTTGGTTGAACTAGAATTTGCCGTGTCAGCAAATACATGTTCCCTTATTGTAACCACCCAGAAGTATTGTTCATTTACCATCTTTAAAAGTAGGCACATGTAAATTTACAATAATTCAAGGAAGAAATTTCAGATACTCTGAACAAGGTAAACAGTTGTATTCCTCCAAAATGTGGTTATCACAGTTATTTTCATAGCTTTGAAAAGAATGAACCTAAAGATTTAGAACTTTTGAATTAACAAAACAGTTTTAAGAAGGTTTCTGGGAACCTGTGAAAGGCAAACCAGCCTGAGTATTGATTAGTAAACAATGATTTTCCTATGTGCACTTAAAGGAGTAAACTGTAGGATATAACAATACTCATTTTGTACCATTTGTGAGCAGATTGCTCTGGCCTATTCTTACAGCTGTGATGGTGTGACAGAACAATAGCTGGTTGAGTATATTATTATTCCACTGGTCTTCACCTCTTGTTTTGTATAGTAACAAAGAATGTAGTATATGTTAAGGAATATTTTGCATTGCCGTTCTACAGCAGGTTAAAGTATTATATAGTGTTTTATCCCTCCTAACTGGTTTTTATTTAAAAAGTAAGAAAGACTGATAAAAGAGGAACCTGCATGCACTTCAAAAGCTTTCTATGGTGTTTAATTTGGGGATTCAATGCTGTTGTCATTGGAAAAGAAGAAAAAAACCTGATTGATCTTCTAGTCTTGCACCAAATCCATTTGAAAAATAAACGGTATTGTCCCAGAGCATGGCTGCAGAACAGCCTATAACGTACAGATTCACAGAAGCTTAGGGCTGGAAGGGGCCTCATGAGAACATCAGCCCCCTTGCTCTGGGCAGGAAAGACTGCTGGGGTCAAATAACCCCAGCAAGGTACGTGTCCATTCTCCTCTTGAAAATCTCCAGAGTAGGTGCCTGTACTACCCCCACTGGGAGTCTATTCCAGAGTCTGGCCACACAAATTGTAAAGAAGTTTTTCATTGTATCCAGCGTGAAACCTTATTCCAGGAGTTTAAGATCATTGTTCCCGGTTATCCCTTGGGGCGCTTTGGTGAATAGTTGTTCACCTATCCCCTGATACTCACCCCTGATAGATTTGTAAGCTGCCATCAAATTCCTCTGATTTGGATCTTTCTTGTTGTTAAAGAATCATCTTTGCACACATGCCCAATGTGTGCATCCACATATATTTCCTCCCACTAAATAAATCTCATTTTGTATTTATCGTCATTTTAAAAACTTCTTTTTTTTTTTTTTTGGTTTTGTCCTTTTACATTAATAAGCATGTTAAAACTTAGATGAGTGATAATAGGATATGAAATTGAGGACCAAAGCAATAGGACAGCTGGATCTTAAAGGTAAAAAAGAATATTACAAACAAGAGTTGAACAATAGGGACATAAAAATGTAGCTGGGGGAAGTAGTAAGTCAGTCTAGGAATCTAAGGTTGTGTTTCGGTGAAATGAGGGGCATGTGTGCACAACACTTTAAAGCGGGCTAAATGCTTTTGCACCACTTTAATGGTGTCAGTGTTTGCATGACTTGGTGGGGTATCGCAAATTAATTCCAGCTGCTACAGGTACTTTGGTGGTGTAATGTGCCTTAAATGACTTGGGGTGCAACAAACTAAAACATCTTTGAGGAGATTTAGTTTGCTACCCTTACAGCCACGGAACGAAGCATCAGGCTTTGTGCAGCTCTGTGGCTCTGCAGGAAACCCTGCAGGCAGGCTGGCAGCATCCTGGGAAAGCGGGCTTCACCCAAGAAAAGTGGTGAACCTCATCTTCCCTCCTCCCAGAGCCTGCCTGCCTGACTTGTGTGGGGACCTGGTGCTTCCCTCCGTGACTGCAGTGCCCCCTGGGCCCCTGCCCAAGCTGGGTGCCTGTGGGCAGGTGCCACTTAGTCGAGGGCTGCCACTGCCATGGAGGGAAGCACCAGACCCCCTTCCCCCGGCCCCTCAGCCCAGGGACTGCTCTGCCTGCCAGCAGCTCACCCTCCCCTCCCTGCCGGAGAGGCGGGTAAGTCAGCAAGGTGTGTGCTGTGTGTTTTAAAACCCACCACTTCAATTTAGGGTCCCCATTTCATCTACACATGCCGAAAGTGTCAGATCCAAATCCCAGTGTCATGAATAGAATTTGGGAAGCTGGATCATCCTTTAGAAGTTAATATATAAGTAGAGAAGTAGTGATTGGAGGAGAAAGATTGAAATATAGGGAAAATGACCAGGTAGCTTGATGCCTAAAGAAATAAGAGCTCATTTAAATGCCAATCCTGTTTGTCAGTCAATCATTTTTGTTGATCAAATGTCCAACCTAATGTTTATGTATATACAATAGCATATTATTGGAGATACATGGGTAGTGGGGTAACCCAGGGCTTGGTCCTTGGGCCCCCACTGTTTACTATCTTCATCGGCGACTTGGACAAGGGAATGAAAAGCACCTTGTTCAAGTCTGCAGATGACACTAAATGTGGGGAGAAGTGAATACGCTAGAAAAGAGGGACAGGCTACAACTAGATCTGGACAGGTTACAGAGGTGGGTGGATGAGCATAGGATGGGTTTCAATATGGACAAGTGCAAGGTATTGCACCTGAGGAGGAAAAACCAGCAGCATACCTACAGGCTGGGGAACTCCCTTCTAGTCAGCGCAGAGGCAGAAAAGGATCTTGGTGTTATTATTGATTCCACAATGAACATGAGCCGGCAGTGTGGGGACGCGTCAAGAAGGCTAACTGCACCTTGTCATGCATCCACAGATGCATCATGAGCAGGTCCAAGGAGGTGATCCTCCCCCTCTATGTGACACTGGTCAGGCCACAGTTGGAGTACTGCATCCAGTTC
>JAGPOW010003685.1:12062072-12074874 GCA_030014935.1 Caiman crocodilus
TGGAAAGGAGGCCACAGGGGTGTCCCAGGGCCATGCTACATTGAGCCCTGCTGGAGGCAGGAGGCCACAGGGGTGCCCCAGGGCCATGCTAGGTTGAGCAAGGCACAGGCAGGCTGAGGCCAGGAAGGCTGGGGGCTGTGACCTGAGGCTGAGAGGGCCAGAGCCTGAGCCAAGAGTGGGTGACAGAGGCAGCCCAGGGCCAACAAGAGGATGAGACTGGAAAGGCCACACCAGAGATAGTGGGCCTAGGCTACCAGACAACAACCAGAGTAGCCTGTAGGCTAAGGCTAAAAAAAGCAGAAGCCTATGCAGGAAGGCAAGTGGTGACCAAGTGACACCTGTAAGGCATGGGCATGGCTATGAGGGCAGCAGGAAGCCATGATTAGGATGCCTAAGGCTTAATTAAGTACCATGTGTACCGTAGGTGGTGACCATGGGCTCACAGTACCAGACAGGCAGCAGTAGGTCTGCCATGATGTGAGTTACCCATGGAGAACTGTGTGGTTTTGGCTAATAGGCAGAAGGCCCAGTGACCATGAGGAACTAATAAGATTAGGAAAAGTACCAGTGAGGGCACTCCAGGACTGAGGGGCAGCCTCTCAAATAATATTAAGGAAACATCAAGGCATGGCAGTGAGATAAACAGGAGGACCAGGAGTGCAGGTGGGACTGGCTGGCCCTTGGGAGTAGCACAGCTGCCCCAGGACCCCTCCTGCTGCACACACCTCAAATTGTTCACAGAACTTGCCCAAGCCAAAATGAAATTCAGAGATCATGTAGGAAAAAAGTGCATTTTAATATTTTGACTATCATGCGTTAACACCTTGATGTACAAATGCATAATAATTTTAACCATTAGCTGGCTGATTGTAAAATAAGTAGGGTTGCTTTTTGTCCCCTAGAAGAGTCATGGAAAAACTAATCTGAAGTGAGATAATGCCAGCACAGTTCTGAGCTCATAAGTAGTGAGCAGTCCAGGGGGTTGTGATTTTGCTGCCTCAAAAGTGCCAAAAAAAGGAAGAATAGGCAAATTCTATGATTTAAGGGGTAGGGAGAATACGATAGGCAGTATAGAATGCAACAGGTCATTTTACTATCTTCCCCAAAGGAGAAAAATACAATATATAAAAATAATTGAAAAGGTGACAGACACAGGTGAAATATTGTGCAAAATATATATTTTAAAGCAAAATTAGGAGATCTAGAAAAAAATATAGTAACTGAAGCTCTTGCAAAGGATAAAATATTGAGTGATTTCACTTCCCTCTCCCCTCTCACCCCCCCCCCCCGCTCTCCCCCCAAAAAACCAAGATCCAGCCTTGACGCATAAATAGCATGGACTACAGACTAACATAAGGGATTGAAATATTTAGTATTTCATTGGGGCAAAGCACCAATTCCATGATTCAGTAAACCAGGAAAAGGTAGGTATCAATAAGGGCTTAGCTAACTCCCATCCAAGAGAAAGATACTTCAGCCAGAGGTCTTAGAATAATGAGAGATTCCACAGAAGCAATCACTGGAAGAAAGCAAATATTTGAGCCTGAAGTTAAAGGGCTTTGCATACACGTGTGACAAGAAATCCAATGAATAAACAAATCACATATGAACACAGTAAAGGCTGTCTGGCGTGACGAAAAAGAAATGCAGCAGTATATAATAGATAAAACATCTGCAGAAGAGTAGCAATTCAGGGCCAAATCACTTGACCACATGCCCAGCCTGAGTAAGTAGTTTTGGAACTGGGTGCATAATGTTCATAGATTTCAAGGCAAAGAATCTTCCCCAAAGCCTGTAGATCTTCAGACTCTCCATCAAATTCAGTTATAATTATAAAAGGACTGTAGTGTTTAATGAGCAGCAGGCAACTGGGGCATCTGCCATGGGCACCCACTGAGAGGGGGTGCAAGAATGGCTGCTCCTGCAGCTGCCACAACTGGCCTACCCCTGCTACGTTGCAACTAACAGTACAAAATACAGATTGGCTAGGTGAGGCCTGGAGCCAGGTGCAGTGCAGGTACATGGATATCCCCTAACTACCACTTAAATTTGCTGAGAGGAACGGGAATGTGAAAGAGTTTGTGACCAATGTAACTGCTGTAGGTCCCAAGCAGTGGCTTTAAAAGAAATCCATGGCACCCCTGAGACCAAACATGCCTAAACACAAGGGGCATATTAATACTGCAGTAGTGGTGTCTCCTACCCAGACTGTTCCGCATTATACAGCAGCCACCCACTCCCATTTGCATGCTCTAAACGTGGAAATTTGCCAATGCAGATGCTCCTGAGTCATCCCCAGAAGTAAATCTTGAGACCTGGGTCTTTGATGTACTTGAAAGCCACCACAGGACATCTGATCCAGTGCATTTCTGAGTTTGAAGAGTGCCTGAAGGAGTGGAGCTGTTCAGCACCATGATTGTGGCTACAGCAGGCCACAACTCACAGTGCCTCTCCTCTAACATAATGAAAAGTGAAATAAAAAAAAGAAAAAGAAATGGAGAGTGACTGAACTTTGCATGTGTCAGGTACTATGAAACAAAACAAACAAGTGAAAATCAATCAAGATTTAATTAATTTACTTAAGCATTATTGAAGTTGTACTTAAAAAAAAAAAAAGGTAATTTTCTAAACATCAGATGAATCCCAGGTCAAAAATAATGAAGTTACTTTAGAGCCAAAGTCCCATACTCCATAATAACATAGGCACATTTAAAATGACCTAATGGACCTGCTTCTCAGGTACTGTAAATTCCTCATAGCTTTTCTGAGTGTTGTGATGCTATCATGATTTCTATCAGCTAAGGATCTGGCTCAATGTTTCAAGATGCATTTTTATTTTATTTTATTTTTAAGAAATTCATGAGAACATGCCACTTCCTAGAATGAAATACTTTATTTGAGAAAAAGCACTTTCTTTTGAAACCTCGCTGTAGTTGTTTGAATGCTGTGTGCTGTCTGGTTCTTCATATTTAATGGCAACAATGCTTTCACTGTGTGTTTTGTTATTTAATGTAATACAACATCTAGCCCATTGAATTGCCACAAGTAGCCCCATGAAGAATTTATATGATATTCTTGGTTTACAGTAAAGGATCATAGACAATCCTTTTGGCTGGTCCTGTTTAGAATGTACTGAAATAAAATAACACATATACTTACAAAGTCCTTGACATCAGTTACAAATATCTCATGTTTCCCAAAACTTAACACTTCAGCCTGGCAGATATTTTCAGTATTTTTTCAAGTAAGAATCTTCAGCCATTAATTTATAAAAAAAGGTACACTGAAAGAAAAAAAAAACAACTTTCTTATAGGACTCCACAGGGTACACGTACTATTGTCCTCCTGTTAGGATTGAAAAATGTGAAAGGACAGAGTTTTTACAAGTAGAAATGAGATGAGGGAAAACAGTGTATTTTGAGTAATGCTATCTAAAGGGCCACTCCAGAGACTTGATAAATACATGTGGGCTCTCAGAACCTGCACCTCTCTAGACCAAACCCTGACTACTTTAGAAGCTCCAGATGTCTATTGTAACCCAACAAAGATGTAGCATTCTGTGATTTTTTTGTAAATGTGGCACCCTCAGTTGGTGCTGTGAGTATCTTCCCCCTCCCTGGGTTAGGTCCCCAACTCTCCTGCCGTGACTTGATGGAAATGTAATTGAAAGGAGGGGTTCAGTGGTATTCTTGCTCTGTCCCAGAGATGGTATTATTCACTGGATCAACGTGGCTGATCCTGGGGCTCCGCCTCCCATTCACCCCAATCCATTTACCAACTATGATGGCTGTCGTGTCACTGCTCCAACTTCTGGTTCTAGCTCCTTATGGCCTCCCATTGGGCCTTTGCTCCATCAGCCTCAGTTTAAACTGCAGGCTTGTAGTTGCAACCTGCCACTCACCCATAATTCTTGGTGCTGCTTTGTCCTTGTGCTGGGCCTGTAACTGCTGCACCCTTCACAAACTCGAGGATGGCTGTGCCAGTCCAGGCAGTGGCCAACCCCTAACCCCTTCCTGAGGAACTTGACATTGCGAAGACCCATCCAGCTCTTTTATACTCCACCCACTCACTTCCAGCAGGACAGTATTATGGGGGAATCCATGCTGGCCAGGTTGCAGCCCCATGAGCTCAGCATCTTGCCTCCTACCTTCCCCCCTGCACCTAGCTTTTACAAGCATTTTTAAATCTCCTGTGGTGGCAGTCACAGCTGATGTCATCAGCCAGCCACCACCCAGTCTGATTGACAGACATTTGAAAAGCCGGCGCAGTGCCAGCTCACGGAGCTTCAGCCCTGTCTCTGGCTCCCTTCCAGGTAAGTTTTCTGTAGCACTGGGGGCCCTGGGCCTTCCTTTGGGAATTTTGGGGTCTGTTCCCAGTGCTTCTAACCACTGGGAGTGGCCTCAGCCGCCACAGAAATTTACATGGTGTTTGCTTTTTTGTAGGACTCTAGTTGTAGGAGATGTTGTGAATTGATTTGGCTAATTAACTTTTCTCTAGACTTCAAAGCTGCTTCTTGCATTTGCAAAACACTTTGTGGGTTTGTTTGTCTTTTCTCACCGACTTGGTGGACCACTTCAACTTGATTTACTCTTAAATACAAATTAGTGATTCTTTTCACCACATTATTGCATGGTATAAGTAGGTACAGACAATGACATGGATAAAGGAGCCAAAATACAATTGTGTGCATATTGTAAAATGCTTTAATTGCACTATATTGATTCAAGTACATTGCAGCCTGTTTTGTTATACTAATAAATTACATTGTTCTCTGAAACAAAGATGGCTCAGCTTGAAACATTATGTTCCATCTAGCATCTGAAATACCATATTTGCAAACAACTATAGGAAAGGTAACCCCTGAAAGACTTAAAGTCTTTGAAGATGATTTTAATGGGCTCTTTGAACTTTACCAGTAGTTCCTAAGCCATTAAACTTCAGTAGAGGCTGGAGAAATCTACATATAGAGAAACTGTTTTGATTGAGGTCCACAGAAGGTCTATGAGCAGAAAATATAACATCCCATTAAGATGAAAAGAGAGAAAGAATGGAAAAAGAAACTAAAAGTATTGGGTCCAAATAAATAATCATACTTTGGCTAGCTTTTCTTTACTTAATATCCTGCTATATATGGCTTATGATGGGGAACTCTGTTAATTTAGTAAAAGAAAAACAACCTAGAACCTTAAAAGTCTTACATTTTTTATTTATTGTTATCTATATGTATATGTAATCATTTATATGAAGATGCAAATTGAAAGAATGTGCATGAGACCATGGCAAGATGAATAATATTTATGAGGGATGCTATTTTGTTATTTAAAAGATATAACAGAAATGGGTATTTTCAAAGAGAAACATTGAAATAATAGAAATCAGAAAAATAGGATTGGAGAGGACTTCCAGAGGTCACCTAATTCAACTTTCTGCCCGAGGCAGGATCATCCCTTTCTAAAACATTTTATCATCACTAATCCATTGTCTAACCTACTAAAAAAACTACACGGTCAGCCGTGACACAACAAGACATAACACCTTTACATGCCACAGAGAAATGGAGACCACAGCAGCTAACATCCTTCTGCTGCAAAGTCTGTTAAAATATGCTTGAGAGATCCAAGGAGGAGGGCAATATTGGCATAAAAAAAGCTGAAAATAATACTTGATAAGAACTCACATTGCATATAATTTTCCAGTGGTACAGGTCAACTGGACATCAGAAATGGATATAAAAGAGAATGATTGTTGAAAAAGAAAGAGGTGCATGTATGTTATGTTGTATTAGATAAAATAATGTTTCTGTATGAAGTTAATGATTTTCAAACGTACCTAGAGACTGTGGACAACACAATTTTGTGTTAGTTAATTGAGAGCCCTTGAAGGATTTGATTTGCAGATGGTGTATGCTAAGTTTTTTCCTGCATATCAGGTTCTTTTAAGTTGTCTTAAGCTTGACATAAAATTGAAATCATACAAAATTACTACTCATTTTTCTAAAGCGTTGTACCCTTAGATTTATTCAGACCTACGCTTCGGTATATGGTGTAGGTTGCATTTTGCCATCAACCAAAGGTAAATATCCTACAAGGACAGTGTGGTAAGGAGCAACAGCCCAATCACAAGAAGTATATCTGGATGCTTGAATGCCCAACATGATGACAATGCACGGGGCATCATCAGTGGCTGCACTGCTGGTAGCAAGTCTGGCAGCACAGCTGATGCGGGGTTTTTTTCTACCACTGCCTGTCATCGGGGTCAGTACCGGGGGCTGGTGCCCCGGTAGTAACCCTGCATTATGTTGCTGCCAATCACACAAAGAAGATGCATATAGAAAGGCAATGTGCTGCCCCAATCTCGATTCCTATGTTAAAAGGAATGCCTCATTATGATAGCTGGATGTTTACTTTTAAATTACTTAATTTCCCAGCACTCTGGAGGAGGGGTGTTTCAGAAGGATGTGTTCAAATTTTAGGCAGAGGCAGTTTGGAATGGTCTCATGGAATAAACAGGGTCTCTTTCTAACACCTTTAGCTGAGAGTGATTGCTAAGAACCAGTCTGAGTAATAGAAAAGAAAAGAAGACTGTACACTGCAACCAAACAAAATTGGGTTGAATTATGCATAATTGTGCAATCCTTTCTATATTGAAGAAAAACAGGAAACCTTATATGGTACTATGTGCTAGATCTGTAAGCTAACTGTTGGCTTTGTAACCAGGCAACACAAAAACTTCTTGATGAAAATGAAGTGGCAATTCACCTTATGTTCAAACAAAAACCGAGTACCCATTAAACTGTTCCACCTTGTTCAGATTCAACTGTTCATTAACTGGCTTACAGGAAAGTTTGCCATGAATCTAAACAAGGTTAAGTCAGATGAAAGATCTGTGATAACAATCCAAATCTGATAAACCACAGGTATACGTCAATAGACACTATATGCTAGGCTCACAGTGGATTATGTGCTGATGCAGGGCATGACAATGCCAGTCAAGAGCAAAGATACAACCCAAATTGTGAAGGCATAAGACAGCACTGGACCTAAGACTTTGAACATGACTGTCAATGTTGTTATATATATGTCTGCTATTAATGCAGACAAGCCGTGCTGCATCCCATACAAGGAGCCTGTTGTTGCCTTGGAGCAGACTTCAGGCCATCATGAGTTTGCCTCAGTGCCATCCCCAAAGACTGTATGACATTGGGTAGACAGCTTTCCTATTGAAATAACAGCTGCAAGCTTGTGACTGATTGTACCAACTCTTATGTTGAATTTGGGATTCAAGAATTGTCCTGTAGCACTTAAACGATATGCTCAAGACTTTTAAGGCCAAAGAGAAGAAATGTGACTCTAGGAAAAGGGAGATCTCTTTACCAGACATGATTGCCCAAAATCTCTTGCAGATTCTCCTCAATAAAGTGTTTTTATACCTTGCAGGAAGGGAGCTTTTGGAAATACCATGTCAGTTCCTGATTGTTGACTTGATTTATTTCAAGGGACGTACAAGTGACCAAATATCAAACTCTAAATATATGTGTATATATATGTGTGTGTGCGTGTGCGTGTGTGCGCGTGCATGTGTATGTATGTATATACATGTATGTCCCGTGTGTGTGTGTATACCTGACAAAACTGTTCACCACATGATGCATCTTGGCTTTTAAAGTTTAATGAAAAACTTAGCTATCTAAGAAAAATTTTCTGAATCTTGACCCAGCTCTATAATTATGTGCCTGGAGGGATGAAAGTCACAACAGTGTATCCAATTGTTTCCATTAGGAAAGTGGTATCGGAAAAGGATAGCTCTTTTGGCAGACACCCCTGCTTCTATGCAGGGGCAAGGTGGGTGGACTAAAGCAGGTGCCTCCCTGCCTGCACGTTGGCATGTCCTTGCTCCCACGAAGGAGCAGTGGTGCTTGCCCAGCTGCTTGTCTGGTGCACCATGCCACTCCACATTCCCACTGGACTCCACTCCAGGGCTTTTAACCAACCTGGTAGGACCAGACTACAGAAGCTGGGATTGTCCTGACCTTCAAGCAATCCTTAAACCTGGCCCAACTTATCATCAGAAGCAAATTTCCCCCCAATGCCTGAAAGTTTGTCCCACAGCTCTCCCAAATATACAGCTGGTCCAACAAAAGATATCATAAAAAATCCTTGCCTCTTGCCCATTAACCTCATTGATCATATGTCCTGTTATTAGATGAATATGATAAAGTCGTATATTATTTTTCTAAACCACAGAGGTTTGGAATTCCTTATTTCCTTTGAACCTAAATGTTTGAGACAGATGATAGTTGTGGGTCAGGGTTAGAAACACACTTAAATGTTCCAGTTGTAACCCAGTTACTGAAATTGAAGAAGGAATAAACTATGTGATGTCCTATGGCCCATACTGTGTGGGAGAACAGACAAGATGATCACAGTAGTCGCCTTTTGCTGAAATCTGTGAACATATAGTTACACAAACATTAGGGTTTGAGTTATGTCATCCTTGGATTTACCAGTTGGGCTGACTTTAAGAATTGCTCATTCATCATGTCTGGCATTGGGGCCAATTCAGAAAGTATTGCTTTGGCACAGTGTGAAATAATTGTATCCAAGCTGGTGTGAGCACTGCTGCAGAGAGAGTTCATGCAAGAAATAATAATGTATTATGTTATTTCTTTATTGTAATGCTAATTTATGTCTTCATATGTCTCTACTATTGGTCCTAAGGGCTTTGGAGAGAAAGAGGTACAAGCAAAAACACCTTTTAAAATAATCATACAAATAATGTAGTTAAAATACATTCAGCAGAGTTTAGAAGGAAATCAATGAGACATGCATGAATCTACTGAAATATATGAAGACTCTAATATGCAAAGTAATGTTATATACTTATAATAGCAAATTACATGTCAATCATAAACATGTCTTTTAAATTTATAAAACAGACTTTTAAAAACTAATATGATTTCTATAAATCAGGATACATACCAACAAAATTATAATAATGACCCAGTGCATTTTCAGTGCAAAAGAAGGGCTTAATGATATACTTTTTCTATTAATAGAAAAACTTATGTTCCTAGTGAGTATAGGGTTGGTATCATAGTTGTAAACTACATTTACAAAGATTAGGAGCATCCATAAGTGCATTTACTCCAGCCTAGATTTACTGTGCAGTAAGTTACTGTACACATACAGGGATGGCCCTGTATATTTACTATCATTACCTTGGCTCAAAATATGAGTTAGGTCACAGAAAAATCCATAAGATTGTAAGGAAGTTTTTGGTTGATGTTTTATTTTTTAACCATAAGGATTTAAGGATGAGTGCTAGAAAGCTACTTCTTACAATGAAAGATTTTAACCTTATCACTTGATTCCATAAGCTAAAGATTAAAAGCATGAATCATAAGGCTCATGATTCTTCTTTTCTATTATAAAAACAGTGTCTGTATCTTTATCTTAGTGCACTTTGGCATTTTTTGTTGATTCAGGAGCTCTTGGTTGTCAGAGACTTTACCAGGGATCACTACATGGAAGTGGCTCTCATCAATCCCCAGGCTCATGATAAATTCACAAGAGTTACCACGTGGCTTGCAGACATAGGACTTTTAATTTCACTGGCAATATTGTTTTAGTGCAGCATTTGGCTCCAGCTGCACAAATCTTTGAAACCATTTTTTATCTGAAAATACAAACCAAGAACAAACCATTCCATACCATTAGTTATAAGTCACACAAATCTTATTAATACAAAATCATTATGCTTGACACTCAAACCATAATAATTGCAAGATACTTTCAGTCTTTGAACTTGCATAGTATCTTTTTTATCAAAAGTCAATAAATGCCACAGAAAAATGGCACTGATTGATTTATATTCCTGGTGTGCATTTAAATTGATAGCAAAAAAATTAAATATATGTCTTTAACTTAATACAATATAGCTTTGACCTATTTGGCAATTTATGATGCTGAAGAAACAAGAACAAATAGCACTGTAAATATGTAAAGATCAATTCTCCCCATGTGAAGAAAGAATGAGATTAAAAGCAGTTGATTATTATTTATACTTGTTGTCTTTGTTTACAGTGGGAATTGGTAACTGAACAGTAAAGCATTTACAGGAAAACCTAAGAAATATCTTCATGCATTTTAATTTTACAACTGTAGCATAAATATCAAATCCTTGGCTTTTTGTTTTCTGATGTCCATGCCCACTCAGAAGCACCCAGATGAGTTAAACAATATAAAGTAAATGATGATGACTCCAATAAGAAATTTATTAGAATTAAATATGCTGACATTAAGGGTTAAGAGATATTGCAGCAAGTCATTCTTTTGATTGAATTTAGTCCTCCGCTAAAGTTTAAAGATAATCACTTACTTTCCCACTCTTTCTCTTTACCAAAACCAAATCAAGCCAACCAGAATTTTCTAAGTCCGACCTTGGACCTGACAGCCTTTTCTGAAAAGAAAAGAGGAAACTGAACAAAGAGTACAGAGAGTTAACTTTATCATTGATTTACACAGTTCCATGCACCAAGTGGCTCTTTCCACGTGCGCATCTTCTCAGGGGTAAGCAATGTGAAAGTTCAAGAAGTGGATCACTGGGCAAGCTGTAAATATATAGATAGATAGATAAGCCGTAGTCTGTCTGTCTGTCTGTTCATATTGCTTTATTTACACTTTGATTGGCTGTCTCAGCAGTCAATCAGAGTGCTCTAAGAGTATTTGGACTGCAGGTGGTGGCAGTGCTGTGGTGGACCTCTGCCATGACAGCAGGGACAGGGCAGAGCTGAAGCCGGTACAGCTGGCCTCGCCTGCCCCCACTCTGCTATGTGGAGGAGCTGGAGGTGATGGTGCAAAGGGGTGGGGAACAATGTTGGACCCACAGCAGTGGTATGAAGGAGGGGGCAAATGGGCCTTGGCCCACTACAGTGTGAGGGAAGACCAGGCCCTGATGCCACCATAACAGAGGGGAAAGGAGGGAAGGAGCAGGGAGGCTCCTGGGAGGCAGCGGCGATAAAGCCACCAAGCAAGGGACAAAGCCAGCAGCACCTGTGAGCAGTCATGGCACAGGGTGCTGAGTGGCAGTACTCCATGCACAACCCCTTCCTCATCATTCACGAGGAAGGGAGGCAGGTGGACCTGGGCTGGGCAGATAGGGGAGAAGCAGGCCTGGCCCCCAAAATGGCGGTAGGCAATGTAGCAGGGGCAGGCAGTGTGGGGGCGGGTTGTGCCAGGCCTGGCCTGGCCCAGCAATGGCAGCGAGGGGGCATGCCAGGTCCAGCCCAGCCTGGCTCCAAAACAGCAGCAGGCGGGTGAGGGGTGACAGGCCTGACCCCACAATGGCAGAGAGGAGGGTGGCGGAGCGCCTCCAGCCTCAAAGGTAAGGGCTGGAAGCATGCCTCTGTTTAAACAAATAAATATGAATTTATTTATTTACAGCTTGTCCAGTGATCCACTTCTTGAAGAACTTCCACATTGTATACCCCTGACGTGAGGAGATGCACACATAGAGAAAACCACCTGGTTCATGGAACAGTGTAAATCAATGATAATGTTAACTCTTATCTCCTCTCTCCTCTATGTCCAGTTTCTCCTTTTCTTTTCAGAAAAGGCTGTCTGAGTCTGAGGTCAGTCTCAGAAACTTCTGGTTGGATTGATTTGGTTTTGATAAAGAGAAAGAGTGGGAAAGTAAGTAATTATATTTTTAAAAACTAGCTTATAGTAGAGGACTACATTCAATCAGAGTGACCAGGTTGCCCAACGAGTCCCTCAGAGGCCCGACGTTGCCTGGGGCTCTCTTTTTGCTCCCCACATATTTGAAAAAGGACTTCCTGTTGTCCTTGATCCTAGTCGCCAGGCAGAGCTCTACTCCCACCTTAGCCTTCCTAATAGCCCTCCTGCGCTCCCGAGCACAAGAGGAGTACTCCTCCTTGGAGACTGCTCCTCTCTTCCAAAGATACTATGGCTCCCACTTAGCCCTCAGGGTCCCCCGAATATCCCTATTAAGCCATGGGGGCTTCCAGGCACTCTTGCCCATCTTGCATCGGGCAGGAATGGTCACCCCTTGGGCTTGGAAGATCATCTCCAACACAACAGTGATTCATGAGGCCCTATTAAATACACGTCCCATCTGGATATTTAAGTCAGTGGGTCTGGATGACCTGCACCCAAGTGTGTTGAGGGAGCTGGCAAGGGTGATTGCTGAGCCCTTGGCTCGGTTATACGAGTGCTCTTGGAGTTCTGGACAAGTGCTGGAGGACTGGAAGGTGGCCAATGTGGTTCCCATCTTTAAGAAGGGGAAGAAAGAGGACCCAGAGAACTACAGACCTGTCAGTCTCACCTTGGTTCTGGGAAAGATCTTTGAGAAAATTCTCAAGTCTAATATCTGTGAGGGACCCGCAGTGGACTTTATGTGGAAGGGCAACCAGCACGGGTTTGTTAAGGGCAGGTCCTGTCAGATCAACCTGGTCGCCTTCTATGACCAGGTGACCATGGATGTGGGCGTCCCTGTCGATGTAGTCTTTTTAGACTTCAGGAAGGCGTTTGACATGGTCTCTCACCCCATCCTCAATAAAAAGATGGGGAGTTGTGGCATTGACCCCTACATGGTTGAGTGGGTCAGAAACTGGCTGATGGGGCACTCCCAGACAGTGGTGGTGGATGGGTCGTACTCAACATGGAGAGATGTGAGCAGCGGGGTCCCCCAGGGCTCAGTCCTTGGGCCTGCGCTGTTCAACATCTTCATCGCGGACTTGGACGAGGGGGTGGAAAGCAAGCTATCCAAGTTTGCTGATGACACC
>JAGPOW010003685.1:12080753-12096304 GCA_030014935.1 Caiman crocodilus
GACCCCTATCAGAGTTAGGACACTACACAACAGGTAAGTTGAATAACCTATGTATATATTGTAAAACAAATGCACAATAAAACACCCGCACAACAAATACCTGACACGATACCTGTAACATCTGAATCCCAACACACAAACCCAAGCCAACAATGACACAATTGTTGTAGAAGAATTCAATTAGCCTACAGTCGAGCAACAGTCAACAGTGAACTGTAATACCAAGGACGATTTGCTTGCACTAGGTAACAAGAAGAGTCTGCTGACAGCCTCTGAGGATTTCTGGATTTTCCCTTCACATGGTACTCAGCACCTCAGGAAGGAGGGAAAGGTGATACATTAGCCAACTGTGGTAGAAGTGAAGCAGGTCGAATGCAAGTAGGAGGGCTTCTCCCATCAGATGCTCCCTGAGCTCTACATTACACTCACCAATTGTCTCACCCTTTTACACAATACAGCAAACACCCAGTTGCTCTCTAACCTCCCCAGCTACTGGTCTAATATCAGTCACAAGCATTTAACTGATCTGCACTAATCCCAGAGGGAGAGAGCACAAGGCAGAGCAAGTGTCAGCAAACTGCACCCCAACGAGGGCCCCCAAAAGAGCCTCTATGGACTCCAAAAAGCCTGCTGACCCTGCACTGGACAGGATTTTTGAAGTTCAAATCATGTCCCCTGTCAATCATGTGATGGTCCAATCATCACCCTCCTACACTGATCAATCAAATTAAAGCACTGCTAATATTTGAAAGGACAAATAACCTCAAATTAATGCAGATCCTCATTATCATAACAGCCCTGCTAATTACCATAACTGTCCCAATAAACAATTACATAACAGGGATGCTCTGTGCATGCCCAGACCTCAAAAGTAAGTCATGACATTATCCAGGTTAGAAGTTTGTGACGGACTGGCTGGTAATGATTTAGCCCAGGGGTTTTGAAGGGATAAAAGATGATTGGAGGATTTGGGATTCCCTTTCCTCACTAATCAAGCCCCAGAGACCCACCTTCCATGTCCTCTGATTGGCCCCGGGAGTCACCTAGAGGGGGATAAAAGGGGCAGTGTGCCTGACTTAGGGAAAAGACCAGCAAGGGACCACGAGGAAGGAGCTGGCAAGAGCTGAGCCAGTGGGGTGGGAGCAGTTGCCCCAGAAGAGCCTGAAGGAGTGGGACCTGCAGGCAGCACTAGGGTCCTCAGCAGCACAGCACGCAGCAGGCAGGAGAGGCTCCCCACTGTGCTCCAGGATCTCCTACGAGAGGCTGTGGCCAGCAGAAGAGGCTCCCCAGCTCCAGCAAGATCTAAACAGCAACCTGAGAGGTTCCCAGCTCTGCTTCCAGCTCCTCCCAGCAAGAGGCCAGGCAGCTCAATGTGAGGCCGGGGCTCTAGGAAGGTCAAGCTCACCAGCAGTTTAAAGTAGCATCAGTAGTGGTGGCTGTGTGGCAGTGTTCCTGTCTACCATGTGGGAGATCTGTGTTCAAGTTGGTGGTTTGGGGTAAGTGAGCTGATGAGGAGAAAATCCTCTTGCAGTGGAAACGGACCATAGTGTTTTCCCCCTCCTGGTACCTAGGCCCTGTAGTCCTTGTAATCTGACATTTAGTATTTTGTGCCTTTTGTATTTCCAGTAATGCCAACTGGTGTCGTTTGTTCTGCTGTTTGTGTTTTACATTTTGGTTAACCCTGTCTTTTGTCACCTGCATGAATATGTCTATGATTGTAAGTGTCTAACCTTTGTTGAATCCTGCTCCTTTGGGGCATTGTAGTATCCCCTATACCCTCCCTGGTTTATACTGGTTATGTTCCCAGTATTGTTTCCTCATTAAAAGGTATATGGTTAAGTCCCCATTGGTGGTCTGACTCTGCTCTATAGGGAGAGGAGAGGCCCTACACCTCCCACAGTGCTTGTGCACCTGCTTTGATCCCTTCAATTGGAGAGGAGGTACCTCTTGGAGTACTGCCTGAGTTACAAGTTCAAACATACTAGAAACTTCTCACCCCTAGTGATCCTGCCCATGCACGATCATACCAGGACTCACACTGTTCTACAACGCAAACTGGGAATGGACATGCGGGTTGCCCGTGAAATACAAGGGCCATATAATGGGATAGTGGTAAAGGCTAGACCCCATTGGTGAGCCAAGTGCTAGCAACCTCTGGCTCCATGATCCCCAAATGAGTTAAAGTAGCTACTGATGAACGTTCAACGATAAGGGGCCTGCAGTGGAACGGTCCAGTCTTTCCCCTGGATGCCCTGTGGGTGCGGTTTGTTGGTGGTGGGTTGTTGTTGTTCTCCCCGCAAGTGGTGAACATGTGTGTTGCTGAATCCTAATAAAGACAAAGCTGTTTGCCATCCCACCGGTCTCTTCTGAACGCTGACTCGAGGACAGTACCCCAGGGATATGGAGGTTGGAGTACGTACCCCATCCCAGGAAACCAGTGGCCAAGGGCAAACAATATATTTCTCAGCAGTTTTCTTTTGTGTACTAGATAATGTATTGAGTTCTTCTGTTATGAACTGTTCATTAGATCTTCTTATCTGAAGTAGCAGTACATTTATGTTATGAAGAACTACATGAGTAAGATGTCAGTTGTTGTCAGAGCTGTCTTGAGAGTCAGGGATTCTGTTATTTCCTGGGGTTTTATTAAATATGGCAATGACTTCTGAACTTCTGAGATGTTCAGAATGAGTGGGAGGATGCAACAGCAACAGTCACAATTGGAGGGCTGTTGAAATTAAATATGACCTTTGTGCATGACTGAGAGAGACACCAGTTCACATACCCATTATTTGTTGATTTGTGCTTCAAAAGAAAGTTTGGAGTGAAGTCCTAAAAGTGAATAGCAGCATTCCTGAAGTAGGAGTCTAGTATTGCATGGTTCAAAATCAGTAGTTCAGTCGTTCTCAAGCTTTTTAGATTGGAGGCATTCCTCAGAAAAGTGTAGCTCTTAGAAAAATAATATAGCTGTTTTTATGATGTAAAAATAATAGAGCTGTTTTTATGATGCAAAGAACTCAGATGGCTCACAACAAGGCAGAATGTTTTTAACCCTATAGGTTCCTATTTGAAATCTCTTGGTTTATCTTCTGAATTATATTTGTATACCTATCCATGATACCCTAGTTGAAAATCGCTGCACTAGTTGACTCTTGTGAAATTGATGAATCTTATTAAATGTATTTTTATAAATTAATATAAAAATCAATGTTTTCATTCATTTATCATTGAATAAATAACAAAATAAATTGGATAAATTGTTCAATTTATTCTGTTCAGTAAACTATGCATCAACTTTTTAACTGTTTATTAGTGAGATTTCCCTTTCCCCTGTCCTTGGGGCATTTTTTTTTCCCATAAAACACAAGTCCTGCTCTTAAATAATAAAAAAATGATGTACAATTTTCAAGATTAACTACAATCATTCTTCTGAGAGGTCCCACCCTTGCTGTATTATGTACCACTCTGCCTTCAGCCCCATGAATAGAAATATCAGAGCATGGGAATTATCACTGTAATTGGGCTTTGTCAAACCCATTGCTCTTCCTCTAGGACTTCCATTGCCAGCTGCTTCATAAGAAGGTATGAGATGTCCTGCAGAAGGCACTTGTGCCTGCATTCAGGGAGAGTTTTCTCCTAAATAGATTCTGCCAAATGGTTCAGGGTTAAGTTTTGGGGTCTTGCTAGGGACAGATTCTCCACAAGTTCTATTCTAGAAAAAGGTAGATGATATGAAAATTATTTCCTAATTTTCAAAATTTCTATACATCACAATGAGTCTTCCCATCAGATTATCACAAATGTTGTGACAGACCTTTTGTAGCTTAAGGAGGTGGTTGACTAAGAACTTCCAGAGATTCCTTCTAGCCCTACTTTTCTATGGTACTATGATCTCTTCTTAGCTTCTCCTATAACCACTGGCTCTTGCAACTTGCACGGAAAATTATTAAGGGCCCCCTTGTGCACACAGCTAACCTCTGCTTAAAAGAAGCTGGCTGTGCCATCTGTGAATTATGTATACTTGAAAATAGTTTGTTTCACTTCCTGGAGAAAAAGTGGTGATCAGATGTAACAGGGTATCCAACCCTGTTAAATTCATCTGGAGGGGGCACGGAAGGGAAGAGCAAAGTCCCCAGGGAATGAGACTTTTGTGGCCTGTAGGGGCAGAGCTCTGTAAGAGCCAGCAGCAACCCAAATCCTGAAGCCTCAGAGTACTAACCAGTTAAGGAGGACTACAGGGCAGGGGAATCAAACTGATCATTAGGCTGAGAAGAAACCCCTAGGCCTATCTTCAAAGGCTGTGCCAAGGCATTGCAAGGAAGGAAAGGCTTGACTGCATTAAACTCAGCCTGTGGGCTGGAGTAAACAGTCTATGCATACAGGCTGCACAGTGGGGAGGTGAAAAGAGAGTTGGCTACCAGAAAACAAGTAAGAGACATCCTGGGGGCTGGGGCAACAGGCCAGCTCCTTACAATAGGAGTGTGTCAGCTGTTAGAGACCCAAGGTGGGGTTTAGATCCAAGTTGCAAGTGTTTATGTTTTGTGTTATCGCTGATTTTCCTTTGGAGCTTATGCTTTAACTGGAGGACCAGATGTGTGGCCTTCAAATCACCCTAATAGCCACAAACAGGATGCTATATTTTGGGACCTGCTTTTAGTGAGGGGCTGAAACCTGGGAGCTGCGGTCTGAGGCCACAGACTTGGGCTGAGGGGTCTCAGTTGGAGGAAAGAGCCAGGAAACCTGAAGCTCAAACAAGGGTTTGATGCCTGAAGGGCCAGATTTGTTGGTTGGGGGTCAGGGACCCCCTCTGAATTGTGACAGAGTAATACCTGCAAGGTTATGAGGTGGCTGGAGGCCATGACTATAGCCTCTAAGACATGGTTAGTGCCTAGCAGGCATGTTTAGGGTCTGCAGGACCACAATTGGTATTAGTACAGCAGAGAAGCCAAGGGGGACTGTCTTAAAGGGAAGCACTCCAAGAGAAGCCAAAAGAGACTGGACTGAGTTTGGGGGTGGAGAAGCCTGGAGGTTGGATCTAATAGCGGGAGCACCAAAGATGCTACTCTGGCCTGTAGGCACAGTGTATCATTAGCAAAGCCATGGCTGACAAGAGACAGGAGTTGAGGGAGGCTGGAGAGTGCAGCAGGAAAGTCTGACCACGAGGGGCATCAAACACCAGGGCTAGACAGCAGATCCTCCTATACCAGGAGAAAATTCCTTCCCATCCCAGAGAAGGGTGGAGATAAAGACCAGTCACAGTTTTAAGAAGGACCCCATTTGGGAGGGATGGTAAGAGATTGATAAAGTGCTAAACTGTCTTGACATTCTGGCCTTTCACACCCACTTTTGGCTTACATTGCCTAACCTGACCCCCTTGTTACCTCAATAGTTTGATAATATTCAGAAATACACCATACACTGTTGTTTACTAGACAAATAATTTTTGTGAAGGCCCTCAGTAATGTTTCAAGTATGGTTTGAATTCTACAACTATTATGATACCAAGGTCAGCTGGGTAGGAATTGAAATAAATAAAGATAATCAAGAATTTTGGATTTAAAAAGCAGAAATGTTGTAAAAGAAGCAAAAGAGAAGTTGGTAAACTATGAGATCTTGGGCTCTGTCTCATTTCTTTACATGTAGATTAAAAGGATGATAATATCTACTAGAAACATAACAATCAAAAGTTTATCTTAGCTTATAGACCCAAATCTTGAGAAGTGCTGAATGCTCACAGTAGGTTTCTCTGATTGGGTTGCCTGAGAACACATTTAGTCTAATAACAGTGAAAGATGTGACTGTTTCTTAACCGGAACAGTGTTCTTATAAATTCCACTTAATAGCAATGCATTTGGCAAGTTTTAATGCCAGAATTGGTGTTTAAGTTGATACAATATAAAGTTTCTAGCTCTGGTTAAAACCAGATAGAGTAAATAACCAAAAATAATAACCACAAAGAAAATGCACGGAGGGTCATTTTGTTATTTATGGCTTTTCAGTACAATCAGCTAGTTAATTTTTAAGTCTTTTTAGGATGATTTTATTAAACAGAATAACTGCTTGTCTCAATTTATACAGTGGCTTAATTGGAACGATAGATTACATACTACGTTAGCAAATTAACTTCCTCATTTCTGAAATGATTTCTGAAAGACTCAGTGTTAAAGTGTGATTTCATGTTGGTTTTGCATGGACCAGAAGAGAAAGATTGATGAAGCAAAAGTGAGGGACAGTGCTTTGGCTTGAGTGTAATAGAGGTGGATGCCTCTTAAACATTTGGAGAGGAAAGGACAGATTGATAAACTGGGGGTGAGGGTGGAATAGGAACTACATGGAAGACCTCAGTGTTTTTATTCACAATACAGGAAGATCCTTAGAAATCAGTAGTTGGAAGAAATTTGAAAGGAAAGTAAGTCCTGGAAGCCCAGTGCTTAGGTGGACCTGGAATATGAGCAAACACAGCAGTTGTGAGGTCTCTTAGCACACAGAGAGATAGTAATTACAACAGTATCTTTAAGAAGTGGGGGGGAGTCAGTATGTGCAAATATGCTGTGCCAAATGCACTCCTGATATACCATTAGTGAATAGGAACGTGGCTCACATTACATGCCCTGAAACATCATTGGATAGCTTTCTGTATTTACGTGAAAACATAGTAAGATATCTGTGACATTGTTTATATTTAGGGCTGTTATACTGTGATACTGTTAATCATAGTTCTGGAATGTAAATGTCAAGGAAGCATGGTACAAAACAGGTAGACTCTCAAATAAAGTAGATATCACCTGGCCCATCTGCAGGGCTAGGGACAGACATTACACATAAACTGGCTTAAGTAATCAGAAACTGGTTTAAACCTGTAACAGAACAGATGTTCAGTGTACATAAACCAGTTTGAAAATGGCTGAAACTAGTTTGAGATAAACCTGGTTGAATGCAGTTGCAGACATAACTGATTAGGGGCAACCCGGTTTATGCAATGTCTGTCCCAGACTCCTTGCCGGTTTAAGATAAATAAAACTCCCCCAGCATCCTGGCATGCTCTCTGGGCTGCCCGGGGCTCTTTGTTCCCTCTCCTCTGCTCTCCCCCTCTCCTCTGCTTCCTGGCAGGAGCTGCGTCACAGACTTCATCCTGCTGCCCTCCTCCCCCTCACCACTCCCTGCTCAGCAGGAATTCCCTCCCCTCTGCCTTGCTATGAGGTGTCTGTCTATTAGCTACCAGACCACATGCTGGCTACAGACCACATGCTGAATCAACAGGTAGCTGCTAATGGCCCTTTGTTGTTTTCTTAATGGGGTGATTAACACCACAGCACGAGAAACACTGTTATCAATTCCTTACTGGCCTAATCAGAGTGTCCTGCCATGGCCTGGTCATGCCCCCTCTCAGCTCAATACTGTACAAAGGAAGGGAAGGCTGCTCTAGTGCCCCCCCCAGCTTCTAGCCTGAGCCATTGCAGGCATGTGCCTGCATGTCTGGGATGTCTGTACAGTTACAAAATGATTTAACTTACCCAGATTAGATTAACCTGCAAAGATTGAATCAATTCAGGCTCAGGCTTTTTCAATGTCTGTCCCTAGCTGAGGAGTCTGAGGAAGAAAATAAAGAAATCTTTCTTCCAACTTTCCTTCCTTCCCATGTCCCCTGGACAGGGACTGCTCTCTAATTTCCCCCAGAGGCAAGACAGGGGTCAGGAAGGAGATGGAGCATGCTACAAGCTGTAAAATGATGTAACAACAGGCATGTTTCCCCAGAGTGGCAGGGGGGCTGTATCTCTTTGAGATGCAGTCTCCCACAATGATTTCACTGAGCAGAGCTTCTCCACACCACTCCTAGCATGCATCAACAGCCAGAAACCATTCCTGAGTCATGCAACCTTTGTTCTATATTTTATTGCAAATAATGAGACAACTTTCTTTCTTTGTCCCAACAGATGCAGATGTTAAAAACCTGGCTTAACTCTGCATTTTTTTCTGTATTTTCTTATCTTTATAGAAGCAGGTATCTCCTCACCCCTGGAGAAATTAAACTCAGAGGGAATCTACTGGCTTGATCTTTTATATGCAAGGTTTTCCTGTTTCTCAATGTGACTTGCTTCCCACATGGCACAATATTTTGAAGTTCCCAAGGTTCTCAGTGAAAATAGGTTTAACTGTTTAGAATCAGACCTACCCACCCAGCTAAAATCCCAGACAGTCAAAACACATTAAGAGGACACTATCTATAGAATCAACATCTCTGAAAATCTGTTACTTTCTGTTGTTACAAGTAACTTCTAAGGTCATATAATTGGAAGAGGTTAAGACAGCACTTTTTGAATAGTATACTTGCTTGTCCTGTTAAGACCTGTTTTTGTAATGAGATCCACTCATCCAGCCCCACAATCAACACAGATACCCTTTGACCTCAGTGCATCTACACTTGCCCCTATGGCACTTTTGTTACTGTGCTATCATTAAGTACTTTTGAAAGTACTAAACGATGGTGCAGTAACAGCCTGTACTGCATCATGCCAGTGGTACATGGTTATTTTTAGCCTCAGTGTCACCGTAGTAATGCTCTGTATTGAGGGAGCGTGTTGTTACAGCAATGTAGCAGTGGCATCATGGTTTTTGCCCATGGATGCTAGGTCACCGTAGCGCATTGCCATGGGAACATAGTGTCACATGTAGACTTGCCCAATGAAACTCAGCAGAATCCGAAGCAACTTGTGCAGATATCGTAGCAGAACCAGGTCCTGATGACTTGGTGTTTCAAGTAGTTTCTGAAATAGCAATGTAGGAAAAAAATAGTTAAATAGAAAAAAGGATGTGTAAAGACATACAAATTGACTTTGAAATGCAGGGCACACTTTTATCTCATTTTTGAGAGTGACTAGGTTTCAGATTGATGTCTTTGTAATATTTAAAACACAAAACTAGAGGGACTTTGACTCTTGTGGCATTGATGTAATTTTTTATAAGATAAAAATCAAAAAGATTTTTTTAAAAGAGGAAAAGAGTATACCCCTTTGCACCCTCACTATGATGTTAAACACATTATGGGTTGAATCCTTGACTGCATTCTTGTTTCACTTCTTGGTGAATGTCAGACTTTCTACTATTATTCCTGGAAGTACTACTTCTCAGGAATACCAGGTATTTTGAAAATGACATTAGAGCAGTAGGAAGACCAATTCTATTGCCTAGTAACAACATTAAAGAGGTAGCATTTGAATAGTGATGTCGTAGCATAAAAGGTCAGTAAATATATGTGTGTCTGCAGGAAAAGAAGAAAATGGATTGCAGGAGGTAGTTGGAAATGAGAGGACAACAGTGGGCTGGTTGGATACCAAGACTATAGGAAAAATGTGGGGAATGGGAGAATGGTTCAGAAGCAAAGAGATGTCGTAAGATAAGCACAAAGGTTGAATGGGGGTGGGAGCAAGGTAATACAGGAATGGATAGTTCTAGAGCAGGAGTGGACCGTTATTTGGGCTGGAGAGCCACTTAGAGAGCTTAGTGAGCTGTTATGGGTTTAGTCAGCATACTTCAGCTTTACCATGCTGCAGCATGTTACCCCCCACCCTCACTCCCACCTCCACTCTTCCCAGAACAGTTCACCAAAATGCCCTAAGTGGTAGATTACTAGACTGGCCTGGGGGTTAGGGCTGGAGTAGAAAGATGATCTCCCTGGACACTGGACCAGGACCCCCACAGGCGGAGTGTGCTTGGCAGACTGGATAGGATGGGGCCATGGATGGGTCGAGAACATCAGGGAGGAGGATGGGTGGTTGGGGCCAGGACAGCGTGGAGCTGGGGCCTACGGCAGAGTCACAATCCACTCCTAGCATGGACCCATGCTGTCACTACCCCACAATCCCAGCCCTGGCCCATGTCCTGCCCACCCATCCTGCTCTCAGACACTGTTTTCTGCCTGCCAGTGGCCCCATCCCATCCAGCCAGCCAAGCACAACCTACCTATGGGATTCCCAAGCCATTCTCTAGGGAGACCCTGTCTGCTTGCCCATTTGTTCTGTCCAGCACCTCCAGTGGTGGGTGCAGGGCAGATGGGCTAGGATGGCTGGGCAGCAGGGCCAGGTCTGGTGATGGTGGAAGTGGCAGCAGCACTGACAGCGACAATCAGAAGGAACCACTGCCATGGGGACTGCTGAGAAGTGAGTCTGGCTGCTGTGTTGCTCTAGCCCCAGTGCAAATGTGGGGTGACGGGATTAGCTACGTGCATTACTGCCCAGGTTGTCTGCCAAGCCTGTGCTGGGTGGGGCCAAAGAACCCACTGCAGGCCAGGTAAAATCCCTTGGTGGGTTGGTTCTGGCCCGCAGGCCATATTTTACTCACCCCTATTCTAGAGAGAAGGGGAAGCAGGACAAGGGGGACAACAACACTGAAGGTTAGGTGGACAGTAAATGAGACAGGGGTCTTTTTGAAAAATAAGATGGAATGATGGAATGAAAAACCTATATCATAATTCCCATGGACAAGAAGGCTGAACTATGGTAGCAGAAAGCATGAAGTCTTAATTCTGGCAATTCCCAACTTTTGATTGCTTGACTTTGCTATCTTAACATTCTTTTAATAGAGGGTTTTATGTAATACTTATAGACTCTAGGTTAGTTGATTTGCTTTATAAAAGCAATGTATAATTCTGGCTGACTCAGCTCTTCCTTTCACTTCCTTTGCATAGTTTAGGTTAGGGGAGTTAAATGAGAGTTTTTAGCAACATGAGATCAAGCAAGCTCCCTATTCTTTGACTGCAAGGGAACATAAAACTTTGGCGTGGGAGATTTTTTACATCCTTTTTTTTTTGCCAAGAAGACTTTAAAGTAGCATTGAGACAGTCAGTTTATCTGACAGGGTAACTTGAAAGTAGAACTATGTGAACCACATGATACTGAAGTTCACCGCAGGCATGGTGAATGGTACCAAAGCATGCATGGTCTTCAGAGCTTCCAGAAATATCACAGAGAAGAAAGATAGTTCTTTCAGCAGTGTCAGAAACCACAAGACTCATCCAGGCTCTGCTCACTCAAGAGTTTATATCCATTTTTGCATATTGTCCCTTACTAAAAGGCAATAGCAATTTTACTATTGACTTCCAAGCAGAAAGTCATTGGTTCCTTCTACAATTTTTAGGTGCTCTCCGAATGATCTTGTTCATTTATTATTTCTTGGAATTTTAGAAATGACAAAATCTAGATGTTTTGTAAAAGGTTTATTAACCAAGTATAGCTAGGGTTATGCTATCCTCATACTATTCCCTTCTATAAGGAAGTTCTTGTTTTGTAGGACATGGGGTTGGAAATTAACTGCATTAGATAAGTGCCCCCCTTTCTCAGTGATCACTTCTCTACATTACAAATGGATATGTAAGTATTATAAAGCATTGAATAAAGGCTTTATCCTTCTGCTTTCACTTGCTAATTCTAATTAAAGAAGTCTTTCAAAGAATGATGACTTGGCTAGGCAAAAGATGGAGATAATTTGCTTTACTTAATTTATATGTATACAGAAATGTGTACCTATTTATTCTCCTGCCTTTTTCTATCCAAAGTTAGTCGCTTGTCTCCTTAAGCATTTTCAAATGACTAGCTTTATATGAGGACAGTCATATTGAACTTAATGGGACTAAACACATGCATTAAGATTACTTACATAAGTGTTTCCAAACTAAGGTGATTTTCTTACATGATGAGGAGCCTGCCACAAATTTGAATGGGGCCCCCGAGTGGCATTGCCACCACTGTTATTGTTGCTTTGATTGCCATTACTACTACTATTGTTGCTTTTATTAAAGGTATAATTGTTAAATGATCTTATTTTCACCTGTCATTATCATCATCTTCATAAGTATACAAGGAAAGGTAATAGTTGATTGCTAAATAAGATGGTATATCAGTTCCTGCTGCAGTAAGCATGTTAAATAACTTTATTAATAAAATGAGTTGTTTATGCTAGACAGCATTTACTATTTCATAAGGTAGCAATTGCCTTACTGCCTGATTTAAAACCCTTTGAAGTCCTGCTGACTTCAGGGAGCTTTGGATCAGGCATCTACAGAGCTAGGCTCTGCTGGAAAATATATTTGAACAACAAACCCATTGATTAAACACATTTGCTCAAATTCTTCCCTCAGCAACACTTGCACAACAGTATTGAAATCAATGGGGGTGACGCAGGTGCAATGGAGGGCAGCATCTGGCCCATTTTCTCTGAAAGAAATCACTTAGCAATGGCAAATTTAAGAGCAGTTAGGGTCAGAAAAATGACTGCAAAAATGGCACCTTCTTGCTTAGCAGATCAAATCTCTGTGTGTATTTGGAGGCAAATCAGCTTACTTCAGTTACTTGCAAACTAAGCATATTTGACTTGGAGTTGCTGAGAGATAATAAGAATGGAAAATTTCAATGCTTTTACCAAGGAAGTTTTCAGAGATATTTTTATATTAATAATGAATTAATAAATTTAAGGGGACCATAATGAGAAAGTTCAGGAAGCCATTATTATCTAAGTGGTTACATTTTCTGGTATAAAGGGTCCTTCCATATTATGCTGACCTTGAGCTAGCAATGTATCACTCACTTGCAAACTCCCAAGAGCAGCTGGCCAAACACACACAAAAAAGCAAAGTCTTAGAGCACAGCGTTTTGAAGTTTTAGACATTACAGATGAAAGAGGACTCAGAGAAGTATTTTCTGAGCCATACAAGTACTAAGAAACATTTTAAATGGTCCAAAGAGATTTGAGAAGAATTCTGCTAGTTTTCTTGTTGCCATTTTTGTTGAAAGCACAAACTAAAGTAAATTAGGATAATTTAAAAATTCTTTCCCTCTTGTGCTCTATTATGTTAGTAGTTTTGTTGATATAAAAATGGAACAAGTTCCAAAGTTTTGCTTTAGAATATATGGCAGTTTTGCAGCTAGTTAAAATTAGGCACTGAGTCACTAAGTGAGCTCTAACTGTTGACATGTTTGATAGGATGCTGAGTTACAGATACGTTTTATTGGAAAAAAAAATTTGTTATTTCTCCTTTCCTATCCTGGTACTTGCAAAATAAGAGATAGACGTGATGAGAACTCAGGCTTATTTCCTGAAAGCTTGATCCAGAGCTAGTTATATCAATAAAAAGACTCCTATTGGATAAAGTCTTTGCTAAACTATTATTTTTATGCTGAACCTGCTATTATTTAGTTTTGTATTTGCATACATTGCAATTTGTTCACATCTGACTACAAACTGGGCTTTTGTGCCTGTTGTTTTCCCATTGTTTCTCAAAAAGAAATAACAAGTGTCCTCAATCCTCACTACCAGGAAAATGAACAAGTATTTCATTCAAAGAATCAATAGTAGGACATGGGGGTAGATATCATTTAAAAGCATCCGAAAGGTCTAACAAAGACATTTTAGGAATGAAAAATCCAGGAAACAGAACAGTCCTATATTGTTTAAACTCCCATTTAATGGTCTTTAAACTGCCCCGTTACTCATACGATCAGGTCTAACGCACTGTGCTTTGAAATCAGTTGGAGTATCAACCTTAACGCTGTCTTTTCCTCCACAAGCTGCTGATAGTGTTTGAAATCTTGTATCAGATTGTGTTATGTGTTCAATTCATAGTTTTGAATTACCTAGACAAGATGAAAAGGAAATAGCTCCAAACTCTATACATTACTTAGTGTACATAAGATATCGAATGGCAAAAGGGAAAGTAAAACACCAAGACATGTTCAGGTGCAGACAGAAGTGATAATTTTCACCTGATCTAGCCTGTGAAAATGTTGTACAGCCATGTCCAAACATGGAGATGCACTCCATGAAAATCTGAACCCTAATTACATGAGGGTCCAGATAAAGTCATGCCAAAGCAAAGCACCCTCAGTAACGTGTGTCTGCATGTGCTGGGAGCAGGCTTGAACTGCTGTTTTCAGAATGGGGGGATGGAAAGGGAGTGGAGGGAGTTCATTCTGGGGGTTGCCCACTTGGTGCTGGAGGGTGGGGTAAGGAGATTACTAGGTGAGGGCTCCAGTCCACCTCTCCTCCTACTCCATCATGGCTGGGGGACCCCCAGATTGAGCTCTCTTCTCCCCTGCCCCATCCAGGCACAGCGCCAGAGCTGTGAAGGGAGAACCAGAGCTAGGGAAGAGATGCTGCAAAGATGTGGCCTCTTCCCTGGATTGTCTCCAAATTGGAGCCAATTCTCCACCCTTGTGACCCAACAGCTAACATCTGTTGGTCTGGGAGAATCAGTTCAACTCATGGTGCTTTCTGGAAAGTGACATGATTTAGACCGAGGAGCTGCATTTTCATCTGCACCTTTTCTTAATCATCTAACACTTGTAGACAGCCAGCTTTGTTGATAGTATTTTTTTAAATTGCATGTTTATGTGTTTTGGTATGTGCGTTTAAACTGATTGGCTGAGGAAATTTTTAAAATCCTCAAACAATTTAAATGTATCACCATATTATTGAGCCAATAACTTTGCAGCTAGGGTAGAGAGGGAACTATTTGATCCAACAGATTGGCTTATTTTTATATTGATAGTGACAATTTATTAAGCTATTTGCAAATAAAGTAAAATAGTAGTTTCTTCACCAGTTGCTTAGAATATTGAAATAACATATATAAATAATCATAGACTATTTTAACAAAAGGGCCAAAATAAAAATTGCACATGCTGATAGAGGTGAAACTAGAGTGGAAAACTGTCTGGAAAGGATCTACTCGTCCTGTACTGAACAGTACTTTTTAATGAAAAAAGCCTTTTCTCAAAAATCTTTTTTTTATTAAAAAGTCTTTCAGAATTATTAAAAAATAAAAATTTGAGATAGAAGAAGAATCCCTTTCTCATCTGCTTTGTGACAAAATTACAAAAATGTAGAAAAATGTACACATTGCCAAGATTTTCTTTTGTCTGCCACAGACCAAACCCTTCTGTGCAGGGATGAATGTAGAAGTAGCTCCAGAAGGTAAATTCTGTAGCAATTTAGAAATACTGTCTTGCTTCCTGTGGGATATGTCACAGAAAAGGACAATTTATCCCTCACAGTTTAACTCAGCAAGGAAATAATGTATGATTAATTTGAAAGAAATGCATTTTGTCTTCAGTTTAAAAATATGGTTTTTTTTCAAGATATACAATCACATTACAAATCAGGTAGACCTTACAGAGAGAAGACAACCAAAGCTATTAGTTATTTTTAAGAAATAAGAAATCACAAAGGGTAGTATGTTTATAGACAAACAAACTGAAGCATTTGATCCATTACTATAGTAACATTTCCCTGTCTTAACATTCCATTTAGTAGTATTATCATGCACATTTTTTCTATTCCTCAATATCAGAGATGAGCAAATAGAAAATAATCTGTGTGGCCAAGATGTCTTAACATAATTATGAGTAGAGCTAGGTCAATATTACACAATGAATAATTTTTTGGCAGTTTTCATAAAAGAAGATCCAAAATTGTGACCCCTCCCAGATTGTTAGGATCTCAATGATGTCTTAATGCTGTACTGTTCAGTTTGTTAAACTAAGCTGTTTGTTAATGATTCCCGC
>JAGPOW010003685.1:12096404-12133774 GCA_030014935.1 Caiman crocodilus
GAGTAAAGTTTCAGTTACCTTTACCACGTTCTGGGGTTTCCTCCTTCTCGCGCCGACCCTCCCCCGGGCCCAACCTCACCTGGGTAGGCCCTGCCCTCCCGCGCCCGGCACTCTACCTGGTGAGGCAGATCGGCGCAAGGCCCTGAGGCCTCTGCAGCCACCCGGAGCCTGCGGGCCTTGTCTCCCACATTTTCTTGTCATAGAATATCTGGAAAAACATCAGAACTTGCATCATTTTACTCATTTTTATAATGTGACAACTTTTCTTGATTTTTTTTTTCCCCATCCTTCATTTGGATCTTGGGTTTTTCTTTTAGTGTTTAATTTTCAATAATGGAGAAAAAGAATGGTCTGTTCATTGGTTGTTATAGTGTACAACCTGAAAACCAGGCTTCAAGTTCTTGCTCTGCCACTTATATGTGTTCCTAGGTTCAGAGTTTCAAGGGTATTTACACTCCTAGGAATTAGGCTATTTAAGTACCTTAGTTTGTTGCCATAGGAACTTTGTAGTTGAATCTGTGATCAGATAAATTGCATGTGGTGTTTGTGTTCCTTGGATAAGCATCCAAGACCTTTCAGTATGATCATTTATAATAAATTAAAGCATTGGGAACTAGACTGTGAGTCAGATTCCATGTCTGCATGGGGGAGGAGGAATTCCCTTTCCGGTCCAAATTTAGCAAGGTACTGAAGTATAGGTCTACCTTTAAGTCTCAGAGTTAATACATTTACTCACACAGTTTAAATTAAGCATGTGATAACTCATAACTCAGTAACTCATGGGTCTAGTCAGTTCTTGGGCTTAAATATGTAGCTGACACACCTGTTTACTGTCTTCCTGAAGCAACTGCAGAGGTAATGAATGAACTAGGGGAATGGACAGAGTCTAGAGCAGAAGCAAATTAGAGTCCCATGAGAGCAAGGAGGAAGCAAAGAGACACTGTGATGCAGAGGAGTGTTTGTAAACTGGAAGCTGTAGGCAGATGTCTCATTTGAGGGGGTCCTGATTTTTTACATAGTCCTTCCAAGCTGTAATGCTGTCACTCTGCCTGGAATGACCTGCAATCAACTTATAGATGCACACCAGATTGGAGAGATGGGGTAGCTGTCCCCGGCTCCAGCCTGGCAGGTGGTGGGAGGAGGAGGCAGAAAAAACAGCTGCCACCACAGCTGCACAGTTATGATTGTGCCGCGAGGCAGCAACCAGACAACTGGAAGCTGTGTACTTGAAGCAGTGTAATGGACTTGTAAGTCTGAAGGACATGCACAATTGTATGTCTGAAGGATCCTAGGACAAAAAGCTTTCTTCCATGAGGAATGTAACTTCCATTTAAAGCCTCAGTGTCTCCTGCAGTATTCTTATGATAATACAGCTCATGCCTTACCTCTTCTCCAAGGCTATGCTTAACGACAGAACCTAACCATTTGTAATTGCTTTCCACAAGTACTTTGAAGTTTAAGAAGTGCCATAAATAACTGATCTCTCAAATGTTTGTGGAACGTTACTGCAAAATAGATGCAGATTAAATGAATTCATTGAGGAAGTTGAGTGTGTATTAATTGAAAACAGCAGCATTCACTTTGCTGTATTCATGGAAAGCCCCTTTCTCAGGGACCTAGGCCTATTACTTCTTCTTTTACCTAGCAGTAATTGAATAAACACCTCTCTCTCTAAAGCACAATTATTCTACTGGCTGTTGCATGCAACACATTTGATGGTTTATATCTGCTTAAATATTGAGTTTTATTCCCAAGGACTAGAATAATGTCCAATATGGTCATCAGGAAATGCAGTGCACATTTCTTTCATTAGCTGGTTGATCTTTCTGGTCACAACCAATTGTTTAAACTATTTCCATGTAGTGCAGAATATCCTTATTTTATAGATGCTATTCCAACTGTCCTGAATGAAATGTATATCACTAACCTATTAAGTACAAATCGCTTAAAGATGTAAATTTTTTATGACTTGCTAAATGTTAATGTATGACTTGTGAAATGTTAAAGTAGTAAATAGCTTCTTTGAGCTCATATGCATTATATATCACTTTGTAGCCCTGAGCATTTAAGATAACAGTCACAGGATATTAGAAAGAGAGAGATTTCTATACTCTCATTGACATCAATTTATTATTGTTAAAAAAAGAATTATTATAATTAAGAGTTAATGTCAATAGAATACAGGAAGAGACCATTGTCATGGGATAATGGTCTACAGCTGATAGCTGACTGCTAGGACGTTCACTGAAAATATGTTATGGAATGCATAATGTAATATAATATCATAATGTCCTGTTACAGTGGTAATTTGTCAGCTATTCTGCATGACTAATATAGATGTTATCACTGCCCAGTAAATGCTACTGTATTAGTTTGATAGTTATTGGTGTGTTAAGCAGCTGGGGAAGAATCATCACAAACATAATTTATTTGGGAGTTCACATACAAATATAAACACATTGGCTTCAAGTTCATAGACTACTTCCTGTTTTGTAAATGTTATCTATATAAGAATCAGCCAGTATGCAAAAAAAAATATCTGGCTGAACATGTCACTCTGGTAATATGTTTATTTATTTGGAAAGGATGTGAGCCAGTGTCTGAAGGATGTGATGAATGTCATCCAACCCAGACTACAATAGATGTAAAAAAAAATTTACTGGCCTAAGTGGACATAAACATGTTGAAGTTCATGCAGTTGACCCTGTGAACAAGTGTGTTGATATACTTAGAAAATACCTAATATTTTTGTATAAATATGATCTTAGTCAAAAGCCACAAATCGTTATATAATGAACACAACCAGAGTATGGAAAAAACAGAGTATGTTTGCTATGCATTCACTATCTCCCTCAACATCTCAAGCATCTAAGTATTATGAAACTGATTCTGATACCCATTATCCTGTTAAGACAGAGGTGGGCAAAATGTGGCCTAGGGGCCATATACGACCCCCCCACGCCAGGCCAATTTATCTGGTCCGCAGGGCCCCTAAAAAATTCAGAAAATTAATATTTATCTGCCTCTGGCTACTATCATGTGGCCCTCGATGGCTTGCCAAAACTCAGTAAGTGGCCCTGTGCCCAAAATAATTGCCTGCCCCTGTGTTAAGGAATGCTTTACTTTATTGGTAACATTGGCCAACTTCCATTGTATCTTTATTTAGAGTAAACTAGGAATAAAAATACCAGGAATCTCGTCCTTAGTGACTATATGCACAATTTTTTTTTTTTTAGCTTCTAGAAAACACACATTTAAAAAAATGAAATAGTTTGGTATCTTATACAAATAGAATTGATTTAAGTAAAAGTAGTCAATTTATCAGTCTTTTTTTAATCATTTGGGGCTAAACTCTTTTACCAGCTCTATAGTTAGGGCTATATTCTTTGCTAAGTTGTACTCTGATTCTATTACTTCCTATTTTGTACATTTGAACATACTGTAAAATTAACATCTGTTTGGCCCCTACAATCTCTGATAAGTGGTATAAATTAAGAATGGAAAAACTCTGTTTCCTGTTAAAACCTCATAAAGTTTAATGGAAAACTGAGAACAAGAATCAGTTTGAAGTCTCTCAAAATTTTGAATGGGTTTCATGAATCTTCCATCCTTAGAGTTATGCTCTGATCATCTCTTAGTTTTGTATTCCAGACTTACACTATATTCAGGTTGGAAATGGCATAAAAGAGGTTTTGGCTCAGAGGGGATACCTTTAGTATTCTGTAATACAGTTCTAAATTAGATTCCAGTATTCCTGGCACTGATTTACACAAAGGTGAATTTAAGCAAAAAGAACAAAAAACCCCCCCAAACAACAAAAAAACAAGAGCCAAAAAAACACCAAACAAAACAAACAGATTTTGTGTTTATATGGCTTAATTAATGCAGCAGCCTTCCCAGAGATTAGAATATTACTCTGAGTAATTAACATATTAAAGTTAAGGCCTACTTGCAAATATCAGTACTCAAGATCATAAGGGAATATATGCAACATTTCATAGTAAGATGATAAATCCAGCAATCTTTGGATACCTTGTACTTTCTATGTTTCTTGCAGAAAGATTTCTGTACTGATGGTAATACCCATGAATGACTGGTGCCTCTTGAGACTGGGAGGGCACCATGGCAGTGTTCAGGGAGCAGCTGCAGCACTGGTGTCAGCAGCGGGGGGCAAGTGGGGATTGCCCACAGACTCCGCTGGCCACACTGGCAGCAAGGGAGGGGTGGGTGTGAATGGTGACCACACGCAAAAGCCAGCAGCAGCTTCGGCAGTGGCGAGTTTCAAGACGTGGCCCTCCCTATTCCACCCCAGCCACATGTTGTCTATGGTAATAGCTGTTGTTTGATCCACCATCAAATCTTTATAGACATGGCTACTGTAACAGGTTGCCCTCCCCTGCACCATCTTTCTGGTCATCCGCATCTTACATGGGACACCCTTGGAGCCTTCTTTGGAATTCTTCTGTCCTGCCCTAATCTCTCCTGCCACGTCTTGATGGAAATTATTATGTGATCGGGACACTGCCTATTATATTGGGTGAGTTGGGGCCTCTCCTAGGATGGTCTGACCCACTTTCTTTTTTTTTCCTCTAGCTAGGCCTCCCCGTCCAAACCCACTAAACAGGGTTTGACTCCGAGGCTCTAGCTGTTTTCTTCCAGTGCCTGAAGGCTCATAGCCCCCTTTTCTGCTCCCTTCTGGAGCCCGGCACTCCCTGGCCCAAAGGCACAGGTGCCGGCTCTCACAGCCAGGAGGTTGCAAGCTCAAAACCAGGGTGCAACGCCAAACCCACACCCTGTCAGTCCAAACAAAAAAAACCTGAAATATAATTGCACCTCAGGTACACTAGGCCTCCCTGCCCTTTTTAAGATCGTCCTTTGAGTCCTGGGGTTTGTGTTGCCCGAAACTCCGCCCTTACTGGCACTTGGGCTCTCCGCAGCCCTGTCTTGCTCTGTGCGTTACTGGCACTGGGGTCTATGTCCCGGCCAAAAGCTGCGCCCTCACTGACGCCAGAGTCCCCACTCCATAGTGGGGCCCCCAAAATGAGGGCTTCTCCATCCCCTAATAGTCTCAACCAAATTACTGGTCTTATACAATAATTGCACGAAAAATAATAACTGTATCAAAGCAGCAGGTCAGGTTACATGAACCTGTTTCATGCTTCAGCTCTGCACCATCGGCTACAGTCTGGGCTGTGGTGATGCCATCATCTCTCGGGGGCTTGTGTAGCTTCCCCCTTCCTGCCATGGACTGCTCCCCAAGCTTCTTCATGGAGCTCTCAGAGGCACTGCTTCCTCTTCGGCTGCTGCCTCTCTACTGCCATTCAGCCCAGGGTTCTCATAGTCCTGCCTTTTCCAGTCAGTTGAATAGCCATCCAGGTTCAGCATTTAACCCTTTGCTCACCAGCCCTCCATACCCAGAAAGTTCTGGCCCTAAAGGGGCAAACCTGCTTCCTCGTTACAGGGCTAGGGTTCCCTGTTACAGCTACACAGCCCAGCATTTGACAAATGTTTTACTCTCTTTTGGTGATCAGCCACTATGCACTGGACCCAAAGCCATTCTGAGCTGTTTTCTAACCAAATTCTTTGTGCAGACCGCTACATTTTTGTAGGATAGGAGATGGCAATAATGTAGGTTTTTCTTAGGCAACGGGTATAGCATTGTACTCACAGTTATATTGGAGCTGATTGAACTTATCTCAGCAAATATAAATTCTGTGTGTTTTGGTCTATAACATGTCAGTAATCTTTTCAAACATCACAAATCATCACTACCATTCTTTGTGTATAGATTATGTAGGATACCTGGCCAATACAATAATTCTGTAGCTTCAACATGATAACATTTCCATGCTATATTCTATAGTGAACACAATGTCTTGATAGCCTGATCTCTGATCATGGACTGGATCAAGGATTTTCAGCCTTTTTTTAACAAGTGTACCCCTTTTGTCTCAAAGTTTCAGCTCAGGTACCCCTGTAATTTTTTTTCTTGTTTTTAAGGGTGGGGAGGCAATTGAGGCCCCATGGTGAGGGAGGGAGTGGGGCAGGTGCTGCTCAGCCAGAACAGAGCATGGGACGAAAGCCATGAGCAGTTAGTCTGGGGGGCACGAGGAGTGGTATGCCTCCTGCTGTTGTGTGAACCTCAGGAGGGCAAGGGGGACATGTGCCCCCAGATCTGCATACAGAGTGGGGCGGAGAAGACTGGAGCTAGGTCTGTGCTGGCCTGTTCCTGGAGGGGGCTGGGCCAGGCTGTGCTTGGGGTGAGCGGTGGTGGCACTGGAAGGGGCCTATGGGGAGGGGCTGAAGCCACCCCAGGATTCACCATAGCCCCGCCCAAACTCCCCATCCCAGCACAGCATGGACCAGCATCCCAACCAGGAACAGCCCAGTGCTGCCCTGGCCCCAACCCACAGCAGCCCACATCCCACCCTGCCCTGCGTGCAGATACAAGGTGCATATAGCTGTGGGAACTGGCCCCCCTGTGCGACTCAGTCCTGTACCCAACCCCAGCTGAGCAGGCTCAGTACTAGCCCTAGTGCCAGCCCCACTCCCTCCCACTACAACAAACTTACCAGCTGGACCTGGCTGCTCTCCACATGGCCAGGCTGTGCTCCTGGCCACCTAAGTGCTGCGCTGAGGCTGTGTGCATGCACTCCCCCTATGACCTTTTTAAGTACTCCTACAGGTATGCATACCCCTGGTTGACAACCACTGAACTAGATGCATGTGGTCAGCACAAATAATGTTCTACAAAAATACTAACAAGAAGCTGTTGCTGAAGTATAGTGTGTACAGTGGTTTCTTTTAAGATATGTGATATGATCTGGTTACTATCTATTTTATACCTTTTGGATGCAGTATATGTGCAGCAATGATTCTTCCACAGCCAAAATAATGTAGAGTTTACATGCAGTAAGCTCACAAAATTGATGTAGCAAACCATGGAATCAGTAATAATGAGGAATGGAATTGTATCTTTTCCAAATAAAAGATCAAAAGGCATAGCAAGTTTTTAAAGCAACATAATATATGATGCATATGAAATACCAACTCAAAAACCAGATATGAAGACTGAAATAACAGCTGTGAACTCTAATCTTGAGGATACAGAGCAGTGGACTTCACTCTGACATAAGATAATCAATATTTAAAACAAGTCATAGAAAATATTTCCCAAGAGTGCCTTATCTGTAGACAGACAAAGCTGTTCATAGTGAGAAGAGGATGGGTGTGCATTCAGAGGACTAAGAAGCTAGTTCTGGATTTTAAAGCCAGAAAATATGTCCTACAGATAAAAATCATCCCAGTGTAGAGGGACAACACAAACCTTATGCATTATACTCTTCCTCTTAGCGTCAGCTCTGTGCCACTGTGAGATTCAAAGATATAAAATACTGGGCTAGATGAAGCTGTAGTCTGATCCAGTGTAGCATCTCTTATGTGTTCTTATTTTGTGTCCTGCTACTATTATTTTGTGTCTTGTATGTCCCACTGAGACATAAAGTTTAGTTTTTTTAACTATGTCCATTTTTTCCTGGATAATTTTCAGATCCAGGAAAAATTTTCAGATAATTTTCTAAATTTGGCCTGACTATCATGGGGCTAAACTTGAGCATATCCAACTGTCTTATTTCAATTTTTTATTTCTAATTTGGACCAATATGAAATAAAAGTATGTTGTATTTCTTGTTTTAAAAAAGGATATTAGAAGAATCTTCTTTAGATTACCTAGCTAATCATCTGAGATTAGGAATTACCAGAGGTAAGAAAGGCCTACACTACATTAATTTCCTTCTGTTCTGAATGCGTATTATGGTATAATTTTTAATTACATCATAATAGATTACGTTTTCAGTTTTACCACTACCTTATTTGATGTGTAGAATGGATACAAATTTTCTCACTGTTCCTCCAAGGACATGATCCTCCTACCTATGCATAATCCCAAGTGATAGAATTAGTTACTGGAGTTGAATGGGGCTTCAGGGGGGAATCTGGCTCATATGTGGTGTTTGTGGGCAGAGAAAAGCGTGGGGGATGAGACTCAATGGTTAAGTGCTGATCCAGGTTCGTGTGATGATTTTCAGAATCCTCCTACTAATCTTGATTGAGTATCATTGAGCCACTTGACTTCCAAGTTGAGACTCATCTGCTGCCTCTGTGGCAACACATGCCTAGTCTTGGATTAGGTATCCAGGTTGTAGTCATATTGTTCTAGAGGAAAAGGCAATCAGGACTCGTAGTAGAAATGATCTCTTTTATTAGACCAGCAAGATTTTGCCAAAAAAAATATCTTTAACTGTAAGCTTTTGAGGACAAACACCTTTCGTGAAACATTGACGAAAAAATTGAGAAGTTCTCCTGGGCAGAAATGAAAGTTCATATTTCATGGGATTTCCTGGGTAACCCCCAGATTCTTCTCTGAATAGTTGCTGCTTAGCCAGTCAATCCCCAGCCTGTACCTGATCTTGGAATTGTCCTATCCTAAGTGAAGGGCTTTGCACTTGTCTTTATTGGACCTCAGGAGATTTCTATGGTCCAGTCCTCCAAATTGTTGAGGTCTCTATGAATCCTAGTCCTACCCTCCAGTGTATCTACTACTCCCCCTGGCTTGGTGTCATCTTCAAACCTGCTGAGAATGCAATCCATCCCATCTTCCAGGTCACTGAAAAAGATATTGAACAAAACCCATTCAGGGACTGACTCCTGGAGCACTCCACTTGAGATCAGCTGTCAATTAGCCATTGAGCTAGTACCCTTTGAGACCAATAATCCAACAGATATTCTGTCCACTTTACAGCTCATTCATCTAACTCATGCTTCCTTAGCTTGCAAGAACTTTGTGGGAAACTATATCAAAAGCCTTGTTAACATCAAGAGCACACCTACTGCTCTCCCACAGAACTGACATAGAAGGCTATCAGGTTGTTAGGCGTAACTTGTGCTTCATGAATCCATGCTAACTGTCCCTAATCACCTTCTTTTCCTCCATTTAGAAATGGATTTTTTGAGGACTAGTTCCATGGTTTTTCCAGGGGCTTTGGTGGGGCTGACCATTCTGTAGTTCCCTGGATCTTCCTTCTTAACTTCCTTAAAGATGAACAATATATTTGCCCTTTTCCAGTTATCTGGAACCTCTCCCAATCACCAAGAGTTTTCAAAGAAAATGGCTAGTGGCTCTGCAATTACATGAACCAACTCCCTTAGCATTCACATGTGAATCGTGTCAAGGTCCATGGATTTCTATACATCCAGTTTTTCTAAATAGTCCCAAACCTGTTCTATCATCACGGTTGGGTACCCACCTCCTACACAAATTGTGCTGCCAGGTGCAGTAGTCAGGGAGCTGACCTTGCCTGTGAAGACTGAAGTAAAGAAGGCATTGAATACACTTTGGCCTTTTCCATATCATCTGTCACTATGTTGCATCCTCCATTTAGTAAGGAACTCACACTTTCATTGATCTTACTCTTATTGCTGAATTCTAGAAACCCTTCTTGTTCCTTTTTATGTCCTTTACTAGCTACAGCTTCAGTTGCACTTTGGCCTTCCTGATTTCTTCCCTGCACAAAAAGTACATAAAAAGAGAACACAAAAAAAGGATCAGACCTCTTCTAGAGAGGACAAAGTATTCCAGATCCTAGCTCACACAGGGTGTGTCTGTTCATGCATTTAGGCACACCTAAGTTTAGGTGATTTAGGCTTGCATTTACATGTACACACATTAAAGCACATTAACACTGTCTGCACAGACTGATGTGGGACTAAAATTAGTCCCAAGTCCATTCATACACAGTATCAATGCATTTTAGCGCACCTGTGCATTAATGTGATTTAACTATCTGCATCTAAACCTGATACCTGCTTTTGAGGTTCCAAATTTAGGCATAAATATCCTAAACATGCCATTTTTCAGGTGCATTAAGGGCACGCATATGTAGATGTGTGCCCTAAATGTGCCTTAAATGGAGGTAAAGCACCATAAACCAGCACGTGTACATGTGTCCACCGGGGATCAGGCCTATCCTGTGGGTCATGATATCATGAAGAGGAAAAGAAAAGGGGTCCTGAATTCTTATTGGGAAGCAGGGAGAGGAGTGCTTACTCAGAAAAAGTGCTCACCCCACCAGGTCCCAATATACACACACCAATAGGACAGCTAATAAAGGAAGTACAACTGCCCCTACTTATAATCTCTCCATCTGCCTTTCCACTCATCTCCATTTCACCCCTGCCTTTCCACTATCTCTCCCCTCATGCTTCAGATATAGACGTGACACATTTATAGGATGCTCTAAGATTCCATTTTGTTAAAATATAATTTAGGGACTCTGGAGACATGATCTGTTTTTCTTCAATGTGCTCATGATAGTCAATAAAGTTGTGCCCTTTTATTTAATTTGACCTGAACAGTTAACCAAAGTTAGTTTGCAAGTTGTTTCCATTATGGATATGAATGGATGATGTTGTCATTGATACATCCTTGCCATCTTTCAAGAGCTTCTGAACTGAGATTCTAATGTGAATATTCTTATGTTGCAGAGAAACCCCATTAAGGACTGCCTTGCAGATCCACCAACTTATCAAGAGGTCTTAAAAGCCATTAAGTAGATAAAAAACAACAAAGCATATGGTCCTGATAGAATACAAGCTGAAATTTGTAAGTGAGTGGAAAAAATCTCATCAACTGCATGCCATTATTCTTAAAATCTGAAAATATGAACAGATTCCCATGATTTGAGAGATACCAGAATCATAGCCATATTCAAGAAAAGGAATCAGGTTTCAGAAATGTCTGTGGTATTGCACTCCTGTACAGAGCTGGGAAGATCCTCTCCTGCATTCTCCTCAATGGACACGCTCTCCTCTCTAAGGGGATTCTACCCAAGACCCAGTGTAGTTTCAGACCATTCAGAGGTACAATAGCCATGATCTTCATTCCAGGAGAAGTGCCATAAGGAACACTGAGATCTTTATGTGGCCTTCAATGACAACATGACAGCAACTGTTCTAAGCAACGACTCAAAAATAGATCCTGTCACTATTACAATTAGAGTCAAGCAGGAATGTGTGATTGCACCAACACTCTCTTCTATCTACATTTGCATTTCATTGCTAACAGTCTTCCATCTGGAGTCAGCATCTAGTATGATATAGATGGGAATCTCTTTGATATCAGCTGGTTGTACAATGTTCCAAATCCAAGATAACTGATACCTCCATCACTGATCTTCAGTACACTTGCAGTTGTGTCATGTATGCCCACTGAATTGAAGAACTCCAGGTCCTTCTTAATTGCTTCTGTGAAGCATATGGAATGGTTGGACTCACTGTCAACTTCAGTACCAATATACTTTACCAACCTATCCCAAACCAACCAGTTTCTCACCTATTACACTTAGAGGACAGTCCTTGGAGAAATTTCCTACCTAGTTAGCCACATTTCTCAAAAAGTAATAGTGGATCATGATATTCAACACCAGATAATATCTGCCAGAGCTGTTTTTGAACATCTCCAAAATCATGTCTTCAATAATCGGAACCCATCAGAACTCCTTGTCTACCAGTCTGCTGTCATCCCTACCCTGTTGGATGGGGTGAAGCTTGGATAACATATTGAAAATAATTGAAAGCCCTACAATGTTATCATTAATGATAGCTTTAGAAAATCCCCCATATCAATTGAAAGGACAAAAAAATGAATGCCAGCATTCTGGCTCAATCAAACACCATCAGTATCAAAGCCATGTTTATAGGTCACATGTTTTGTTGGACAGGGCATATCATAAACATAATCGACAGCCAGCTCCAAAACAGTGCCTATACTCCCAATTTACCAATGGTCACCAATTTAGAGGTGGGCTAAAGAAGATATTGGCTGGCTACGGGTGGGGAAAAAGGAACTCCTTTCTCCCGCTGTCCTCCAAGGTCCTGGGCACTGGCCACCAAGTGCTCCTCCAAGACCTTGGACTTCTGGGTTGCTTCCCTCTGACATGGAGGAGGCTATCCTGGTAGTTGGCACACAAGGTGCTCTGCACTCCCCCTCCACACTGTGCTTGCTCCATGCTGCTCTCTTCTCCCCATCTGCCAGCACTGGATGTCTGGTTATACAGGCTGTCCAAGCATATCCGCCAATGCGCAGTGAGCATGCACCTCTAAAGTGGGGCTGCCGCTGTACCTGCTGCTCCGCTGGGGCTGCCATCATTCCTACAGAGGTGTAGGAAGCAACTCCAGCCCTTACCAGGCTACACTGCTTTCCCTTGATGCTCAGGGATGGTTCCCGAGGGTTTCCCATTCCAAGGTGTTTTGGGGAGCTGGGTCCCAGGCTCCTACAGTCAGTTTATGGGGCTTCTCCTCCTCTGCACCTCAGCCTGACCACATCTTTGTTGTCAACTCTGTTGGCCCAACAAAACACTGGGGATTACTTTTTCCCAGCCAGGGCTATATGAACCCCAGGTTCCTCAAGTATACTGCGATCCAGTCCACAGCCCTCAAATTGCCCTGCCTTGGGGCAGCCAGATGAGTTAAAGCACAAAACCAAACAGAAAAGAAAGGTCTTCAACAAAGGCAAGTCCCACAGAAGGAAAAATAAAAATCAAATCAAATCAAAACACAGTCCCTTCAAGCTCCAAAAATCAGCTTTGCCCTTCAAGAGGGTTGATCTTGCTAGCTCTTTCCTTCCCCTTTTCCCACCTACTTAAGTGTTAAGGCACCCGCCTGGCTGTATCTCACTGCTTCTGACTCCCTGACAATACTGTCTCTCAAGGAGGTCCTCCAACTTCCTTTGCCTCCTTCTTAGTGCCATGATCCTGCCCCACTCTCAGTAGTCCAGCATTGGAAGGAGAGTTCCCCAGTGTCTCTGGCCTCTTGATGCTAGGTCCCAGACTGCCCCTTGCAGCAAAACTCCCATTTTTTCTTGTTTTTCTTTTGAAATGCATTCCCTCCCTTCCCCAACTATTTCTGACTTTTTCTCTCCCTCTCTATTTCCTATAGATAAGTATGAGTAAGTTAAAACATAGGATAAGCTTTAGCATTTTTGTAGCAAGTTTTTTTTCTTTTTTCTCTGTCCTTCTTTGATCCAGTGTTTTATATTGTATAATTATTATGTTTATACTGTTTTGCTGCCTTTACTGCTTTTTTTTTCTATTAATACTATTTGATTTAGGCCTACATGTGTAAATTAACATAAGGAATGTCAAGTTACATCAAGTTTCCATTTTGTATGTCAAGCCTCCATCTTGTGTTGTCTACCCAGGTGTAACTTATGTCTCATGTCTAACCAGTCTCATGTAAATTAGTTCCTGAATAAGTGTGGATGAATGAGGGTGCTTGAGATACAATGGCAGGAGGCCTCTATTGAATAATCAATTCAATGACTGGACCATCAGCTCAACGACTGGACCATTGCCTTCCATTGACTCAACCAAGAATCATAGACCTAGCATTTGAAAGACAAAGACCCTTTAGAAATCAGCCAACCCACTATTGCAACACAGGCACCTGGAACTTCATGTCCTTCCTTGGAATGCACATAGTCAGTACACCAGGGCTGACCCTTGCCTGGGCACGTCCCTGTACTAGGGTCACATGAGGTCTGCCCCTAGAAAAAGGGGTAGTGAAGACAGACCCAGTGGGATGCCCTCTCCTTCTGGACTAGCACCATGCCACACCACCTATCCACCCAGAGGCACTGCTGGCAACCCCCTCTGGACAACACCTTGCTGGAGAAGACCCTGACTGGCCATCAAGGATCAACTCCCAGCCCAGGATAGTTAGCTATCACCCACCTTCCTTGCCCAAGCAAAGGACCTAGACTCTGTTCCTACACACCTTGACTTCAATCCCTCCACCAAGAATTTTTCTCTCCTGCTACCATTGTGTGGTTGTGTATGTGAGTGTTTGTGTGTGTGTCTGTGTAGGAATCAATAACTTTGTGGGGCCATGTAGTGTGTTGTCTGTTTAATAAACCTGTTATTTTAAAACCCCGAGTTGGGTTTTTGTTTTATTGACCTCCTGACCCTCCTCATTGATTTCCTGGCTATCTCCTGGCTTTCTGCCTCTCTGTTTCCTGCCTGTTTCCTCCTTGCCATCACTTATCTGCTTCCAAGCACCCAGCTTTCTGCTTCTCAGTTTCCAGCCCCAATTCCCCAGCTTTCTGCATTTCTGTTTCCTGGCTATCTCCTCCTTGCCACCAGGCTGTTCCCTTTGCTTCCACCCTGGCACCAGGTATCCCTGAGTAACCCTTGGACACATTAATCCTAAGTAACTCCAAGTCCTGGTGACCCTGAGGCATTTGCCCATAAGTAACACTAGCTTTCATTCTAGCCTGCTGGTTCTAATCCCAGCAACTTTCACTCTCTTATTTTTCCCTCTCTCATCTTAACACCATCCATCTCCCTTCTAGAAATCTTTGACCCTTGATTCCCCCTCCCATAGTCACCAAGTGCCCTAGGTACCCCAAGTATACCAACCACACGCATACACACCATACCAGCCCAGTTAGGAACTCACCTGTGTGTATGTGTAGGTGGGTGGTCTGTGTGTGAGCTGGCAAATATATAAAATTGTGTGCGTGATATACGAATTAGTGATCCATGTATATGTATTGAATGTGTGAGTATTGACAACTGATTTTTATCTAATTTTCAATGTGTATAGTGTTCTTGTGCTTAGACTAGTAATCTTGGATGAGTATGTGCCTGAGTTGGTAGTGTGTAGGCATCTTGTGTGTATGTGTATGTTCCTAATTGATTTGTGTGTTTGTATATGTGCAATTGTGTCACAACCTCCTGTCTAATAGTGCAATTTTGAGATCCTGGGAGTTGGCCTGACTCCACAGGACAACATCCTCTTTGGTGCTAGAAGTACCCAGCACAGCTTGCTGTGCACCAATCCAGAGTGAGTACTCACTCCAAAAATGCAGTGGGCTGACACTCCAGTTGCCTGAGGGAAGAATGGGAGGGTTCAAGAGTTTTCCTGACTTTGATTTCCTTATCTTGACAGACGGTGTCCTTCATAAGTTTCAAGAAGCAACTAGGGGAGTGATTCTAATGCCCTCAGATGGAACATATTCACATGCCATTTATGATTGAGCTTGCAGTTTGGCACTCTGGCAATCCAGCCAGTTGCTAAAAATTGAGAGAGGCCCTGTGAACTAAGTGTTCTTTTATCAAGTCTATATCTAACCAGTAGGCTGCAATCTTTTCTTTCTTTCTGATATAAACCTGCTTCTGCCACTTTGAATGTAGACTATATGCAAAGTGCTCTACATGGGACTACACCTTAAATCCATTTGGAAATTGAATCTGTTACAGAATTAACACGTTGGCTTATTAAGTAATATAGCTTGCTAGTAGTCCATGACAAAAGTGCTCCATGATTTATATAGGCTGCCTAATGGTTTCTGAGTGGAATTTGAAGTGGAATTTTATCATCTATAAAACAGTTAGTGACCTAGAACTTCTATAAAGACTGCATCTTTTTCTGTGACACTGTCACAAAAAAAACAAGTAGATGCGCCTGTAGCTCCCCACGTTTAAATAGGAAATAATCCTTGCTTTTTCTAACTTAGCATGAAACAGCTCAAACTTGTTTACTATTAGGTCATGCTGCAAAATGCATTTGTTTTTCCACTCACTAAAGCATAGCTAATTAGAGTTTTCAATGCAGTTTCCTGTGGAAGACAAGAATGTCTTTCCATGCACAAATAATTTTCTCATTGTCTGACACTTTTTGCCATTATTTCAAATGCTCATCCTCAAATAAACTGATTTCCATAACTTCCATGGTTTACAGCAATATGTGACTCATTTAAATATATAAATGTACACCTCTCAGGTAACAGGAAGTGTTGCCCAACAGGGAATCCCTTATCCTGTTTTGATACGTCAAAAAGAAGCATTGGTGATGCCAAAATGATATTGCATCAATGTCTCACTTCATCCTTAGCCCATACACCAAGCTAGTGGTACCTAATGGAAATTAAATTATGGGTTACCCTGAAAGGCCAAATAATGCATTGACTGTTCAATTTAATGTCACCACCTCACTTTTCAATACTAATCTAGTGCAAAATCTGTCTTTGGATGCACATGCAAGGTATCAACTGAAGTCTATGACAACAATATGTATGAAACTGACAATGACATTTGACCCTTAAAGCACAATGTGCTCCTATCCTGCTTCCCCCATCAACACACACACACACACACACACACACACACACACACACACACACACACACACACACACACACACACACTTGGATATTGCATGGTTTGAATAAGCAAGAAAATGAGCAACTGGATTGTTTTTCCCTGTGACATCAGCTAACCATAAGAGAAAAAAAGTATGTAGTTAGAAGGGACAAAATTTTTGCATGTCACAAGTTCTCTATTTAATAGCTTTTGTAAAGCATCACTTCAATTCTGTTTCCAAAAAGCAATAAAGCAGAAGTTGTTTTCACAATGCAGACAGAAAATTGATTCACTGAATGTTGGTCATTTTCCAAGTGTAATTCAGTATTTCTAAATTGTTGCATATGGAATAATGGGGTTTTGTTTGTTGGTCTGTTTGTTTTTTTGAGTAAGGCTCTCAATAAATGGTGTATAGATAAACTTTGGTTATGAAGTACTTATTGATGTTTTTTATTGTTTGATTCAACTATCTGTTATGTTGCTCTGATTGCTCATTATTTAAAAGTCATACTTGAAGCATTTTGCCCTTCTTGATTGCACTTCTTTTTGCTCACTCTTTATACAGTTGAAAATAAGAATCAGAATATAATGGCACATTATAGGCAACTCACTGCTGTACTTTACTTCTCATTTCAAATTTTTTTTCAGTTCTTTGAAGGTAGTGCAATTTGCATTTTACTCTTAATAGTAATAAGAAGTTGGATATTATAGGTATCGAAAACACAAGGCAATTTGGTTTGCCCTTCACACAAAATACTCTAGTGTTAGGAGATTTGGCAGTTCTCTTTTAAAAGATTGATAGGTCTGGATGCTGAATTCTCCGTAACTGAAAGGTTACCAGCAGAGACCATTTATATTAAAACTAAGACAGAATCTGATGCTACCTGAAGGGAAAAATGTACTGGATATATGTGTGTGATTTTTAATTTTAAGTATTTCTGAAACAAACATGAATTTTAGCCAATATACTCAATGTACAAAAGGGCTTAGAACTGTCAGCTCAAAGGGAATGGTATTAGTAAGGTGAGGAAACAAAAAAATGCAAAGAAAGAATAAGCCAGAAGCAGAACAAACAAATCTGTTTAGATGAAGTAATTTTTTATGCAATACATGTGGCAGGATTTTATAGTCAAGGTCACATAATTTTATAGATAATCAGTCTGCTACCTCGATGGCAGTCAAAAAATCTTCTCCTGTCTTCTGGGGAAAAAAAAACATTCTGAAGAGTTAAAGGCAAGTAAAAATATTTTTAAATACTACAAAAGAAAGGGTTTTTGGTTTTTTTTTTAATTCTTATACCTCAACAAGTAGACTGGGACAAAAAATAATGTGCGTGTGAGAGACAGAGAGGAATGGATAGAATTAACCACAAAAGAATCTTCCTAAATCTTTTCTATGTATTATTTTCCATATTTCCTACCTTACCTTCGAGTATTGAATTTGGGTGGATGAAGGAGAGTGTCTGTGTTTTAATTCACCAGAGAATTAATACCTCTTTTCCCTGTTAATGGAACCTCCTGTTCCATTCCTCTCCTCCTCTCCTCTCTGTGAATAAAAAAGCTTATACATTTTGGATTCTCCACAGACAAAATAGGCGAATAAAAGCTATGGTCTGATTCTGCTCCCAGTATTAATAAGTGGTTTGACACTGACTTCAGTGGGAGGGGGATTCTAACCAAGTGCTGAAATCGATTTTTGCCACTTGACTAAATAGGATTTTTAAAATATGGATTTGTATTCATTGAAGGAAATGTACCAGAGTTCTGTAGCGTGGGTAAAAATCAGATATTTTTCATGTGGCTATGCCTTATATACAAGTTATTGATAAGACTATATCCAGTCTTTCATCTATGACAATGTGTGACAATGAACTGATCTATTAGGGAGAGAATTATTTTTATTAGATTAATATCCATGGACAATTACAAAGAAATAGAAAGGAGAGATGACACATATCCCTGTTAAAGTGGCTTTATTTTTAAATAGAAAAATAAGGTGTCTCTCTCTTTAGAGCTTGGGGATCATATGGTACTCCTTGGGCTTACATAACTGGCTCTGTTTCCTGCCTTCATAGGCTGTACTTCACTTCAAGGACAGAGCTAGAGAGGAGGCAACAGAATGATCCGATCTCAAGTAAGCAGAACAATTTGGCTTGTTGTTTTGTTTTTCAATTTAATATAATTGCTACGTTTTTTTGTCAGGGTGACCCTGAGAGCCACCTCACTAGTCATGAAATCTGTCTGCCTAAATAAAGCTGCCTGATTGGGGTGGGGGGGAGGATGAAATCTAGTTTCTCAGAGTTCAAGAGTTATAAAGCCCTTCATATGCTGATGATGTGTGTGCCGTGATTACCAGCTGCTATTGGTCAGCAATCTGCATCACAAAAAGCACCAGTGCTGCCTCTCTTAGCTGTAAGAGATGAGAAAGCAAGGAGTGCATTAACGTGTTTTCTTACATATTCTCCATGGTAGAACAGTGCTGAAAAAAAGGGTTATGAACATGTTTGTGGAAGAAAGGTGGCAAGGCACTTGCCAAATTTATTTCTACTATTTTACTGGGCCTTCTTTGCAATACCTAGGTCATAGAATTTCCCTCTAGCTTCCCCCCATGTTTGACTTCGTTTCCCCTCTTCAAATATTCAGAAGTACCCAACTACCTTCCAGCTGCTTATAAGCCTCCATTATGAACCTGCATTGATTCCCATCTCTCCAATGTGTTGCTGAACTGCACTGTCTGCTGAAATGGGCCAAGAACAAAGGAAATGGAAAAGAACTCTAACTTGGAACGAGTATAACAGGGAATTCCTGGTAACTTCAGTAAGTAAAGGGCTGGGGGTCCAGCAGGGCACAAGGTTATTGATGGTACTAGGCCCAGGGGACTGATGGGCCAATCAGGAGGCTGGGAGGACTGTGCTAAGTCATAGAAGATGGTTCCCCATGCTGGAGGTGGTGGAGGGTCTGGTCTGGCTCTGCAGGCTGCAGGAGAGACAGCTCCAGTGCAAGGTAGCAACAGTGCTGAAGTGACTGGTGCCTAAGCAGGGGTGGAGAGTAAAAAGGACTCAGACACTCATAGTTGTCAGAGAAGTCATCATAATCTAAGGTTGAGGGGATTTTGTTTCACAGCCAGTGGGCTGACATTTATGCTTTTTGTATGGTGAGACAGGAGGATTGCTTTATGGGTGTAATGGGATGGAGCGGGCCATGGACAAGGTTGTTTGAGGAAGCCCTTTGGTAGCAAGCACTTAAAGTAAGCCCCTCAAGGGACAAGGACAGGGATTGTAACAGTGCAGCCAGAGGAATTGTGAGCAAGGAATGACTGTGCCCAGAGGCTGTGACACTGAATAATATAACTAATCAAAGGCTGTGGCCTAGAGAGAAAAAGGGGTTGTTGTTGGGCCAAGCAAGACCTTGGCAAGGACCCTGAAACTCAGGGCAGTGTCTCCTTAAAGGAGCAGCAGCTTGAGTGGGCACAGCAGCTCAGGTGTGATGGGGCAGATGGAGAGGTCTGCTTGCCTCACTGGGTGATCATAGACTGGTGAGGACTCCTGCAAGAACAGACCTAACATCAAAGTTGTGACAAGCCAGAAAATAGAGTTGAAGGTGGTTTGGAAGGCCACCAGCAGGTATGGAGACCCCAGTAGCCAGGCTACTGATTTAATTTTTGATTGAGAGTACTCAATCTCTGCTTTGTTGCATAGGAAACAAACAGTCAGCTGGAACTAGGTTAGAGGAAGCTAAGCATGGTAGATGGGATGGTGGCTGATAGGCGTATGTGGTGCAAAGCCCCAATACCCAACTTCATTATCACCTCATCATAATTACACCAGACATTCCTTAACCAGAAAACCCTTCCAATGATTTTCTCTTCAGACCCTTTTTGTCTTCTCGGAAGCATTAATAGAGGGCATGCTGTTGCTGTCATTAAAATCAATGGAAATTTTGCAGATGCCATCAATAGGTGCTGCATCAGGCCTAGAATGAGCAATGAGTTATTTTGCTGCACTAATGCTATTCCCAGTTTTACATTTTCCATTGGGTTTTGTAAAGTTCAGCTAGAATCAAGTTAGAATGAGAGCAAAGCAGGTGTGTCAACCTGATGGGTTTTCAAACATTCTGGCACTATCTGCAATCTCACCTCTTTTAAAAGCACATAATGTACAAAGACTCTTTTCTATTACACTACATCCACCACATACCTCCGTATTAAAGTTCATCCACTAACTAATTTTTCAATATCAATCACAACAATAAAGCATAATGGGAAACTAAAAGTAGGAGTCAAGATTGTGATTGACAGTGAATAGCAAATAATTTTTCCAGCTCAATAAATGTCAGTGAGGGTCTGATAAGCAAGATAAACTATAATAATCTCTAGAGAAGAATATAGTACAAAAATTGCCAAAAAGAGGAAAGAAAGAAAGAAATGCTTTAAACACTCAGGTGAAAGAAGCAAACACCCGTTTTGAAATGTGAATAATGTAGCTCACAGTTTCATCTTAATTTTAAGGGATGCATTTGAGATGTATTTTGAAAAAGTACAATATTATAAGATGACATTTTCTTCCGCACTTAAGATATGTTGAAATGAACTAAAATAAATTTTTAAACAGATTTGGTTTTCATCCCAAAATTAACTACTAGTTTATATAAATAGAATTATTAGGGGAAAAAATAAAATCATCACCAGGTAGGCAAAGGCTAAATGAAGCTATAATAAAACACACTGGCAATGTTGAAAGATTATTTTCAAAAACTACATAGATAAAAAAATAAAACTAAAACACATTTTTTCCTTGCTCTTTCTTTAAGGATGGATAAATTTGCCAGCTGTAGACTGATACTTATTTTAGATTTGTACATATGAAATATTGCCAAAACCTGTTGAAGTTTAGTGATTCCATATTGCTTGGCTCATGATTCCTCCCTCCTGCTTTTTTTTTTTTGGTACCAATATGTAACATTGATTTCTAATGCTTAGAAGGCATCATGTCATCTTTCAATTTATCAGGGCTATGCCCGGTCCTGGACACTGGAATATTTTAAAGTCTTTCCTTACATCTTCTATCCCTAGAGAGATTCTCAGTCAGCAGTCTAGAGAAATCAGCAGTCAGTATTTGGATTTAAGCATACCTTGATTAATAAAGGACACTACTCTGTGCCTACTAAAACCTATAAGGCAATCCCAGAAATTTTCTATATAATACAGCAGAAAATTAAAGTATTTTCATTCTTCAATTCTTTGACTTCTGTTAGTTTCTTGAAGTTACCTAGGAAGCTCCCCATTTAAATAATGGATTGATACTCTATTTCCAGCTAAACAACTGTTTCTTTTTCTCCAATATGCCATAGCAGATTGTAGACAGGGGGGATTGAAAATTCGCTGTGTATATGTGTGATGAGGCTGGGAGGGAAGGATTGCTTGACTGACAGCCAATTTCAGATGACTAGCATAGTAACTTGTACAGATGATTCTGCAGTGGAAATAAATTATTTATTTCCAGGTGGAGCAGAACATTTGTTTTCACAGTGCAAACAATGATATGATTCATCTGTCAGGTCAAAGTCCAGTGGGGATGAATATCTATAGTGAAATAATATTAATTAGGCTTAAGATGACATGTTATTCTCCCTGTAGATTCAGAAAGGCAAACCCCCTACTCCACAAGTCAGCATCCAATGCAGTTTCCTCAGTTGCCCACCATAGTTATACCATTGCATGGCCCCTGTGATTGTTGATTGCGTTGAGTAATTACAGAAACTGCTCTGATCCCACAATTGGGCATCCAAAAGAATAGTTCAATACCATTTCTCTCAACATCAAAAGTGCCTTGGTGTCTGCTGAACACCTTTTCTGTCAATATTCCATTTAATTGTCCTGTGACAAAAGAAAGTATAATTATGCCCACTGTTCAAATGGCAGGTGTCTGGATGCACTTTCCAAAGGCTGTGGTCTCACTTTGAGAAGGTACGAATGTGGAATATGAAAGGACAAGCCCTGGGGCAGCCCTAGCATCCCGTAGGAGCCACCATAGTCCCACTCCCACTCCTTTATGTAACCACCCCTGTTTATCTTCCCTACCACACCTTAATGTTGTTTTTTCATATTGGTTGAGGCACTGCCCCAGAGTCCCAGGGTGCTCTCATCGCCATCTAGCCAATCTAACTGACCTCTTGGAATCTCTGGGTCCTCTATGCATGGAACCACAACTTCACAGCCATGAGTGTCACCTGTGTCCCACCAGATCTACCGGCACCTGGCTCACACTACTCGGAGCCAGTGGTCACCACTTGTGGCCTTTCGGGCCCAAATGAAACCTTAGGGCTCTTAATCATGGCCTCCATTCTCTCCTATAGCTACATCCATGCCTCATGGAATCACTCTGTCACCTTTTACCTTCCTGTATAAGCTTCAGCCTCCTTAGCCTTAGCTTACAGGTTACTCTGGCTGTAGACTGGTAGCCTGAGCCCACTTGCTGTGGCCAGACCTTTCAGTCTTAGCCTCTTATCAACTATAGCCTGCCTGTGTTGTCCTCTTGTGGCTAAGGCTCTGGCCATCTTGGCCTTAGACTGCCTCTGTCACCCTTTCTGGGCTCAGGCTCTGGCCCTCTTGGCATTAGGCCATCTCTGTCAACCCTTCTGGGCTCAGGTCTGGTCTTCTCAGCCTGCTTCTGTATCCCCCCCTGCCTTTGGCAGGGTTCAAAACCTGGCATGCCCATCAGGTGTCCCTATAGGCTCCTTTCTACCCCTACAGCCACCATCTGGTCCTCAGGCATAAAGTAAAACAACGGTACAAGCAGCTCCTCCCCACTCATTGGCAAGAGCTGTTACCCTTATACAGTCCAAGGCTGCACTGGTCCCTCTGCCTCACAGACCCAGGCTTATATCCCCTGAACTCCTGACCAGCCGCAGGCGTGTCCCATCGGCCTCCAGAGTAGTTTACTGCTGTTTCTATGGACAAACTGCAGTAGATCCCTTGGTGCCTTCCCAGGGCAGCTAGCTACACAATGGGCACCTGCAGCCTATGGCTCCCCGGTTGCAGATAGCCCAAATTCAAAATGTCTCCATCTGCTGTGGTTTCTCCCTTAAAGTAACAAGAATCACTGGTTCCAATTACAGGAGGAAACAGATCACTGTGGGTAACCAGTTGACTAACCAAATTCCAAGCAGGCTTCGTTGGGGGACATAAACATTATATGAAGTGCTTCAAAGTTGTTCCTGGGTCATTCTTCATATGGGTCAGGCTGATTTATGGCGATCTGTTTTGTCATTTTTAAGGGTGCATTAAGGGCACTTGGAGCACTACAAATGTTACATCTGTCTATGTCCTCTGACAATCAAACTTTAGACATCTCAAGCTGTCAGCAGCATCCAAAATTAGTGGCCACATTTCATACCTTGGGTATAAGCTATTTTACTTATGAATCCTAAAGGACCATGCAACGTAACGGATGTCTATGCACATGCTCCTGAATGGAGAAAGAGTAGGGAGTTTAATTAGAGCGGTTCTTGGAGTGCCTGCAGCATCACACATATGCAACATCCCGGGCTTCAAAATGGTGACAGGGAAGCTTGAAATAAAGCTTGTTTGATGAGTTTTAGTTAAAGTGTCCCTGCTGCCATTTTGAAGTGCAAGGATGCTAAATGGATGGACTTAACACACTCTAGCAGACTCAATTAATCAAGTCTGCTCCAACACATGTTAATTAGCACATCACAGCAGTCGTCCGACGTTTGTATAGATACCTAATGATGGGTGGCCTAGGGTATTTAAATTTGGTGCTGTTGTTGACTATAAATATGGAGAATCTTCAGGACCCAATTATGTGCTCTGAAATAGATCAAGTTGATTGCATATCTTGTGTTGATTTCATAACCTGTAATTTTTTTCCCTTCACACTGTAAAACCAGAGCTTAAAACAAAAGAAGTTTAATTCACAAATGAAATGGGAGGGTTAAAACTAGAAATATGAACAGTTGTATTTTAAGTTCTGTGTTGCAAAATCAGTACACAACGAGCCATTTTACAGGGATGCCCTATCCAATACTTAAAAAAACCCCAAAAGCTTTAAATACCTTTGATATTAGAAACTATTCAGTAAAGCTAGTAATAGTACATTTTATTACATTAGCATAAAGAAACTCCAAAAATATATTAAATTTTAACATGTTTGCCACTTCAAATGCCTTGGACCACATTACCTGAGAGCTGGCTCCCTTTGTCTCTAAAACCTTATAAGAATTTCTTATATGCTCCAACTGTCTCAGCATAGAATTAATGTTTTCCATCTAATCCTGCTCTTCAGTAGGCAATTTCAGTCTAGTCTTGAAGTTTTTCTCTGGCCAAAAAATGTTTCTTCCAGGATCCCTCTAAAATCTTCTAGGAAAAGGGTGCCAAAACAATGTTAGTCTGAATTTGCTTCCGTTAAATACGTTTTTATCTGGCACCTTTCCTTCTGTATACTAGGCATGGGTGCCCTCATGATGTGTTAAGAATTCAACCTCACTGTTCATTAAGGAGAGTCTCAGGAGTGAAACAATCTTTTGTTCCTTATTCCTACTCCAGTCCTACTCCAAAGTCCTTTTTTTAAGTTCAGTCTTTTTTATGAAATCCAGTGTATTCATCAGAAGGAATCCTGTAGTGTGATACAATATATGAACTGTGTAGCACAATATTTTTTCTACAAGTAAATCTAGAGGACTAAAACCTATTACATTTGTATTTTTTTTTCATGCCTCACAGCCTGGATACCTGGCCGGCTGTAATATTTTCTTGTTGTTATAAGCTTGGTATTTTTGGATGCCCTGATAACTGTAATTACATAGGCTTTCCTCAACATTATGAAAGCCTGTTTCTGAAACAGAGTTGAGATTTGCAGCCTGCTGATTATCCTGTCACCCCAACCTACATTCTTTCATTGCACTTGTTTCTTTGCCATTTTATGATAAGCTGTTAAAATGAGGTTGTAAAAAAAGGCAACTTTCTTGAATGCCTTTACAGACCCTGCCCAATCTGTTCTTCTCTTCCAAGGATAAGATGATGACTATTAACTCTCCCTAGGCAACCCTTAAATCACAGACATGTGTGACTGGTACACTTCCACCAAGGTATTTTTATAGGGGGAATGCTAATGGCTATTTTAACAGAGGCAATGAGAGGTCCTCAGGGAGGCCAGATAAGACAAGGATATGCCAGTGCTTCCATAGCTTCTATATCTTCTAGGCATGCTATGTTTCACAGAACCAAAGCTCCTCATCAGAAATATATCCTACTTCTATAAACACGACTATTCTCATTAGTTAGTAAATGAAAACTGGCTCTGAGCAATGTGGACAGGTCATAACTGGAAGAAACAGTTAGGTGGCTTTTAAAGGTCCATCTATTGGCTCAAGAAGGAAGAAGTTACATTTAATTATAAATGTCTCCAAGACAAAATGTCAGTTACCTGTAACAGGGGTCCCTACCTCTGTTACTGCAAGGAATAGGGCAGAGAGGGGGAGGGGCAGGGACAGTAGAGCAACTATAGTTTGCAGAGAACCTAGATACAAAGGATAGTAAGATTAAATGGTCTTCAGACAACAGAACGCTGTGAGTTAGTAGACAGCTGGGTCAGATGCCTGGAACGGGGAGGAAAAAGGAACTATATATAGAAGCTGAGCCTGGGGCTAGAGCCTCAGACTGGCCCAGACCTTCAGGAGAGGAAGGAACTCTGTTGAGAGCTTCACAAATGTGAGGAATGTATGTCATGTAATCAATTCCCTTTTGACTCTTGCTGAACAAAGGACTGGGAGTGGCTATACGGGGTGGTTGGAAGCCATGCTGGGTGGGGAAGAAAAGTGTCTTGGGAAGGCACTCTATGCTTTGAGCCCTGCAAGGGGCAGAGACACTGAGGATGAAGTCCTGCAAGGGCTAAGGGGCTGTGGACTGGGATAAGCTAGGGAGTAATACTTGTGAAGCCTGGGCATGGCCATGGAGGAAGCTAGAGGTCATTATTGCAGCCATGGTGAGGGCCTGGAGACCTCATTTAGGGCCAACGGATCCAGGGCCAGAGACAGGGGAGAGGCAGGAAGGGACCAGAACTCTGAGAGACAGTGCCAGAAGGGCTGGAGTCCTGTGTTGAGAGGGAAGGCACCAAAAGAGCTACTCTAGCCTCTAGAAGCAGCCTTGCAAGTGCATCTTTATTAACGTCAAACATCGCACATGATAGGTGAAATACAAGAGGTTAGGACAGAGAGTGCAGCAGGCAAGACTGACTGCCAGGGGGCATCAGACACAGGGGTTGAAACCCTAAGCCCACTTCAGTATCACTGTCATAAATCAGAAAAAAGAGAAAGACAGCTAAAAGCTTTGGGAGAAAATGATGGTTTAGTCCTGGTGACTGGAAAAAGAACAAATTTACCCTATTTGTTCTTTAATCAGCCATCAGAGGCAAAGCAGTAATAGAACGAGGCAGTTTTATTGGGTCGGTTTCCTGACTGCATTTTGTTTTCCACTTAATGACAACAATATGTATGTTGGCCAAAAAGAAAGGACAGAGGAAGCTGGGGGTCCACTGTAAAGTAACCAGGGGGGACCCTTTACAGGAGATGCAATGCAGTGGAGCTACTGAACTCTTTATCTCAGTCTAAAAAAAAATTAGTCTGGCACCAGGCATCTAATAAAGATTATTTGAATAAGGAAGGAGACAAGCTGAGGAATGGGATAACAAGAGAGACAGAGAGCTTTTAATGGGCCTGAATGAATTCAGGTCAGTGGGGCCTGATGAACTTCATCCCAGAGTCCTGAAAGGAACGGACAGGTATCTTGGCATCCTTGGCAATACTATTCATGTAGTTGTGGGGAACAGGTGTGGTACCACAAGACTGGAAAAGAACCAAAATAGTGCCCTTGTTCAAAAGGCAGAAAGGAGGACTTGGGGAAATGCAGACTGGTCAACCTCCCCTCAATACCTAGAAAGTTACTGGAGCGTATACTAAGAAAGTCCATTTGCAAGCATCTGGAGGAGGAAAGGTTAGAATGGATTTACTAAGAAAAAAAAAATCATATCAAACAAACTTGATCTCCTTTGATAAAGTCACTACTTGGGTGGATGAAGGGAATACCGTGGATATAGTGTAACCTGATTTCATTAAGATTTTGGTCAAGGTTCCACATGACCGTCTCATAAATAATGTAACCTCAGTGTCATCAAAATGAATGTCCCCGTCCCCCCCCCACCAACAGAAGGGGAAAGCCAGCAGGGCACAAATACTGGGGTTGGAAACTGCAGTCACTCACAGTTCTATCCCACCTATTGTGGCTCAATAGAGGAGGGACAGAAAGCGATGTCTTAACCAGGTACTAATTTAATATAGGTCAATATGTATAAAATCGTAGTGAACTAAGGTTATAAATACATATGACTATAGCTATATACACACCCAAATGCAAACAGGTAAGCATAATGTTCTTAAATGATATGAACAGGTAAATACAACAATAAATGGCTCTCTAAAATACAAGGCATACAGTTAACAGTTAATAAACACTCCAAAAATTCACAGCCGGTCTCATACAACCAATACACACTCCAAAATATGAGATGCAAGAGTTCTCTAGTGGTTCCCCTCCTCTAGAGGGGAACCACTCTCTCTTCCTTCTGCCTCTTTATTGAGGCTACCTTCCCCAAGTGTCACTCCCTGGTGGGAAACCCATTGTCCCACTGACTCATGTCCCCCAAGAAACCAGTTGGGGCAGTGTTCATATGCTCCTAGTGGCTCAATCCTTCTCAGGGAGAGTTGTGGGCCTGGGTCACCTTGTGCATACCCAGGGCCATGCCACTCTGAATGCTGCTCCCTGTGCTCAGAAACCACTCTGTTCCTGGGGCCCCTAAGGACTCACTGCAAGGAATGGGTCCCAGACCACCCAGCCCCACATTCTCCAGGGCCTTATGCCCCTGCAATGACTCACCACATGGAAGCACTGGCTCCCATGCTCGGTCTTGTGCCAGGGTTGGAGACCTGAGCCACCTAGCTGTGGCTCCCATGGGCCTGGTCCCTCATGGACCCTCTATGCAGCAATGCCTGCACTACAGCCCAGCTTCATGCCAGGGTTGGAGACCCGGGCCACCTCCCTGTGGCTTCCAAGGTCCTGGTCCTTCATGGACCTCTGTGCAGCAACACCTGCACTGCAGCCCAGCCTTGTGCCAGGGTTGGAGACCCAAGCCACCTCACTGCAGCTCCCAGGGTCTCAGACCCTCATGGACTCTCCATGCAGTGATGCCTACACTGCCTACCACTTCCATCCGGGCAACCGGATACACCCGCTGGGCAGCTCTTCCAGGTCTTCATGGCCCTGGGACCTCTTCCTTCTTTATCCCTTGCCAACTGCTCCAAGTGCTCAGCACACAGCTGCTTATATTTTGGGGCTCCAACCCCAGATTCAAAATGAACCATGTCACAGCGGGGTCCTGTAGGAGGGCCATGATCTCCTTAAGGCCCCCCTCTCCGTGCCAAGTTGGCCTAAAGGCACCCTCAGATTCTCACCCGCCATGTCTTTGATGTTTAGGTAAAGTTGGGAGGCTGCCTCACAGTTAGTTGGGACCTCTGTCCCCGTGTTCTTCTGGACCCACCGGGGGTCTCCCTGTATGATGGGTGCTTCCCAGGCACCCTAGCCTTATGGACTATGCATGGCTCCAACACCCCTGATACCACACCCCAAGCCTCACAGATGGGCTAGACGTTGGTCTGTCTCTCTATACATACACTGCCCATCTCTTGGGCCTCCTCTATGCACTCGCCCGCTCTCTGGGGCCTCCTCTGTTGTGCTGCCCCCTTTGGGCTCTGAGCCCACTTGGGGCCTCCCTGTAATGTTGCCCCTCTCTGGGGCCTTCCCTGTAATGTTGCCCCCCCCCCATCTGGGGCCTTCGCAATAGTGCCCCTGCTCAGGGCCTGCTATACCCACGCTAGGGCTTCTTGATAATGCCCCCTTTCTGGGGCTCTCTCTCTCTCTGCGCCCACACTCGGGCTTCTAAAATACCGCCCCCTGTCTGGGACTTTCCATGCCCACTCTGGGGACTTCTCGGCTATGCCTCCTGACTCTCGGGCCCACCACACTGCTACCCTTTTCTCCCAGGGCTCACTGCACCACTACCCACTCTTGCCAGGGTTCACTGCACCACTACCCCCTTCTCCAGTGGCTCACCATGCCCGCATTGGGCTGCTCAGTAGTTCCCTTTCTCTGAGGCTCCCTAATACTACTGCTCCCTCTTTAGGGCTTGCTGCGCCCATGCTGGGCTTCCTCAAATGCCCCTCTCTGGGGCTGGGGTCTATGCACCCCATAAGCTGTGCCCTAACTGGTGTTGGGGCCCCCACACTGCTGTGGGTCCCTATGAGTATGCTGCACCCTCACTGGCACTAGGGTCCCCACACCACTGGGGGTTCCCCCTGAGTACACTGCACCCTCACTGGCGCTAGGGCCCCCACACCCCTGTGGGTCCCTATGAGGCCTCCTCCAACCCCTAACAGCCTTACCAAAACCACCGGTGTAACAGCAAAACAAAACACAATGCAAGCCTCCTGGCTACAACTTAACTTAAAGCCACCTGGCTAAACCATGGTGATCAAACCTCTTCGAGCTGCCATCCTTCACTCAGCTAGAGCAGGTCCTACAGTGCTCACATCCCTCCCTGCCTGTCTCTGATTTGCCCCACCAATCACATTCGTGGTCTCCTAAACCCAGAGAGCCGAGCAAAGCCTGGCAAGCCTGCCATAATAAATTGGAGAAATGTGGGCTAGACAAAACTAGTGATAGATTACTAGTTTAGTAGCCACAACAAAGGGTAATGCTAAATGGATCCACGTCAAAATGACAAGAGTTTTCAAGCCCTAGAGGAATGTGTCCTGGGCCCAGTTCTGTTCAACATGTTTATTAATGATCTGGATGCTGGCATAGAAAGCTGCTTGAGAAAGTTAGCAGGTGGCACAAAACTGGGAAGGACTGTGAACATTTTAAAGGACAGGAGCACAATTCAGAAGGACCTCAAGAGACTGCTAAGCTAGGCTGGAATTAAAAGAATAAATGTCAATAATGACAAAGGTGCTACACCTTGGGAAAAATAATTATAAATACAAATGCAAATTGGTAGCACTATGGAGAAGGATCTGGGAATCTTAGTATATCAGAGAGCCATCTTGAGTCTGTAGCTTGATGAAGCTGCATTTATGAAATGAACCAATAGAAGCATTAGGTGCAAGACATGGGAGGTGATAGTGCCCCTCTATTTAGCAATGGTTAGTCGTAATCTAGAATACTGTATGTAGTTTGGGCTCCATATTTTTAAAAGGACCTGGGGAAGTCAGGGAAGGTCCAGAAGTGGGTGACAAGTATGATAAAGGTCTTGGAAAGCAAATCATAGAGAGAGAGTTTGAAGGGGCTAAGCATGTTCAGCTTGTGGAACAGGTACTCAAGAGGGTACATAATACCAACTTTCAAATACTTGAAGGGATGCCAGGAAGAGGGAAAACACTTTTTTCTGTCTTGCTGCAGGGAATGGGATGTGGACCAGTGGCTTGATGTTGCAGCAAAGTAGATTTAGATTGGATGTGAGAAAAAGCTTCTTCACTGTTACAAAAGTGAGGGCAGTGGAATAGACTGCCCAGGAAAGTGGTAGAATTTCTATCACTGGAGATGTTCAGGAAGAGGGTGGAAGCTACTGGTCAGGGATGATAGCTGTATCTGCGTTCTACTATGTGTATTTGCCATGCTTTTCAGCTTTGCTGTTTGTCTCATGGGGAAGTGAAGGAATTTTTTTCCCCTGCTGCTTCTATGTATATTGGGAGGTGGTAGGGAGGGGGGCTGGTTGCATCTAAGGAAGGCACTGCAGTCTTTAGAAGACTGGCACACCCAGTGCCTTCTTTAGAGCTGGGAATTTTGTCTGGCATGTGTCAGTGTTTCTCCTGGGACCTAAACCTCTTGGTTAATGGGTCTTGTCACTCTTCTCAGGGTCAGCCCAATCACCATATTTGGGTTCAGAAAGTCATTTTGCCCTATGCTTAGATTGATGTGGAATGTGGGGGGAAGGGGTGCCTTCTCTGTAGCAAGGGACATGGCTCTTTTCTTGGGACCTCTTGAAAGTATTTTTAACAAACATTGCAGGACACTGGCCTCCACAGTCCCCCTGCTTTAACTGTGGCAGATTATGGTGTTATATCATGCGTTATGTCAGTCTGGACTGTGTTCTTTTGCTAAGAGGTTAGACAATGGATTTGTATGGAATGGTTTGGAGGGGCATGATCCTACCTCAGGCAAGGGGCTCAACTAGATGACCTGTAGAGGTCCCTTTCAGCCCTACTTCTCTATAATTCTATGATGTAGACTATTATTTAGAGCTCCAACTATAATTTAGAGCCCCTCAGCAGGCCCTGGGGGACTACGGAGTTGAAAAGGCAGGGATGAGCCAGTACCTTACACTTCTTCATAGTGATTCATCTATCCTTAACAGCTAGAGGAAAAGAGAATGCTTCCATAATAGTTTTCCAAAAGAGTAGGCTTGAAACTGAGAATTCTCTAACAGCACCTGATTATGTTGTACACATTATATAGAAAATTCAACTTTTTTCTTCTATTTTGGTGATATTTGTGGAGTTTCTTGACAATTTTAGGGATTCAAACTGTATGGTAAGTTTTATACTTGTCTCAGCTAATAAAGAGTCAGTAGCACATCTCCATAATCTGTACAAGGCACTCATAGAATGGTGGCATGCTGCTTGTCTTTGCTGGAAAGAAAGAAGGTATATAGAAAAATATTTCTAGCGCCTACTTTAGCAAGGGCCTAAGAAACAGTGGAAAATTAAGGATGTGAACTATAACCAAAGACTACAGGGTTTTTTTTTCTAACAATGTTCAAGAGGTTGTTCAATAATCATCATAATTAAAAGAAAAAAAACCATGTTTGAGTCTTAACTTAAAAATCAGTGCATTTTTATGAAACAAAGAAAAAAGCATAATCTTTCACTGAAGCTAATAAATGTGAAAATGAAAGGTTTTCACATAGATGACAACTACAAAAGCAATATTTAAACAATAGCAGCAATACTATTATATGGAAGCTACCGTTGCTGTTAGAGCTCTGTAAAAAGCTTTGGCACATGGAACAAAATGGATGTACTTTGGTTTCTTGCCAGTTTCATCATAAAAAAAATAGAGAGAGAAAAAAGAGAAGGATTGACTCAAGCTACAAAATCCAAATCTGAATTTGGATCTAGAATTCAAATACTCTACCTTCCTCTCTGTAGTTCCTCAGCTCAGGAATGTTTGAATCTCAGGTTCTGGATCAATGTATTAGAGCTATGAAGGACAACGGAAGATATTTGCTAATATGCAACTAACATTTTTTTTATAAAAAAAATCCGTTACCATAACCACCCTCTCTGCTCCCACTCATAGTAAATGATAGGGAAGTAGGTGTGAATAAATTGAATCAGGTCTTTTCCAAGGGCCACACACCCCATGCCCCCTGGGCCACAGCAGGGGCAACCAACAGCACTAGCTGGGAACACAGGTCCCCTGAGCAGTACAGCATACACATGTAGATGAGCGCTCCCCTGCCTTCTGTACTACATGTGTGGCACCCTGCCTCGCCTTCAGCTTCCTGCAAGTTTCCCTGTGGCATGCAACCACACAGGCACTCCAGGTTGGTGGCTGCCATGGCACTGCAGGGGGTGCCATCCTGCCTCACCCCTTGCAGCAGGGGCATGCAACAGAAGCCAGGGGATGGAGTAGGTTCCATGACCCAGCTGTTGCTGCAGCCAGAGCAGTAGGTTCAGCAGTGTCCAGGTGGGATCCTGGGAGCCAGCTTTGCAGGCTGCCAATTGGACAACCACGAGCTAAATGTCAGAATTAAACTTTTGCTTTGAAGAGGAAGTATGAAATTTTTGCAGCTTTCTGAGAACATGACCTGTTTTTCATTGCTTTGACCCTCAACCCCTATTTAAATCTGATGATTAAATTTTTTCATCAGCACCACCCTACATGAAAGTCCAGTTTTGCTGTAATATTTTGCAATTTAAACCATTAATTCCCCTCTTCTCTCTCACCAACTATCAACTTACCTCAAAAAGAATCTAAAAGTGTGCACAACATGCTTGCGAAAGATTGGGTTTATGGACAGGCCTAAGAACTGAAATCTTTATTTTCTTCCCCTGAGCAGTTATAGCATAGCCAGTGGCAGAACAAGCTTTCTTCAAATCTCACTTATCAGTGACTCTCAGAAATGGTTTGGTAAGATCATCTCTGGAAGGGAAAAGATCATATAAATTTCATTCCTTTAAATCCCTTTCCCTCTCAGTTGAGATTGTCAACAAGGAAGGCAATTAGTGTTACTGTTTCATGTGATATAGACATGGGAATGGAAATGGGAATGGAAATAGACCATCTACTAGTTTTGGAACAGTTAATACATGGTAATACTGTCAGTAATCAGTATCAGAATCAGAAAATCAGTATTTTACTGATTTTCTAACAGTAGTAGCCTCAACTAGATTCAAGCCAGTGACTTGGAGATGATTTCCACACATAAAAGCTAAATACTTTTGAGTTAATCACTTCAGATTATGTGAACAGAAAAAAAACCCTCCAGAGACAAAAATAAGAAAAAAGAGAAAAAGAAAATAATTACATACCCATAACCACTGCTTGTTTTTCACTCTGTTGAAAAAGGAAAAGTTACTATGGGTTAGCTTCCAACCCAAACTGGTTATAGTATACATATAGTCCAGGGCTCAACAATTCTGTATGTGACTACCTTTCTCCTCTGAGCACCTTGTGCCAGTGAAAACACGCTTTGATGGGAAATTATATAGTTAAGTGAGCACTAGTGACTCTACCTAGTTACTAAATAAAGCTGAAATGAATGTTGCCAAGCTAGCTGGTGATGACACAGGGTAAGACCAACCTGAACTTTCAAAAATGGCCTGAAGATAGATCTCCTGAGCACTATTCATTGACACCAAACTGTGTGTAAGTTTAAGTGGGGAATGAAGGGGAAGTGACACTACACAAGAAATGACATTTACCTACTGGGCATTAACAAAGGATGCCCAGTTAACAGAGAGCTACTGATGTTCCACTGGGAGTATTTTCTTTATAATTTTGACATATATATGACAATATGACATCCGAAGCTGATGTGTGGTTTGTTTTTCCCTTGCTTATAAAGTTGACCTGGTTCCTCCACATGCACTGTTTGAAAACAGCAAATATTACTTATTAAGGGTTACCAAAAAGCTAGTCTGCAGTCACAACTTTATGAATGGGGCTTGAGCTGGTGTGTGTTAATATTAAAGGGTTCCCAAACTGTTTCAGTGCAGACTTGCTTGTATGACCTGGCAGAAGCATTACATGCATATAAACTGACATATTGTTGGCTTTCCTATCTCCCTACCCTTGATATTCACTTTATCAATTCCCCCGCTACCTTTGGCACAGTAACATTTGGTAATGGTATTGCTTCTGGGAAACGCATTGCATAATCTGTCATAGCCAGGACATACTGATACCCCACCACACTCTTGGGAAAGGGGCCCACAATATCCAAGACAGTCCCCTAAAAGGGGCCTTCTGCCTGGGGAATCAGCAACAAGGGAACCTGCGCTAGTTTATAAGTCAATACTCTCTGACAGTCTGGGGATTCTTTGCAGTATCTCTTGACTAACTTAGAAATCCCTGGCCAAAAAAACTCTTTGTTTCAACTGTGCCTCTGCCTTATCACGGCCCAAATGGCCTCCCATGGGTAGTGCATGGGCTATTTCCAACAACCATGACCAATAGTATCTTGGAACCCAAATCTGTGCCACTTTTTCTCCTCCCTTCCCTTTACAGGATTCTGTTCCTTACCACAAACTGGGGTACAGCCTCCACCAATTCTGGTCTGCACCTCTTCCTCCTTTTGGGCTAGGTTCTTTTCATAGATGTTATGAAACAACAGCTTTTGCTCTTGGTGCTCCCAAAAATGGCCTTCTCCTATTATTTCTTTGAAGTCTATTTCTACTTCATCAGCCCCAGCCATTTCCGGGGCTACATCCCTGGCCCCAGCCAAGGCTTCAGCACCCTGCCTACTGCAATCTTGGGCACTTAGTTCCTCCATTACCTTTGTGTTAACTTCTTTTAAATGTGGCCAGTCAGTTCCCAACAGCATAGAGCACAGGAGTGATTTAGCCAGGCGCACGGCAATCTCTTCCATTTGGCTCAGAATTGTTAACCTCGTTCTCTTTCTCTGATAAGCATAAGAGGCCCTATGAATATTTACTGGGGTCATTGTCTCCCCCATTTCTGGGGTTCCTAATCGGCCCTTATCATTGTCTGAGTGCCCCTAGTATCAACCACCATGAGCACCACCAGTTCCTCTATCTTCACTTCCACAATAGGCCTGGGCTTATGCTATGGCCCCTTATACCTCCCAAAACTGCAATCCATTTGCTCCTTGTGAGGGAGCTCATGTTCCCCTTCATTTTCTCCCCTTAGACAAAAAAAGTTAGAAGTTAGACAAAAATCAATTGTCAATACCCGCACACCCAATATACATACACGGATCACTAATTCATATATCACACACAATGGCATATATGTATATTCACCAGTTCATGCACAAACCATCCACCTGCACATACACACAGGTGAGTTCCTAACTTGTGTGGCGTGGAGTGTATATGTGTGCTCAGGATACTTGGGTGCTTGGTGACTGTGGGAGGGGGAATCAAGGGTCAAAGATCTCCAGAAGGAAGGGAAGGAGGGAGATGAATGGGGGTTAAAATGAAACAGCGGAAGTGCCAGTTGCTGGGGCTAGGATTAGAACTGGCAGACTGGAGGGGAGCTGGGATTACTTAAGGTTAAGTGGCCCCAGGGTTACTTGAGGTCACTGGTGCAAGGGGGAAAGCCCAGTGGCAAGGAGGAGACAGCCACGAAAGAAACTGAGGCACAAACCTGGGAGCTCGGGGCCAGAAACTGCGGCAGACAGCTGAGAGATCAGAGGGCAGATAAGTGGTGGCAAGGGGGAAAACAGTCAGGAAACAGATAAAAACCCAGCTAGGGGTTTCAAAATAACAAGTTTATTAAACAGACAACAGACTACACAGTCCAATGCAGTTATTGGTTCACACACACGCGCGCGCGCGCGTGCGCACACACACACACACACACACACTATGTTACTTACAATGGTAACAGGAGAAAGAGACTCAGTGGACGGGTTGGAGTCCAGGTAGGGAAGAGAAACAGAATCCAAGTCCTTGGTTGAAGAGTGGGTGGGGGTGATAGGTACCTATCCAGGCTGGAAGGGGGTCCTTGATGGCCAGTTGGGATCTTTGTTCAGGAGGTATTGTCCAGAGCAGGGGGGGTCACCAGCAGGACCTCTGGGTTGATAGGTGTGACAAACTAGGGAACTCCAGGTGGCAGCAGAGGCCCTGTTGTCCAAGTTACACACCAGGCGGAGCACTCGTGTGGCGGTGCCAACCCAGGCGTGTTCAGGCCCTGGGCGAGGGGGTGAGGAGAGTAGAAGACGAGTCCCGAGGCGTTGGTAAGGCAAAACAGAAAGAACTTTACTTACAGTGGCTTGAAGACCAACTTATGTACAAACAGGTGAGGAGAGGGGTGAGATGTACATGTACAGATGATCGGTCGGCGCAGAATACAAGGGTGCAACGCGATACAAGTGATTCAAAACGCGGTGGCTGCAGCCGGATGGCAGCGTACTGCAGTACTTTTGCAGGTATAACGCTTCCCCAGATCTCTTGGGGCCTCTGGAAGCCGGGGTGAACTACCCTACCTGAGATCCACAGCTTCAGAGTGAGTTTTGATTTCTGATAGCTTTACAGCGCAGATCACTGTGAGCTATCTCAGCTAGCTCTCTCTAAGGCCTCGTAGTTGGCCTCGCTAAGCTCTCCTGAAACTCTCTCTACTCTAACACCTGCACACCTCCAAATCTCCTGATCGCCCGCTGCCCACACCTCTCTCAGGCTTGGGTCCCTTTTATCTCCTTTCTCAAGAAGGTTCTAGGCTCTGTCACTCAAAATAAGTAGGTCAATATAGTTAACTCTTTGTCAGCTGACATTTCTCTGGACATGACCCTCTGCTACTTCATGACTTTGGTTGAAGGGTCATGTTACTTAACATTTTGTAATAATGTAAACATTAATAAATTGA
>JAGPOW010003685.1:12133874-12166027 GCA_030014935.1 Caiman crocodilus
ATGACCCTCTGCTACTTCATGACTTTGGTTGAAGGGTCATGTTACTTAACATTTTGTAATAATGTAAACATTAATAAATTGAACAAGGTGATAACTTGACGTAGCATTATTCAAAGTGCTTAACGATACTCTTAAGTGCAGGTAAGCTTTCTATTCTATTCCATGGCTCTGGTTAAGGGGCCATGTCACTTAACTCCTTAAAACTTAAACATTACAAAGTTTGTAACTTTAACTTGGTTTATATAGAGCATAATAATCTGGAGCGGGTCACAAGAAAATAGTTTCAACACAATAGGCAGTGTGATGTGGAGCAGATCTGGTCCAGGTGAAGATGGTGTCCCCACTTGGCCTGTCTTCGGTGTCCCCTTTATAGGGGCAGACCTTCTGTGACCCCAGTGGCAGGGCGCCTGCCCAGGCAAGGGCCAGCCCCTGGGGCACTGAGCACGTGCGTTCCAAGTCAGGACACGCTGAGCTCCTGCTGACAGGACAATAACATGATCCTGGCCTCTGCCTCTTGAGCCCACACCCACACCCACATGAACTCCTCCATTTGGAACCGCTGCCCCTGAGTACGTGCTTGTTGCCCCTCTGCCAGTGGTTGTGGATCCATATTCATGGCTTCTGTTTCAATTCTGGGTTTCCCAGCCAAAGCACCAAAACTTTGTGCATGGGGCTCCTGAATCAAGCACAAAATGAAATGTTAAGTCCTGCTCCCATTTGTCCCAATGTCTGTCTCTCCTGCCATGACATGATGGGAGTTAATAAGGTGACATAAAATGTGGGGGGAGGGGGGAAGGCGTACCGATTTGAATGAGGACTACTACACATTGCATCCCGCTCAACTACAGCTGTTCTTGGCTGCTCCTGGCTGAGGTTCCCATGGGGAGAACAGAGCTCAGTGTGCCTAACCCAAGTCCTATTGGGTTAGCTCTGGCCCCCTCTGCACTGCAATGCTGTGCCTCACCTCCACCCAGGTGGGCAAACCACAGCTGGCTGCCAGTTCACTGCTACACACTGCAGTTGGCTATTTTCATTCAGGCCTCTCTTCTCCCAGGCTGGGTTAAAGTGTCCAGTGAGAGGTAATTACTTGGGCATTGTATCTGCAACTCACCCTTTTTAGATTACATCAAAAGAAAAAGTCTCTTACTTTGCCAGCCAGCACAGACTTTCACTCCCTCCCTCTCAGCATTCCTGCAGCACTGCTGTTCACCATCTTGGGAAGAGACTTTTCCTCTCACTCTCCCTTCCAGCCTGTCACTTCTTCATACAATGTCTCTTAACAAGCAATTAACACCTTCCTGGCATCTCACTGTCATGAGGGGAAGTCCTTAACTGGCCATTAACAAGTCCATAGTGCGGCTCCTGTGCTGAACCATGGGTTCTAAAGGAATGGGGCGCTTCTCTCAGGCAGCTCCGCAACAGGGTCACTGCCTCCCTGTTACATACTTCCCCCTTCCCCCTTTTGTTACAGCACCCTAGTTGATTTATCTAACCGCAGCATCTCTTTTAGGACTTGCTAGCTCCCTTCCAGCATCTTATGATATCTCATCCCCCATTGGTCATGGAACGGAACAGGAAGTCTGCTACCACTTTCTTCTTTCCAACTCAGAAATCAACTAAAAAATGAAAAGGTTGTAATGCGAGGGGCCATCACAGTATTCGAGAGTTATCCATCTTGCAGTTTGTAACCATCTTAAGGGGGCCTGGTCCATAATCAACACAAATTTTCAACCTAGTAAATAATATCTAAACAGTGTCTGCAATATCAGATGGCCTTGCCTCTTGCAAACAGCTTATGGACTTGACTTTGCTCTCATGATGTTTCTTTCCTTTTTTATCACTGTGAAGAGTTTTTCTAACATAACATAGAATAGTTTTGTTACCAGCTCAGATGAACTAAACTTGACATTAACGAGTTGAATCTGAGGGATGAAGTGATTGGCTATGTTACAAGGGAGACCAATGGACAATGCCAAAAGTAAGACACTGGAAAAAGGTCAAATGAAGAAGTGTGCTTGTGATGGGCCTGTTGAACAAAGGAATATGCTGACAGGATAAAATATGGACAGTATACTGACCGCGGAGAGACTGATCTGAAAGCAAGGAGTCATCAGAGGAATAAAGTCAAAGTAAACCATAAAAGGGGGCAGCAAGAAAGTTAAGTGTTGTGTCGTCAAGGTAAATGCAGCCTTCCACACCTGTCTGGACCATCCCAGCCAATGATGCATCCTGTGCTTTCCAGAACTAAGTGGCAGCCTTTTCTGTTGAGCAGAGTAACATCTGGAATTGGGTGAGAACATTGTACTGTTTTTCTCTTTCTGAATATAGAAACTGTTAAGATAATACTTGGGCTAATAAAGAAATTTTGATTGTAGGACACCAAGTTGTCTGTGTTCATATTTTATGTTCCATTTAAGGGTTAATTGTGCTTTAATGATCCCTAAACTCTATCTGGTGGACAGTGGTGCTAACAAGAGCTTAGGCTGGCCCTTAATTAAAAAGGGAAACTCCTGTGTGCAGCTAGGGCATCACCTGATAGGAAGAAAGGAGGGACTTAGAGGCATATAAACCCAGGCCTGAGCCAGAGCAGTCAGTCTGGCCCTGGAAGAAGTAGGGAGAGGAACTCCTGAGCAGGATGGCTGCAGAAAGAGACTGATCTGCACCCAGGATATTACTGAAGATGCAGATACAGAACTTGCCCGTGCGGAAGTTAATCATTCAGTAAGGGAGAGGGTTTTTTTTTTTACACAGCCCTTGAGTTTGCATTTATATTCTGATTAAGAGCATAAGGATTGTGTAGTAGCTGGAGGGGAGGACAGGAGGCAACATAGGGATATCTGACAGATGCTGCAGATTACAAGTGTGGCATGAAAGGAAGAAAGGAGGGTACCTGGGGGAACCGAGTAGGGCAGCTGCCACATGGCCAGCAGGGGGTGTCACAGCCACCCTTAGGGCCCCGTCCTGTTGCAATGTGTCTTCAACTCCATCAGGTGGCCTGGTTGTGTTCCTCACACCTACTTGCCAGGTAGGTGTTCCTTTCCTAGAAATATAGAATCTTCAAGGTTTCAGGAATACTTTGAATTTTCTTCAGTTTCTCTTGCTTTCTACTTTTCTGTGCAAAATGGAAAAAAAAAAAAATTAAGTATCTTCCTATACTTAATCCAAGACAACAAAGGGAAGATTTGGGTCTTGAATGGATCCATTTCTAATCAGAGGATAGAAGACTATGTATAGGAACTTGATTTTTGGAATACATTTTTCTTCCATCTCTGAAATATTTTGCACTTTTTTGCCATAAAGTTAGCTTGCTTATGAAAGGCATCACATATGATCTTTTATTCATACTCTGCTGAAGATATTGTTGCAATTGATATTGTGGGATTTAAGTATGTTGTTCAAAAATAAATGCATTCCTTATATTACTCTGAAACATTTTTAGGAAAGAATGTACCACACAATATGTTGTGACAACTGGTTAACTATTCCTGATTGCTGGGTTTTTTTTAATCTTTTGGAAGGTCTTCTTTCATGTGCATATTAATCTGTGAATTCTGCAACAGAAATGATACCAAAAAGTACAAAATTATTCCCTGAAATAATGACCCAAAATTTCTAACAAACATTAAAATATTATTTTCCTTCATTTTACTCTATATTAAAGGGAAAGGAAAATATAGCTATAGTTTCTGATTAATTTAAAAAGAGATCTAAATATCTGAAAAAAAAATCAAATAAACCCCAAAATATATATTGACTTTTACATTATTTGAATTTTTAGAGCTTTCTTATTCTATAGTTTTCTTTTTCTTGATATTTTTATATATAATAAGTTATCAGAAATCACTGGATAAATCTCTTTGGCCTGTTTTATGCCAAAAGTCAGTACAGCAGTCAAAAGTGTGACTGCAGTTTGTGTGAGCATACTGAGCTAACTTGAAATTATCTTAGCTTAGGTACTGAAACTGGTGTGGCTGCAGCAGGATGGAGCCCAGCACAGGTATTTGCTCAAAATGTTTCGGTAGCTTGCTTGTACCAGTTAGCAACATTCTTTATATTTGGTCTTGGGAAGAAACAGAAATAGTGGGCGATGCACTTTGACACATTGGTATAGGGATATAGTAGACAAAAAGAGTCAGAGGAGTCATGTAATGTGCTAATGATATAAAAGGTGATGGTATATTTGAGTATTTTCCTACACACATAAATGGATTAGTGCCCTCCCCAGAAATGCATGATGTAAGTAAAGAGATAGATGGAGAGAATGATGGTGCTAGCAATTAAACAACAGAAAGAAGTTTGATGCCTAGTAGGGCTGTGTGAAATTTTTCCAGCTGTTTCATCTTGACACTGTTTTGACTCATTTTGACCTCAAAACAGTGAAATTGAAATGAAACGGAGGGCTTCGAAAGAGCATCTAAATGAAACAAGGCCCATCAAAACATTTTGAAAGTTTCAGAACATTTCAAGTTTCAAAGCAGCAGCCCTGGCAGGTGGTGGGAGGCAGGGGAGAGCCAGGGCTGCACTCCCAGTAGCTCTGCACAGCCCCATGTGGCTCTGCCCAGCGGGGAGTGCAACCCTAGCACTCCCTGCCTCCCACACTGGGCACTCCCTGGGGCTGGCGGAGCTTATCAGAGCACAGTGCTGGCTCTGCCTGCTTCCTGACACCAGGCTGTACTCTGATTGACTCCATCATCCCCATGAACTCCGGCCCGTGGTGGGAGGCTGGAGGAGCCGGGCCTGCGCTCTGTCTTCTGCCACGAGGCTGAGTTCCATGGGGCTGGGAGCCACTGGGAGACGGGCCACCTGCTGGGTTCCCAGCACCTTGCAGCCCAGTGGAGGTTGGCTCAGTTCCCAGCCACTGGAAGCCTCATGGAACTCATGGAGGCACTGAGGCTGCACTCCACCTTCCTCCACTGGCTCAGCTCCCAGCAGTGACTGCCTCCCACCCACACCCCTAGGAGGGCTGTGGGGCTCTGCCAGACTCCTCCCTGTTGTGTGAGCCCTGACCTGCCTGTGATCACAGGAGGCTGCTCCTCCTCCCGTTTTGTGCTTCCATATTATAGCTTGGGTGAAACATCAAAGCAGTGTCACAACTTCAAAACTGTTTCAATGAAACGAAACAGAACAGTGCTTTTGAAATGAAACCAAACTCGAAACGAAACACTGTTCTGTCGAAATGTCAAAATGCATGTTGAAGTGAAACAGTGCTGTTTCAATCAGCCCTAATGCCTAGTATGACTAGGAAAGTGGTAGATAAAAGTTTGTTAACTAACCATCTCTGCTAATAATTAATTAAGAATAAAGAAAGAACATAGGACAAGGTTTGTGTTTTGGAAACAATGTTGAAGGCACATATTGAAATTTTGGACTAGATCTGAGAAGATGGAGTAGTAAATCTAGTGGGATAAAACAGAGCAAGAGAGAAGAGCTATTTGCCAGTATGAACCAAATCTGTTGGAGTCAGCCAGCATGGGACAGATAGAATGTCCCCTTTGCTAGCCAAGTTGTAAGTATTCAGATGAAATGTTGGAAATACTATATAGGTGCAGCCATTTATAGAAGCAGTGACATTACCATCTAATACATTGTTGATATTTGTGACAGTATTTTAGAACATTTGGTTAAAGTAGCTGCATAGGAATTGACCTCTGGATTTGGTAAAGGAATTTTAGCTGCCCTATGGCCTGGAGCTCTTATCCCCTGGATTGTCCACACATTAACACCTGAAACTAGTTATAAGCACACTTTAGGTAGGTTAAAGTTGCACCTCTCCAGGGCAGGGTTATCTCTGATCCACATTATCTAGCTTGTGTTCCATTAGTATGTGGCTGCTCCAGTTGCAGTCCTCCAGCATGCCTGGATGCAGTGTCTTCTCCCCTGTTCTGTGTAGACAAAAATTTCCACCCCTTGAACTCTACTATCCAGGGAGCAGTTCTGGCACCTAGCCAACTTCACCTTATACTCCTGGGTTGTGACCTCCCCAACACCAGGGAAGCAACCCCATGCAGACAGCCTACAGAGTACATGCCAGCTAGCCATGTCACAGGACACAGATGGGTCCAAGAGAGATCTAGGAGAGTTGGGGAAGGAACAAGGTAGCGGCCTGGATCAGGTCGCCATGAGCTAGGACTCCTTCTCGAGTTAGGGACAGCTGCCCTAAAAGTCTCTTTCTTCACCAGCAAGTAGTCTCAAAGCATGACCAGCACCTCCTACACCCCAATCCCAATTTATTAAAATATAAAGCCTTCTTTAATTTACTTCCTCTTTATTTCTTTTTAAATTCTTTTTTTTTTTTTTTTAATTTTACCTATTTTTATTTCATCCTTCAGTGGCTGACTTTCACTACTCTTCCCCACCCCCATTTCCTTTCCATCTCCCACTTTATTTCCCACCCTCTCCCATTAACTCTCTGTCTCCAAGCTCCGTGTTCCTGACCTCCCTCCTCTCTACAACCCATTCCTCACACACTCCCACCTAAAGCAGGGATAGAAACCTGTCCTGGCTCACCCACCCTGCAGTGGTCACTCGCATCTGTCAGACTCCTGCTCACCAGCTCTCTAGTGGGGAGTCAGAGCTGTGCAGGTTGGAGACAATCAGAAGATTTTTAGTCTTAAGGTGGGTCTGCTTCAAATTTGGTGGCTACCATTTGATTCTACCCAGACACACATTCTCTCAGTCAATTTATTTCACTGTGTTTCTTGGTGCCTACATACATGTATGAATGGAGATTTGTAAAATAATCAAAGGTCAGAGTACAGTATTAGCCTTTTATTTCACAACGAAAATCAACTGTCGTTAATATAAAAAGAGGAATAACATTCTGTTCTAATTAGCTAATCAGTGTCAAGTGCTAAATAAGTGTGAGAATTCACAATAATTGTCATAAAAACAGATTGTGCCTGAAATTCTCTTCAGATGATTGAGACAGTGGTTGCCTGAAAAATATTTGAAGTAATGCAAAAGTTCCAGCCTTTTTAGCTAAAGCCTGGAAAGAACTAATATCCTTATATAAATGCACTGAGAATCCAGTACTGCTAACTACAGCTGAGTGGTAAACGGTTTTTCATACTGTGAAACCTGAGAATTGTTGTTGTTGTCGTTATAGTTCTTATATTGTACCTGTTGGTATTATATATTATAATTGCTATTCTAGGGTTGGTCTATGGTGTCTTTGAAAAATGTTGAAAGCTCTTGGTTTTCTCTGAACAAAGAATGGGATTATGATAATGGTGAATAACAAAGTCCAGTGAGTAGAGGATTTGATTAGTAGGGATCCTGGTTTTCTCTGATTTAAAACAAAATCACCAAGTTTGGGGTTACAAAATTAACCCCAAATCCACAGTTTTCCATGATCAAAATGGAACGCCTCTCTCTCTTCATATATGTATGTATGAGTGTGTGTATCTGTGTGTATAGATATAGAGATTTGGATATATAGATATATAATATATGTATAAATGCCACACACATACATACACTATCTATCTATCTATCTATCTATTGGTATAGATAGATTAGTGGCATTTCATTTTAATAATAAATGTGGATTTTAGGTTCCTTTTTTTTTAACCCCAAAATTGGGAATTTTTTGAATCGGAGAAAACCAGGATCCCCATTGATTAGGATGTAAAAGCTGTTCAAGATCTTCCTTTGCCTGATTCAGACCAGAGACTTAAATGTGAGCCTCTTACAGCTTAGGAGAGTGCCCTTACTACCTGATTAGTAGACCTATGTGAAATTTCACCAGCCGTTTCATTTTGACACTGTTTCGACTCATTTTGAGGTCACAACAGCAAAAGAAAAATGAAACAAAGGGCTGCAAAACAGCCTCGAGACAAAATGAGGCTAGTCAAAACTTTTTGACCATAGGACTGGCAACATGAACTCAGCCCAGCCGGGCTGCCTTCCCATCCCCAGTGACATGTTGAAACAGCATCGAAACAGCCTTTCTGTTTTGTTGGAATGGACTGGAACAGCTGTTTCGAATTGAAATGAAATTTGAAACGGAACGCTGTTCCGTCAAACCGTTGAAGCTCAAGGTGAAATGAAATAATGCAGTTTTGCACAGCTCTACTGATTAGGTGGTGAATGTTTTCTCAAGTTCTCCTCTTGGAACTATTCATCTATGTATAGATAATTTAATAACTATTGAGTGCAGGTGAAGCCAGAGACATGAATTCTGTGATCTAGTGCCTAATTCAAAGCATGGTCTTCAACCTGGGTTTTGAAACGTTAGAAAGAATGAAAAATCAGTGGCTTAGACTGAGAGAAGAATGTCTCTCTAACTGTTGGAGCTGTTCCACCTTGTTTAACTAATTAAATATTTAGTGGTACAGAGAGAGACTGACTCTGTAGCCTCAAATGTAAAGGAAATAGAAAAATATGAACACTGCAGTGAGGGTTTGCTTCATGTAAAATGGATAAAATGAACCTTTGTGTAAAATAAGTCATTTTAAGTTTGAAGATCTATCCCAGAAGTCATCTTATAAAACTACCTCAAAATGTTACTATCTTGTGTATATTTAATGAAATCACAGTAGACAGGCATCACTTATCTTTTAATGTGGGGAAGCATCAAAATATTATTTTTCCTGCCAACCCAAAAATGATCTGCTCAGCCAGCTAGCTCTGTACCTATTGATTTCAGTGTGGGATTGGCTTGACTTTACGTTTTAACACATAATGTTTAACTTGCATTTAACCTATTGCTGGGCTGCATTCTGCTTTTCATTTTTCAGCAAATCTTTCTGATAGTGTGAATAACACTTCTTATTTTAAACAAATACATTTTCTGATAGAGAGGAACTGTGTGAGCCAAGTCAAAAGATATGATACTTTTAATTTTCATAAAAGGCACATCTTTTTCTTTGCTTTTTAAACTTTTTTTCTTATTGAAAAAAGTAGTGAAAAATAATTATCACTGTCTTTCCAAATTGCAATGAGGTTACAACTTTGGAGGATAGTGACAACATTTCTGAAGGTCTGACTCAGGAAAGTATTAGAGAACATTTGGGACTAGATGCATGAAAGGACTCCTAATTAGGGCTGTGCAAAATTTCACCAAGTGTTTTGTTTTAAAGCTGTTTCAACACATTTTGAGTTTGAAACAGCAAAATCAAAATGAAACAAAATATCATTCATCAAAACAGCTTTGAGATGAAGTGAGGACACTTGAAACATTTCAAAAGTTTCAAAATGTTTTGAGCCCAGTGGTGGGAGGCAGGGGAGAGCCAGTGCTGCATTCTGAGTGGCTTCACAGCCCCATGTGGGTCAGCCCAGCAGGGAGTGCAGCCCTGGCTCTCCCCACCTCCCACCACTGGGCTGTTCTCCATGGGGCTGTGATTGGCTCTGCCAGCCCAATGGAGCTTAGCCCTGTGTTGGAAGGTGGGCAGAGCTGGCACTGCACTCCAGTCGGCTCCGCCAGCGCCACAGAGTGGGAGGTTACCCATAGCAGATTACATGAGAGGCAGGAGGTGTGGAGAGCCAGGCTTGCGCTTGCTGCCAGGCTGAGCCACATGGGGCTGCAGAGCCTCTCGGAGTGCAGCCCTGGCTCTACCCTGCCTCCCACCACCTGCTGCTGTGAAACCCCAAATTATTCAAAACTTTCAACATGTTTTGTGTGCCCTCATTTCATTTCAAAGTTGTTTTGGTGCTTTTTGCTCGCAGTCCTGTGGAACTCAGCCTAATGGCAGGAAGTGGAGCACAGTGCCAGAGCTATACTCCACCTCCCACCATCAGCCTCAGCTCAGTGGAGCCACACTGGGTGCAGGCTGCATCCAGTGCCGGTCCCAGGTGTCAGTGGCAGCCTCCTGTCACCCAGCAGGCAGACTGCGGGCCTGCCCACCCCCAGCCCCCGGGAGGGCTGCGGGGGCTCTGCCAGACTCTGCCCAGGAGTGTGGGCCCTTGATCTGCCCACTGAATCATAGGAGGCTGCTCCTGACACCTGGGGCCAGCAGCAGTACCAATCTTCCCAGTGCTGGGTGCGGACTGAGGCCAGGGCTGGTCCCAGGCAGCGAGAGTAGCCTCCTGTAATCCAACAGGCAGATTGTGGGCCCGCACCCCTGAGAGCTGTCCAGCTGAGCCCTGCAGCCCTCCTGGAGGTGGAAGCAGGCCCCTGATCCGTCTTCCAGATGACAGGAGGCTGCCGGTGCTACCTGGGACTGGCACTGGGTGTAGCCCGCACCCAGCACTGGGAAGATTGGTGCTGCCACTGACCCCAGCCAGCAGTAACAGCCTTCTGCCATCCGGCAGGCAGATTGAGGGCCTGCCCATACCCCTGGGAGGACTTCAGGGGCTGTGCTGAACTCTTCCCAGGGGTACGGGCCCCTGATCTGCCTGCCAGATCACAGGAGGCTGTTCCTGCTTTCTGCCTCCTGCTTGTCAACCTCGTGAGGTGCAGTTTCCCAGAAACCTCTGCACTTATCTCCTTTAAACTTGTCAGGCTTCATGGCCTTAGAGAGGGCTACCACCCCTGCAAGGTTCATCTGAATCAGGCCAGAAATGACAAAGTTATAGGCAGTTTTATGCTTCCCCATTATAGACTATGGGCAAAACATCAAAAAAGCATCAAAACAACAAAACAGTTTTGATGAAATGAAACAGAACACTATTTTTGAAACTAAATGAAACTGAAACTGAAACACTGTTCTGTCAAAATGGAAGTCAAAGCAGAACGGTGCTGCTTCGCACAACTCTATCCTAATGCACCTACATCCAAAATTGCAAGTCCCAGATACCCCATTTAACTGTAGCGAAACCCTGAAGTTTACTTAATCTAGGGGGCCAGACCAAAAAGATCTTTTTGATCTGTTAGGTAGATGCCTAAGTCCAATTCCGTTCCACACTCTTCATGGTCTGAAAATTCATGAATGCATCTGTTTACATAACACACCATCATATTACCCTTCTAATGTAGTCTCAAGAAAGCAGTGTAGGAGGACCTGGTCACCTTCTGCATTAACTGTTATTCAGGGACTTGAGCAATAATATAAAATTATTTATAGACTGATGAACCTGAGCTACATACAAAATGAAGTCGAGGCCACTTTATTTTTGAAAACCTGGTCACTGGAGAAAAGGGTGATGGTAATGCAACCACCTATCCTATGACATGCTGGGTCCCTAAATTGTCAGGCTTAAGAGGCCCCATAGCATTACCAAAAGACATGTATTATTCTAACAGAAAGGCCAATAGAAATATTAAAGCTTTATATTTGCATGTATACATAAGCAAAGGTGCAACAAAAAACTAATAATCTAACTAAACCATATATCTTGCAATAAGCCTATTTGCATTATGAAATACTTTCCAGTTAAAATACTTTATGATTTCTTAATTAACATATATGAACACTTTTTAATCTACAACAACATAAGAGCAATTACACAGATCAGCACACAGTCTCTCTCTCTCTGTCTCTCTCTCTGTCTCTCTCTCTGTCTCTCTCTCTGTCTCATACAAACATACACCCCACCCCTGTGTATGCATGTGCACTCCTGGCCCTGGGGTACTGGAGTGGTCCCATGCTCTCGTGATCTGGTAATGCAGCCACATGGTGCTGGAAAGCCGGAAAGCTACAGCAGGCAGGGACTTCCGGATGGGGGGAGTGGGAGGGGGCTGGGCATTGGGCGGGGCCAGGGGGAAGCTTGCTCATGGTTGCTGCCGGCTCCATTAAGTACCCTGTGCTGCTGCTCTGCGTACGGCAAGTGCTTTGGGACCAGCCACACTACCCCCCCGCCCCTCTCCAGCTCCGCAACTGGCTGCAGTGCTGGTTTAAAAAAAATGGAATTTTCAAATTTCCAGCACTTGCTCAGCCCTAAGCACACCACATTTTTGAGTTTTTACTGATATATTTTTTTTTTTTTAAATATTTAGAGGCTCCTCATAATATGAGGCCGTAACCTGTAGCTTACTTAGCTTGTGCTTAAATCTGGCACTGCACCTAGTTTTTAAAATAGCAGGGGTCAACCTTTTTGGCAGGCATGCCATGAATTGACTCTGTCCCCTCCCCATGTTCCACTCTGATTCTCTTTCCCTGTCTGATCTGCTGCTCTGCCTTCTGCTTCCTGTCCTGTCTGCTACTACTGTGCTGGCTATCCCCTTTCTGATCTGGAACATGCCACTTGTAGCACCCATGACTCCAGTTTACCACCCCTATTTTGTATAATAGCATAGTGCTTTTAGCAGTTGTCCAAGAAGTAGAAGATGTAAGTTAAATTACCTCCTTCACCTGAGAAGTTTTGGTGCCACATCTCCAGCTTTGCAGGAGATTGCTTCAAGATGGATCTTATCGGACTGGGAAAGAATACTAGATTTAAAATGCCATTTTAGTTTGCAAAGCAATAAGACTCTCACTAATTTCTGAAGCAATCTTGGATCCATTTTTCTAGTGCAATACTTTCACCTATTTACAGCTATGTGCATTATTATCAAAATATTTGGACCATGTATCTAGGATCACATGTTCTTCAATCAGTCTGGATTTTTCTTTTTCATGATAGCTAATCTCAGTTACAAATCTTTATATATTAAATTGTATACAATATATTTCTAGAAATAAGTACTTGTGTATGAGTTCTCTTGCTCTTAATATATCTGACAGATTACTTAGATTGTAATCCTGCTAAGAATTATACATGAGTTAAGTGCATGCATATTAAGTAGTCCCCTTTAAGTCAGTATAGAAACATTAACATTTACTTATTTTAGCAGAGCTGACAAGTTAGAAACAAGTGTTTTTCTTGTCTATGTCACATGAATGAATATGAAGCATATATATATAAGATACCTCATATGTATAATACATAAAATATGGCCTTTGATCCAATAAAAAATAAATTGATATTTACTAATGGCCATCCTATTTCCCAACAGTAGAGTATCCAGGGAGGAAAACAGGGCGTGGATGTAGGCTTAAAGCAAGACAGAATTACTCAGAATTCACTGATTTGACTACTTTTCTAAAATGGTTCCATTATAATTAACATTTTACAATATTTGTATTTTTTATGAGTGAAAACAGTCCATTTAACTTCAGGTGATATTAGATCAGCTTTCCAACAAATATGAACTGCAGAAAATCTGCTTAATTCACCTATGGGATAGTTAATCATTCTGGTGTACATTGTTCCAATTCCCATCCCTTTATTCCCCACAATTATTAACACATGGTAATTAGTCACTACCAAATAATTCACAGTACTTGCATTACCCTTAGAGTGTCAAATTAACCAAAGCTTACTGTAATATCCAAGAAGAAATGGATGAAAATGTACCCTTTTCTTTGAGAAAATACAATTTGCTGTAACCATTTGCACTAGACAGTTACCAGGAATCCAGGCAGGGTTCCATGGGAACCTTGCCTTGGTCTCTGTAATAATTTATCAACCCTGTATGTTTCAGACAGAAGATTTTGATCTCTGAAAACCAACATTTTGCAATGAAATTGCATTTTGTCAAAAAACTTCCATCCAGCTCTATGCGCTAATAAGTTTTCTTTTAGGTACTAGTTAAGCAGCCGGTATCAGGGGACCCCTATGCCTGCTGCTAGAAGTGAGTGAGCACAGTGCCACAAAGAGGCTAGCCGCAAAGCAGTAACCCTGTTGGCAGAAGAGACAGGTAGCAGGTGTAGGTTGTAAAGGAACAGGCTAGGGAAGTAAACTTGCTAATTAGGGAGAGACACTCCTGAGCCTGGCCTTGGAGATTTGGACCAGAAGTTGGGGGGAGATTTGACTAGAAGGGGGAGGAGAAAGCCTAGTCCCAGGGCTAGAGGTTCAGAGTGGCTCTGATCATGCAGGAAAAAGGAGATACTCAATGCCTACTAGAGATAAATGGTTTTGTGTTAGAATTGTGTATTTTCTGACTGAAGGTTTGAGATGGTTAGGAAACCATAGGGGGACTAAAGCTAAGTGGTTTAAGGGCTGAAGTCAAAAGTCCTTGTAAGGATCTGGGACCTGGTGGGCTATGTGAGCTGAAGCTGAGACAGGGCCAGGGCACACTGAGTGAGCAGAAAAGAGGCTGAAGCCCAAAAAGAGCCCTGAAAGGGTCTGGGACCTGGCGGACTGTGTTGGCAGGAGCTGAGACAGGGCCAGGAGCCAGTAAATAGAGACTGGGTAGGACAAGGGATCTGGTGGGTGGAATGAGCTACTGAAAGGGCAACTGGGCTAACTCTCAGATAACTAGCAGTGGGAGCACCAGGAAAGCCGAGGAAGATCCTTGAGAAATAAGCATGGCTATGGGGATGGTTGAAGGCTACAGTTACTGCCCCTAGGGCAATCATGGCTGGGGGGATACAAGCAGGGCCAAGAGGGCCATGGCTGATCCTGGTGGGGCAGCAGCGGTGCCTGCTAGGCATGGAGGATTAGCCAAAAGGTCCAGAACCTGTGACACAGAGACAGGGCTAGCAGATGCAGATATGAGAAGGAGAGAGGCAGCACCAGGGGGCTTTGAGCTGAAAGAAAAAACATCAGAATAATGCCTGGCTCAGGAATGGATCAGGGCCAGCACGTGGATGCCCAGGGATAAGCAAGATGGAGTAAAGCACCCAAGATCTGAGAAAAATTGTGTGTCTTCATAGCCAAGTGAAGGTGTGGTTTGTAACCTTTAAAGTGGTTTTAGCTTAAATTTAATTAGCATGGACAAGAGTAGGAGAGGAGATACTGCAGCATAGACTTCAGTGTAAACTAGCAATCTAAGCACTTATCAAGGGTTTTCAACAGCACTTATCAAGGGTTTCCTGTGATGTACAATAAATTCCATCCCACCATATTTTCAGTATTATAACTAGGGACTTACTAAAATTGGGGGTTTGTGATTTTTTTTTTACGCACTGGCTGATGGGACAGAATGAAGAGCAGGAGCCAAGATGGTGGCTGCCCCCTTGTGCCTCTCTGCCAATCAGTGTCAAGGGGTGGGGCCATACAAAGGGCAGCTAGCAGTCAAGATGGCAGCTGCCCTCTTGTCCCTACTCCACTAAATGGCACTGATGGGTGAGACCTCTCTGCCAATTAATGCTGAGAGGCGGAGCCACTGCAAAATAACCATGGAACTGGTTATGACCAAACCTCAGGAACCACTTTCTCTCACCAGCAATTGAGCGTTAGGTAGGTCCCTAATTATAACTTGTGCTAGCTAAATTAAAGCAAGAGAAGGTATGGCTGCACGTGCTGCAATCGCACCCTGATTTAATTAGGTAGAGAGACCTCTTCTGAGACATGCCACTGCATGAACTAGGTAAGGGCTGTTCAACTTCTGAGTGGCCAGGGGTATACATCATACTGCACTGTGCCACGTTGGCATAATCCTGTCCCCCTCCCCTGCCACACCCCCACAGTGGACAGCCTTCCAGTGGCTAGTACCCTGTCCCCTGCACATTGCATCACATACTCCCTTCTGTTGCACTGTGGGAGCTGCTCTGTTGCACCAAGCTTGTGCTCCTACACTGTACAGAGTTCTTGGGTTCCCCCAAGTCCTCTGGCTGCAGGTGCCTTTGGCTGTATTATCCTGTCCTGCCCCACCCCCCATGGGAAGGGGTAGGAAGAGGAATGAGGAGGTGGAAGGAAGAACCTGGAGGCTCCAGGAGCAGAGATGGTGTGGTGGAAAAAGTGGCACCCCAACTGTGAGCCTGGGAGCTATAGCTTAAGCCTGCATGTGGCTTCCTAGGTGCTAGTTGGACAGCCCTGAGCTAGATCATGACCAGAAAGCTGTACATCCACATTAGTGCCATGACTGCTAGCTTATTGGCCTATGCCCAATACTGCAGTAATGTGATTATACTGTTTCCAGTTGAAGAGCTACCATGTGCAGCATGTCTCAGCCTATACTATAAATATACCCATTGTGACTTGCCCAGAGGCACATAACAGATTTTCTTTCCTGGCTCAATGGTATTACTTGTGCCCTGATTTTCCTAGTATTTATATAAATGCTTAATCTGACGCTAGTAAAATTAAATACGGCCTTAAGTATTTGTAGGATCAGCCCTAACTAGTATTTTCTGTATAAGAAGTAAGCAATCTCCTGAAAACCAGTCATACAGATCAATAAAAATCTTACAGTAATATTTAGAGGGCTATACTTCTAGTATATTAAATAAAAAACACTCCATAACATACATATCTTAGTATACAATCTAAGGCAAATGTCATTTCTATTCTTTTGGAGTCAACAGGTTTTAACTGAAATAGCTTGTGAATTGATAACATTTTATTAGCATTTCTGGTACATCACTCATGTAAAGCAGAGTGTAAAGGAGGTCATTCCCTTATGTGCAGAAATACTTGTATTATTCCAGTACTTATTTTGATCTTTAATTTATTTGCTTTATTTAAAAAAAAAAAACCACTGACGGAGATGTGTTGATTCAGAGCTGCTGCTAGGCTAGTGCTCTGAGGCTTATCAAAGAAAGACGTGTTTGAAAGGTAAGCTTTATTTAGAAAAAGAAAGAAAAATCAGAAGTCAGCCATGACTCAAATGTATTTGTCTTATACATTCTGTCTGAAAATTATCCCCAGAGTTTTAATAACAGCTAGGAAGCAGCTTCAAATAGTTTGTCTAACATCTTCAATGAACACTCAGTTTTTTTGTTTCTGAAAGTCTATTTTTATACATAGACTTAATCTTGGCAATTCATGTGAAGTTCATTGGATACAGCAGCTGGTTGTGGGACTCACCAGCTAATCTGGGTAGAGGCTCTTGTGGTCATAAAGACAGTCTTGATCCAAAGCCTGCTGAAGTCAAGGGAAGTCTTTTCAATCAACTTCAGTCAGGCTCAAAGAGTAGGACACATGACTTCTGTTTTTCAGCCTCTGAAAGATTCACCTTTTGTCACAGAATTGTGCTCTAGAATCTCAGATTTTATCCTTGGGAGAAAAAAAATCTTTTTCAGGCGTGATGATTTGAAAAGGAAAGATTGAGACTATAAATAAAGAATACGCCGGTAAGACACTTAATAATCTATAGCTTTCCATCCAACTTTGTGAATTCACATTTATCTAAAAGGGCAGTTAACTCTGAAACTTAAGGGGGGGACGGAAAATATTGCAGACTGAAAGCTGAAAACCTGGGGACATGATTAAATAAACTGATTTCAAAAGCAATATTGAAATATGTGACAAATCTTGAAGTAACATATCCCAGCACTCCTGTACTGGCTGCTTTATTCACATTCGATCCTATAAAACCCTCTATTTAAAAAAAATGTATCTGAAGGTCTGTTTTCCTCTTTAGCCAGATCTTGCTTCTGTCAGGCAAAGCTATAATGGAAAGTCTCGCTGCTTATTGCCCAAGGGCTTTTTTTATTGGTGGAAGAGGAGAGAAAAGCAGAACTTGGAGGCAAAAGTCTCTTGGTAGGAATCGAGGGGTGGGGGAGGGAAAAGTTGAGCTGGAGCTCCTCCTCAGCAGGAGATCATCTAGTCTAACAAAGGCACAACTGGGCAATCCTCCCTCCACCTTCCCCTGTACTTTTTGGCTTTGGCAGTGGGCAGTGAGCAGAAGCTGCAGCCGAAGTCGGCTGTTGCTGAGGGAAGATGTCACCTCATTTTTTTGTACTGTAGATCGCTTTGTCAAGTAGTCAAACAATCCCTCCTGATTTAGATGGGAGAACATGGGCAAAACATCTGGAGCCAGAAAGTGCAGGTGGCAAGGGTGACAGGGTGAAGCACTGCCCCAAGTTCATCCAAGTACCCACCCTTCCTCAGGCAGAACTGGGGCTCATTCCCTGCTAGCCCAGGCATCCTTATGCTGTTGCTGCCTAAACCAACTCATCCAAGTGTTTGTCTAAGCTGCTGTTCAGGATGGAGCTTGCACAATCCCTTTAGGCAATCTGTTCCACTGCTTTCCCACCCTCAGCTTAAAAAACTTTTCCTAACATCCAACTTTGTTTCCCTTGTTGCAGTTTAAGACTGCTACTTCTTGTTCTGTCCCATATTTAATCAATATAGTAACCTATTTAATTCTCTTCACTATATATGCGGTAGCACCACAAAAATGCTGAACTGTGTCTTTGTGAACGCTTGCATGTGTAGGTTTGGACAGAAATGTAAAAATCCTATGGGTTTTGATTGTATCTCTAATAATTTCCTCACTATCCAAACTCTAAGTCTTTTCTCTGGCCTATGTAGCACCACGTGCTAATAGTCAAGAAAAACTTCCCTCTGTGTACCCCCTCCCTTTTTAAGCAACTACAGCAGTATTCACGAGCCTATTTAAGGATTCCTGACTCAGAATTTTTTGATCATTTGGGGTTGGCAGTTCTTCATCAGTGAAGCTAGATCATAGATGTAAGACCAGATGGAACCCATTGTGATTGTCAAATCTTACCTCCTGTCACAGACTATAGGATATGCCTGAATTAAATCCAAGATTTTAAGAAAACCTGGAACTGCCCATTACCATAGAGTTCAAAACAGGTTTTGGTAAATGGTGACAATAATTAATTATCCTAAAAAACAGAAACCCCACCATGTATACTTTTTTCTTTCTGGTCAGAATGTATAGAACTCAATCTTGTAATTGTTGGGGTTTTTTATATTCCTGCTTTCTAAATGATCAGATTTCTGTTCTTGTAGTTATTTACAAACAGGAAACTCCTTAACTTTTCAGTCTAGTAAAGCTTTTCTTGAGTATCGTAATTCTTTCACAAAGATGCATGTTTTCTAAGCTTTTAATTGTTCTTACGGCTTTTCTCTGATCAATCTCCAGTCCTCCTAAAGCATGGGTACCAGAACGGGGCACAGTATTTTAATAGCCATTTTAGTTGTTGCAAATAAAGAAGTAACCTCATTGCTCCCACTTAATACTTCCTTATCTGTAGTATTACATTATTACTTGGCCATATTGTAACCTGCACTAGTTGCCTGTGTCCAGCTTCTCAAGTAATAATTAAAGGTATGTTGGTGACTTCCCTTTCACTTTTTTACCAGGATCCCAGCCTTTGTATTATCTTCAAACTTAATCAGCAAGTGTCTTGTTTTAAACAGCAGTTTAAAAGTATTAAATAGCATAGGGTCAAGAACAAATCCCCTAAGACTACGTATGATGATTTCCTATTTATAATTAGATATTGAGATCAGTCATGTAATCATCCATTTTAATGTGCAACATGTTGATATAGCATTGTTCAAGGTTGCAGCTTAAAATGTCATCTGGTAAGAAGTCAAATACTTTTATAAAAATTTAAGTAAGTTAGATTAACACTGTTTCATTCATCAACTAAACTTGTAATATCATAAAAATTATATCAAGTTAATTTGACAAATTATTTTCCATAGATCCATGTTGATTGGCATTAATTATTTTGCACTCATTTAAATCTTTATTATTCGAGTGTCATAAGTTGTTCCATTATCTTGCTCAGGGTTGATCTCAGATAATTACAGAACTGTCAGTCCCTTTTATCCCGTTTATCCTCTTTAAATATTGGTGTAATATTTCCTTTCTTCCACTCTTCTGGAACTTCCTTTGAGTTCCCATACTTATTGAAAATACATAATTGCAGGACTAAGAAAAACTTGGCCAAATCTTTTAAAAGTTTTAAATCTGAGAGTTTTATCACAGGGTGCTTGTAGTGCTGATCATTAAGAAGAGAGACCACCAGAGAAGCAGTCTGCAGGTGGCAAGGGGAGCTGATTAGGGAGTTGGATGGCCAGAAGTGAGAGTGGATTGAGGCACAAGCCTAGGCCCTGAGCTGGTCAGGCAGTCTACCCCCAAGTGCCACTGGGAGGAGCTCCTCATAACCACCGAGCTGGGGCAAGCAGCACTGAGCCTAGGAATGGGCCAGGCCTTGCAACAGATAGGCCTGGGAACAGGAGCGGGTGAGCGCATAGCCGGCAGGGGCAGCTTTGGAACAGAGAGGCCTGGGGAGAGGGGCCAGGGGCCCAGTGCCCAAGAGCAGCAAGGCAGGCAGGCCTGGGAACAGGCAGGTCTGTGGACAGAGGTAAAGACCTGAGAGGGCTGGTGATTGTAGAGGGGACTGTAGGGCAGGTATGGAGGTCCCAACTGGCTCAGCGGGAAAGAGAGAGGGGCCAGAAGAGCGGGCATGGGGTTCAGAGGAAGAGAGCCTGAGCCCATTAAGGGGCAAAGTGTGGGGCCAGAGCAAGCCTTGAAAGAGAGAGACCTGGGGCCAGGAGACAGAAAGAACATGAGCCCAGGAAGAACTAGGTACTTGGGAGAAGGTCTGGGGCCTGGGAGGAACCAGGAGGGGCTGATGTCCAGGGGGGACTGGGGTGAACTGAGGGAAGCTCCTCTGCCTGGAGTCTGCCAGAGGGCAGAGTTATGTTAGCGGATCATCCACAAGGCATGCAAGTGGGTATTGGGGAGGTAGAGCCCACAAAATTGGCCCTTAAGACAATGACCATGAGCATCTTTGGTCCAAAGGGTAAGACCGGGCTTGGGAAGCCCTGAGAGAGCCTCCCATTCATCAGAAATTAATAACATCTAGGCTGGTGGGGAAGTAAAGGAGAGAGGGCCTCAAGGGAAGCCAGGTTGGAAGGGCTGAGCAGCGCCAAGGGGCATCATGACCACCCTGGGACAGGCACTTGCTACAGTTTAAAAAGGCATATAATGATCTTTGATTTCTGTTGGGAAGAAATTATTTATCACCATCATATGATACAAATACACATACAGAAGATAAATATGTGGTGAGCACTTCTGCCTTTTTTGTAATATTATAGATAATGCAACTAGATTAGATCTCCACTGAGAGGATAAATGAATATCATTATTACAATTCCTTTTGTTCTTGCTATATTTAAATGCCATAGTTTTCTTTGTGCCACTTAACTTACCTTATTCATTTTCTACAAGTTATAGCTTGGGGGGGGGATGCACTTTTCCAGTGCCTGTCTATGCCAACCACAGTCTTATAATGTGAGATTGCCCCTCATGGCAGCTCCCTTCCTCACTTCCACCTGAGGGTGTGAGCAGTCATGGGAGACTGTTACTCAAGAAGCAAAGCTGCCCCGTTTGGCAAAGGGTTTTACCACCCTAATTCCAGAGGATGCAGGCAGGTGTCTGCATCTATCTTTACTACTGTAACTAACCAGTGATGCCAGTGAGGTAATGGTGGTCTGAGGCACTAGCTTAGTGGGTAGAAGCAGGAAGAAATGATGGACTTTGGAGGGAAAAGTATATTGAACTGGTGGATTTCTAGGAAACTATGCAGGGTATATTGCATGTTGCAAATGATAGCATGTTGTGCCCTGTCTCTCTCAGAATTTGAGACCTTCATCCGGTCATCCATGTGCTTGTGGGAGAATGACTATTCTGGCAGCTTCTTCTGACCAGGTCCGAGGCAAGGAATCTCTCTGTATCCAGGTATAACGTTTTCCATCTAGCCTTGGATCCTTTGTGTGCTCATTTTCCTTTTGCAACAGTAAAAGCACTTTGAAGGAGCTCCTTAATTTAAATTTTGGTAATAAATTACTGAGTTAACAACATGGCTGAGGATCTCTTAAGTCACTACCCCACAAACTCTTAACGCCCAGTTTAATTTATATGCTCTGTCATTGTGCCTTTCTCCCCACCTGCCCCACTACAACCTCTACTTCCCCTCTTCCTCCAGCCTGCGCTCACCTTTTCCCCTGTCAGCCTCTGCTCCCCACCCCTCATCAACCTCTGCTCCCCATTTCCCACCCCCGTTCCTCTTGCAATGCACCAAGAGGCTCTGTCCCCATTCTAGACTGGTGCACTGAGCACAGCCTCAACGATGCCTCAACAGCAACGGTGAAGGCTTTGCTCCATGCCCCGTGCCCCAGGCTGCAGCATGCAGAGCCTGCCCATGTAAAGCAGGGTAAGGAGAGGGGCAGATGGTAGCAGAGGCTGCATGGAGCAGGGTTGGGGGAAGATGGGGAGGGAGAGGCTGCAGTGAGGGAGATAATGGGAAGCAGAGGTTGGGGGAGGGTGGGGCAAGCAGCAGCTGTAGCTACAGCTGGACACCAAGTAGGGACTGGAGCCCAAGCCACAGCATCCACCCATCCCCTACCATCCCCAACATCATACTTAATTCTAAGATGAGGGACCTCCCCCCATGCTAAGTGAGGGGAAAAAACCTCATCTTACATTCAAGTAAATATAGCAATATGGTCTAGAATATTTGGGGCTCTATATATCTATAGTGTGAATTTTACTAACAGCTAAATAGCAGAGAAATGAAGTATTCGCACAGTACTCTAATTGCATGGAACGGGACTGTGAGCATATGTCAGGTTTAGCATGAAAACAGAAGGCAAGAAAAAGAATCCTAGACACGTGCAAACAGCATGCACTGGTCACCAGTTTGGAGATATCTTCTTTCTTACGCAGAAGAAGTGTTATTCATCTTGGGTATTTTTTTTCCCATTTCTGTGGTGTTGGTGTCCATGAGAGGAAGAGCAAGTGTAGACTGAGTTCGGCTTTGAGGAGGGATGAGTGGATTGCAGTCAGGGTGTCTGGTACTACATAATATCCTCCTGGCTTAATGGAAGTTTCAAAGATGAACTTAAGACTCTCTTTGTGGACCTTCCTCTATTGTAAATGTTTCAGGAGGGAGCACTCCAGGCTATGCCCTGCGCAGGCAGTTTCTACACATGGAGAGCTCTAATTTCTCATTGATCCCCTGGAATTGTTTGTGCTTGAAGGACAGTACTGTTCCATGGAGGAGGGCTGGAGAGAGAGTACAGTAATATGTCTCTTTGAAATAATTGATGAAGAAATCTGTGATAATATATTTGCAGAGATGTCCTCCCTTTTTAGGACCCTCAGCAGGTTATGCCATTGGAGAGCATGAAATAGACTCTATAACAGATGTAAATGTGTGGACTTTGACACATAGTGAAGCATGGGAACAGGCTATCCAGAGAGGTTGTGGAATTTGCATCCTTGAAAGTTTTTAAGACCCATCTAGACAAAGCCTTGGCTGAGATGACCTAGTTCGGGATGGTCCTGCTCTGAGCACGGGGTTGGACTCCTGAGGTCCCTTTTCGTTTTCTATGAGTCTAAGTCATCATCTGGTATACAAGGGAGCTTCTCTGGAAAACACAAAAGACATTGTTTTTGATAACCTACTTTCTGTTTTCATCTTTTTTTTTTTTTTTTGACCCTTCACCAATCCAGGCCTCTCTTTTGTCTTGTCATTCATACGTCTGCGCTGTCAGTGTGAAATCGTTCTTCTCTGCACTTCCTGTCATCATTTCTAAATATGTGTTCTTCCTTGTTTCTCCATCATTTCCAAATCACAGGTGAAAATACCCTACATCCTTAAATTGTAGCAGAGGCAAGGAAGCATTTTGTCAGTAGCTTTATTATTTATCTCTGCAAAACACTTTGGGAGACTATGTGAAAGATACCATACAAAATAAAGTTGAACTGTAAAATGGTTTCACTCTAATAGCCATTCCGTTTTGAGGAGGGAAAAATGTATTGAGAGTCTGATTTTAGTCTTGTTTACACTAGTGTAAATTGGAATAAGTCCAGTATATCAACAGAGCTGCAGTGGAAATGGTGCTTTTCTATTTTATCTTTGTTTGTTTGTTTGTTTGTTTGTTTGTTTGTTTGTTTATTCAAATAGTTTTTTTCATTTCACTCTTGCTCTGTCCAGTACAGGACATCAGAATAGCCAGGAACACTAAGAACTGAAGGCATTTTTTAATAGAGTATGCTGGGCTCCAGTTTATCGGTTCTATTTCACTGTGTAGGGCCAGCCAGGACCACATCCCACCATTGTTTTTATAGCGTGGCCTTTGGAAATCACTATCCTGGCTCATTGGTACTCAACCTGTTGGTTGCACAGGCCAGTTGAGTCATCCAAAGCCTGTCTAGGGCTGGATCAGGCCATGGGGTCAGTACCACCCCTTTCCAGCTTCCCACACCAGTATTGGGCTCTGGGGGTCTGGTGTCACCCTCTTTTGCTCCCCTCATTTTGGGATTAGGTCTGGAGGGGAGGAGCAGGGCTGGTGCTGCCCCTCTTATGCCAGAATTGGGTCCCAGGGGCTGATGCTGCCCTCTTCTACTCCTCTTTCTTTGAGATTGGATCCTGGGGGGGGGGAGCACAACCCACTTCCAGCCCTCTAAAATGAGATTGGACCCTGGGACCTCATGCCACTTTAGCTGGCCCTGCACACTGGGATTGGGCGCTGGTGTCTTCTGCTTAATTGCTGCTTAGGCAATTTCTTTTACATACATACTAAAGACCTGGCTTACAACACATACCTCATGCTCATTCATCCCATATTACACATGGAAACTGGGAAGTAGTTAATCTAGTCTGCTAGAGTGACTTCTTTAAGAGAATCCCAGAGGTTTAAAACAGACATCACCTTTTGTGCTGCCATTAATTAATATATAGTTATATATAGATATGTAGATATATTAATAAAATGTCAAACTCATTCTGGCATAATCCTGGGGCTGAGACTGCCAAGGTGACTGGTGTCCTGAGTCCCAGAACCATACCAGTGCCCCATCTCTACCTCCTTCCAAAAACTTGCTTCTGGAAATGTCCAGAAGCATATCTCTAAAAGTGGAGAAAGTCAAGGTTCCCTGCTAGCAGAAACATCTCTACCTGACAATCTTTGAGAAGATTGCTGGGATGTGTCTGGAAGTGGGGAACATATCACCTGTTGTTCCACAGGATCAATGGGTAGGACAACAAGCAGCACATTTCACGCAGCAAAGGGGATCAGTGGTGCCAGGACACATCTCAGCACAGGTGATCCACTTCATATGATGACTTCTATTTCTCACCTAAGGGCAAGGGTGTCAAAGGCTTATGTCAATTACCTTGGTGTAAATCTGATTTTTTTTACTGAAGTCAGCAAATTTACTTCTGTGTTATCCTGCACTAACAAATAAGAATCTGGCCTTGCAGCTCCTAATTCTCACTACAGGTGAATCCCCAGTGAATTTTCCTCAGTAAAAATACATTTATCTGAGCAGAGAGAGATTATTTTAGCACCTCTGACACCTACTTCATAATTATCTGCTCAAGTTGCTCCTATATGAGCACAGAATATAGCCTGCCTGCCATTGGCAGTGACCAATTACTTAGTCTGGCATGCAGCAGTTTGTTTAGAACATTTTTCACATAGGGTAGACCTTTTCCCATACATATCTTAGACTGAAGAAAAGTGTAGAAAATATCTCATAACTAGAATCTTTACGTTAATGCCAAAAATGATGGACTTTTTGAAGATAGGCTGCATTTTAAGCCTAAGCAACCTTTGAAAAGGGCTGCTTTAATATCAAGGTTAAAAAAAAAAAAAGACATGAGAAATATTTTCTATGTGTAAATTAGTTGTCCTAAAGTCAGCCCAATTACCCTCTCTTCAGTGATGATTCTAATTCCTTCTGGATATTTTTATTCATTTCCTTGAGCTTCCCTCAGGCTGATTTCTGGGTTTTAAACTAATTTTTAGGTTTGGGGATATTTGTTTTGAGAAGTGCATAACATTTTTGGCTTTCATGAAAGTAGATAGCCTGCCATAATGGACTGAATCCACAGTTGCCTATTTCACACTAAAGAAAAGTAGAATTCATTATTATTAAACTCTTATTATTTATATAAACAACTCCTAGATCATGTGACTCACATTATAAGACTAAAAATAAAAAATATTTTAAAAGCATAATTATTTAAGAGGTTGTGTGTGTGTGTGTGTGTATCAAATTCAAGGGTGTTTTTTTCCCCACGATTTTGCTGCTGTTAAAACTTCTTGGGCAAATTTTTGTAAGAAAGTCCAATACCTCAATTTCAAACCTTATGAATTTGATGGTAGATCAATAATATTTACTTTGATATAACTACAGATGTCTAGAATAGTTTTAAAGCAATATTATGCTTGCCAAGAAGACAATTTTGATTTTAGGCGACTGCTATGATTATTGTGAAGGAAAGGGGAAGTACAAATCTCTTAGTATAGGACATCAAATGTGGGGGGGAAAGGACAGAACTGATTTCTAGAATATCTTTGTTTTTAATCTTTGGTGAGCTTTGAAATGGTGCAGGAAATAGAACCTTCATATGCAGAGCTTAGAAAGAAAGGGAATAGCATAATTCTGAAAAATATTGCATATTTACTTTAAATTATAATGGAGAAACATCCATAGCTCAGGCTAATAGTGAGCTGAGTTGTCCTCAGGCATCAATTAGGGAACAGCTCCTAAAAATATTATTCTGAATGGAAGTTAATTATTTACATCCAGGCTAAAGGGTTCACCTTTGTGAAAAGATGGCATGGATGTAACCAGAGTAAGGTGCTTCCTTCTCCTGACCATGATATTGTCCCTTTAACCTTTTCAATCAGTTTTGAGCCATATGACTCAATACAGGTAGTAGAAAGTATTTGGAAGCACCAGTCATTTTCTGCACCATGGTTTCCTGGGATTATGTATGTGATCATCTATTGTGTTTGTACTGTTCCAAACAGTGTAAATTCCTACCCTAAGCTTGACTTCATACTAGTGTGGGCAAAGAAACATATTTTCTGTAGGAGATATGCTACTGCAGAAAATTGCATTCAGAAGAGCTGAATCCAGGAGGAGTGTCTGATACTCTGAGAGTTTCTTGGCACTGTTAAGCTACAAGGGACAGATGATTCACTAGTAGAATCATAAAAAAATAGGGTTGGAAGGGACCTTAAGAGATTATCTAGTCCTACCCCTTCCTTGAAGCAGGACCATTCCCAACTGGATCATCCCAGCCAAGGCTCTGTCTGGCCAAGTCTAAGGATGGAGATTACCACCTATCTGGGTAACCTGTGCTTTACTACCCTCCTACTGAGAGAGGTTTCCTGATTTTATCTAAACTTCCCTTGCTGCAACTTGAGACCACTGCTCCATGCTCTGTCATCTGCCAAATTGAAAACAGTTAAACTTCATCCTCTTTGGGACCACCCTTTGGGAAGCTGAAGGCTGCTGTTAAATTCCCTCTGTTTTCTCTTCTCTAGACTAAATAACCCCACTTCCCTCAGTCTCTCCTCATAAGTCATGTCCCCCAACCCCCTCACCATTTTTGTTGCCCTTTGCTGGACTCTTTCCAATTCATTGGCAATGCATAGGGGGTGCACATGCACCCCATGATATTAGTGGTGCACCCTCTAAGAAAAGCACTGCCAGCAGTGCCTTCAGGCAGTCATCACTCACTACCCCCACCCACCGCCGGTGTGAGGTCACCAGTCACCACTGTCTGCTGCTGCCACTGCAAGTGGCATCTGCATGTGGTCACTGGCCACTGGTGGGCACTTGCCACACCCCCCACCCTGCCACCAACACCTCTGCAGCCACCTGCGGGAGCCCCTCGCTCACCTCTGCCGCTGCTGCTGCTGCCTGCAGGCAGTCACCATACCCCCTGCCAGCCTCTGGGGGCATGTGTCATTCATGCTCCAATTTATCCACATCTTTTCAGTAATAAGGGCCCAAAACTGTATATAGTACTCTACATGTGGCCTTACCAGTGCTGAATAGAGGGAAATAATCACTTCCCTCAATCTGCTAGAAATGCAGCCCAATATGCTGGTAGCCTTCCTGGCAATAAAGAAAAACTGTTAGCTCATATTTAGTTTATTGTCTACTGGAATCCCTAGGCTCTTTTCTGCAGAGCTGCTGCTTGGGCAGTCAGTTCCCAGCCTGTATTGATATATGGAATTGCATGGTCTTAAGTGCAGGAGTTTTCACTTGTTCTCATTGAACCTCTTTCCCCCAAAATCACAAAAATTCTTATGATAAAAGACAACTAAATGTAACCTGGGTGGTGGAGCTACCTACCATCTGTGGCAGTACCATCTGTGGCACCTTGCAGCCCCTCTTCCCTGAGTGTGGAGAGTCTCCCTACAGAAGGACACCTGGAGCCTCAAAAACCTTTGGTCATACAACACTCAATACTTAACTATATACAATATATTTACATAGGTAGAAAAGGGGAGGTAGAAAAGACCATGAGGATCAATATAGACACGAACAAAGATACTAATAATGATTATATACTAATAACTATTAGACATATTCTGCAGGAATGTGAAACCTCAAACAGCCTTGTCTTTTGGAAATTTGGGAGCAGTCTCTGTGGAGGGGTGGGGGTCAGTGACAACTCCTTATACATGATCCTCAGGTCAGTTCCTAGATGAGTTTTGCCCTATGTTGCTTGTAGAGACATTGTGCAACTCCCAGTGATGAATGTCACACTGGTCCCAGATGCAAGTAACAACCCAGTCTTTTATACACACTCCGCACCCCCACAAAGTTCTGACTCACTCACATGAATAAGCTCCTTCAGGTTTTTATACTCTGTAGTGGAGTTGTCATAGATCCTCCCGTGATCAGTCACTTACCAATCACCCCTCCCGCGGGCTGGGTGAAGCCAACCTCCTACAACCAGAACCCAGCTCCTCCCCTTCATCAGGGGCTCTGGCAAGTACTGTACAGCTTGCTCCTGGGCTCCTGAGTGGGGTTTATGTCCTGTTCCAGGGCTTGGTGAAAACCTGTGGTTTTGCAGTGCGTGCCTGCAATATCTGTTTCCAGCTCTCAGAATTCAATAGGGCAGTCTCCCCTGTGCGGGATGGGTGACTATCCCCACCTCCTCCTCATAGGCAGGATGCGAGCACCCAGGGAAGGCTCCTCTGTAGCTACAATTTCCTCCTGTATAACAAACAAAAGATATGCTGACAGCCCTGTCCAGACTTGACAGGCATTGTTTTGCTCTTTATCCCCAGACCTGCTGGCCCTCAGAGCATCGCCTCGGTCTCTGCTGTCCTGCTCTTGTTCCAGCTGCCTCCCACTGATTTCAGGCTCTTCTGGGGCTCATTTGACTGCCCTGCTGGGTCAGCTCACCCCAGCTCTTCAATGCCCACATGCTTCTTCTCCCCCCAGCTGCAGCACATGCCTTCTTTTATCCCCATCAGGCAGCCAGGACCCTGGATAGCAGGTCATCTAATCCAAGGAGTTTGGAGTGAATTCTCCAAATATCTTGCACCACAACCATGGATCATGGCTAGTCCAATCAGAAGTTCAGGCTGAATGGTCCAATCGCACCAAACTTCCCTTGTTGTAACAAGTTGATGACCAACCGGACAGAGACCAGGCTATGAGAGAGCCTGATCTAACTCTGTTACCTAAATGCAGAAACCGAATACCGTATTAGACTGTGGATATCATAGTTTGGTGGATGCACTTGGTTTGACATGATCTGTGGGATGAAAATATCCACGTTGTTGGCTGGAAGTGATTACTGTTCCATCCTACAGATGTGTACAAAATTAGTGTTTTAGTAACTTTCCTGGTATCTGGCTGAGCCATTACTAATTACAAAAACAGACTCAGTTTACACTGAGCAACCCCACTTTTTCTGCATCTTCTGTTAAGTCAGCTTCTGCATTGAGCAGCAACCTTCCCAGTCTCCCTTTTGTCTCATGTGTTTGGTTTGCTTTTGTCTCAGGTATTTGAAGAACCCATTCTTTTTGCCAAATATCACTCATTTTGCCCCTTTGATTTCCTGAATTTTGTACCTACACAATTGTACTGTTTCTTCTTATACTTCCTTAGTGATATGTTATCCTTTAATGCTCAAAAGCTCTTTGCACAGGTGTCTTAGGGTGGTTTTTATCTTTCCTCTGCACTGGAAAATCTTGATTTTTGAGTTTCTAATACTACGACTATAAGCTTCTGTTTCTTTTATCTGTCCATGGCCAAGAAAGAAAAGAGAGGGAGTGGTTGTTTCCTCTCCCTATTCCACACTTGGTACAAGAGGAAAAAAAGCTCTTTTTTTTTTTTTTAACCCAGAATGAGCCTGAAGAAATTTTATCAAGTAATAATTTCTCTGAATTGGTTGAAATCTGCCCTTTTGAAGCCCAGATGCTTGTTCTGCTATCCATGTGCCTTCCTATCCATTCTACCCTTCTTATCATATGATGATCATTTAGACTTAAGTTTCTAACCTCATATTTCCAACCAGTTTATACTGTTGATTTAGAAATATATCCAAACTGGATGGGCATTTCTTCAACTTCCTAAAGCAGAAAGAGGTCCTCAAAAAATGCTGGACCTCCTGGATATTGCATCTTGCATTACAGTTTTTCTTCCAACATATACTGAGAGGATACAGTAATGCCACCTTGTGAAAACATCACGAGACTCCTGTTTTCCAAGTCAAATTAACTCTGACTCATGATCTCCTGATAGAGAAATCAAATCTTGGGATTTTTTAGTTCTGGCACTTGTAGAGAGTGCCAGGCTGGTAAGTCTGTGGAGGGAAAGGGGCAGTGGGGGCAGATCAAGGCCCCCATAGAAAGAGAGGAAGTGGGGAGGGGCTGGGGTAAATGGAGCCCCGGGGCTGGGGGAAGTCTTGCAGTGGGTGGCTGTTTGTCTACATTTGTGTGTGTGTGTGTGTGTGTGTGTGTGTGTGTGTGTCTGCCCCTCAGTCTCAAGCCACAGCCCTCTTCCCCCAGCCCTGCTGTCACCCTTCAATTGTGACCCACAACATCCTGCCACGGCGTAGGGGGACACCCCTCCCTGGGCTCCAGCCCCCACACACCCACAGCCCCCCTTGCATTCACAAATAACTCTTCAAAAATAGCGTCTCATGATTTACATGCCAAATTTCTTAATTTTTAAGAGACTGTCTCATGATTTTTGACATGGTGGGGTTGGCAATCCTGGAGGATACAATTCTTTATTTACTACTAGCTCATATATTTTAGATATTATTTTTACCTGTACCCATATCCTCATTCTCATTTGGCAGTCAGTAATAAACCTCTCACCAAAATATCACTACTGTTCTTTTCTTGCTTTACTTGCACCAGAATGCACTCCACAGATTGACTGTTTGCTTCCTCCTGGACCTGAGCGTAAGTGTGTGTATTTTTTTACATGCATTCCTTTTCCTTTCTTCTCTTCTGGAACAAGTTATACTCCTCAAAACTGATATTCTAATTGCAAGATATTACCCATTAAGTGTCTCTAATACCAATCAAACTAATTTTTTTCTTACAGTCTTCTATTACATCCTGCTTTTTTAAAAAGCACTTTTACTTGATTTGTTTAGTCCTTTTTAAATCTGGAGATATCTTGATGTTGTTGCAGCTTAATTTTCGATGTGTAAATATTCTATCTTCATAATGCTGCACGTTTTTTGCTTCCTAATATACGTCCCAATACACAGAGGTGGATGTGTGAAAGCATATCCAAAATGCAAATTTTATCTCTAAATACTAGCCTTTTGTATATTGCTGCTAAAGAAATAATAACTTACTCAAATTGTTCCTAACTGCCATGAGGTAGGATGGGAAGGAAAACCATGTAACAAAGAGACACCTGCTTATTTCATTGTAACGTAATCTCAGAGGTCAATGATGAGCATGTTATAAATAATTGCCCCTTGATAAATTACTGCAGGCTCATTCTAGCAAAAAAATATCCTTTTTGCCTCCTAGTATCAATGTTCCTTTTATTTCCTGCCCATATTCCCGTATATGTGTGTTTTGATATGAAAAACTATCACAGAACTGCACAGCTGTAATTTTATCAACCTCTACCAAATACCTCTCTGTTATCCAGAACTCTTAAATGTTTGCTTTTCGATATTGTTCTCTGTGAACTCTAGTTTTCTGTGACGTAAGGGCAAGGTTTCTTCTCGTTCTGTAATTGTAGGTGCCTTCCTGATTTCAGTGTACGAGTTTCATATTTATTGTTTTATTACCATGACTGTATTTTCTTCCACAGATGCATTCATCTTAAAGGTCACCAACAAATAAAGCAGAACACTCTTTTGCTTCATTGTCAAAATAGTATTAGTGACACTGAGATTTCATGCTTGCGCCTATAGCCAACCAGGATTAGCTTTGGCGGCACAATCACAGGTTTCCTGTTTGCTCTTGTTTGTTTCTGTTCTGTTTGCAGGGGAACTGTACACTGATTTGTGAATGTGGGCTGTTAGGTCTTCTGCTCGCAGTAATAAAGGTGCTACAAACTCCTGAGTGTAGGAGGGTGCATGTAATATGAATGACAGAGGGAAATTTAACTTAAAAATTTGAAGGTTACTTCTTGCTAAATATATAGTACCTGTTTGTATGGATGACTGGTAAAGGTGGAGCTTAGCCCACAGCAACAACCCTTAGGGCCTGACCTGTGTGATTCGAGTATTCAAGAAAGTCACTCTTCATGAAGTGTCAGATTAAATGCAGTA
>JAGPOW010003685.1:12166425-12187157 GCA_030014935.1 Caiman crocodilus
GATCATGCATAACTTGATGGTGCATTATTTATGGTGCTGTCCTATAAGGATTATGAATTCCAAAGTATAAACTGTACCACATGCCACAGAAGTGCTCTTCCACACTTCCTAGTGTGGAAAATAAATTAAGATCCTGCTGGGCCGAGAGAAGTAGCAACAACATTGTGTGAATTGAATCCTATTATGAGGCTTGGTGGATTCTACCTATCAGACAAAAGATTCCTAAATTTAATTATGCCAAGTGAAATGCAATTGTAAATTCAACTACTGATTTTTTTTGTCTTAAAGTTTAAACACTAATATATATGTGTGTGTGTGTGTATCTGATGCATAAATAATTGATAAATTGTTGATTGCTTTGAAATCTTATTTCTGTTGGGAATTTTTGTACTGTGCTGTGTGAATGTCCTGAATTGGCCTAAGAGATGCCACCGAATGCAGAACCAAACAGGATTATAATATTAGAATGTCTGCTTGCTGGTTAGTTTGGCATATGTGTTCCAAAGTATTAAAATCATTCCCTCTGCATGAAAATAAAGTAGATTAAATAATTAATTTATACATTTTGTAAGATTTTCAGTACAGAAAATAGTGTTGAATTAATGAGACTGAATAACCGTATGGGTTTAGTTAGTGAATATTGTCTATACCAGAAAGTTAAGATCGAACATATTATTTTATTCACTTTGATTTTCCTCTGTGTTGTTCCAAAGTAATCTGTGTAACAGAAATCTGTACATTTAGCTAATTCTTACCCTGTGAATCTTTATCCTCATTCTCTTATTTCTGTAGTATATATACTTTCTCTCTGACCGCAATATTTTGGAAGAGGCATGAAGCAACTAGATGTAAACTGTGGGGCAGGGAATGGGCTTAATGGCCTGATTTCAAAATTATGCCTACTTCTTCTGCATTGCATTTTTTCTCTTATTTCAACAAAGGATCCATTGTCCTTAATCAGTTCTTTTCTTCTGGCTATTGTCATGTCTTCTTCCAATCTCTCTCCTGGGCATTCTCACTCTGGCACCGGCATTCCCAGGCTCCTGGCAGGCTAGCAAATCCTATCTCTACCAACAGGCAAGGTGAGCCTTATCTACTACAATTCAGGCCAAACTCAGTTGTTTAAACAACAGCATATCTATGATACAATACCATTTGCAGACCAGTTCGGTATTACAAAATGTGTTAAAAGTAAAGCAAGGAATATGAGATAACAAAATGTGAAGCTGACAATGGGCCTGAGTTTGCATTATGTTACAAAAAAAACGTTCTCTTCCAGTCAATTATGAGGCTAGAGTCCATTGATTCTCTTGAGGAAATTCCACTCCTGTCCAAAGTAGGCAGAAAAACTATTGCAGTATCACCAGTGGACTCTTATGCTCTCTTGCCCTTGTACTTGTATTAGTTATTCTCCACCCTCTCTTCTAGAGCTGGTGACCAATGCAAGTAGAAGGCGAGCTGATGTTTTGTGTATAAGGCAAAAGCAGCTCTATGATGCTATCACATCAACTGTACTCTGTACCATTTATGATGCCATGGAGGTGAGCCATTCAAATTAAACTATACAGAAGGACAGTGTTGCTTCCAGACATTTTTGTTCTGCTGAATTGTTCTGAAAAGGGCTAGTAAATAAGTGGAACAGCCAAAGTGCACAGTTCACCATTTTAACAGAAAGCCAGCATTAAATGTGGAACAAAAAGGCCTGGATTCACAGTTCTTGGCAAGTCCATACGTTCCCTAGAAAGCCAAAAGCAATGGTCTCTGTGCTTGCACTACTTGGACCCCTACCTGCTTGTAGACTCATACTCTATCAATGGTTTGCAAAAGCTACAAAGGAGGATTTTACTTCTGTCTTGAGCAATAGCAATTAAGATGCTCTTTACCCCTGACATTGCTCTAAGTCTGAATATTTAGTTTCCCAAATTTCTTTCCATTTTCCTCCTATGCCATCACCCGCCAACCTTTTCACTCACACTGGCTGCCTTCTGCATTATACAGAGAAGGTGAGCATATGCTCCATAATCAGAAACATCTCCCCTCCAGATTTTAGGATGAATGGATGGTCAACAACAATATGTTAAATGACAGGCATAACGCTGCTCAAGCATAGGGCCTAAAGGGTAGGGAGAATGCAGACATGCCAAAATCTATAAGGACCTGGTTTGCTGTTGTGTAGATTCTGGTGTTTTGCCAGAGCGGCTGCCCAAGCTCACAGGCTGTCCTACTCTTTCACTTGAGCTGCTTTCCAGACAAGTCAGGTTACTTATTGTAGTTAATGCTGCCCTTTTTTGTGGTGACAGGCTTGAAGGTAAGCATATGGCTGTTCTGAAAAAAAGAATAAGGCAAGCAGGTCCTGGTAGATAGAAGAACAGTTCAGGATGCCAGTGCTGATATTCTCCAGCCCTGGGAAGAAGGCCAGTATGTTTCTCAAATCTGATTTTAGGCCCCATGGCTGCCAGGATTTTGTTAAATAAAACTCGATACAGCTTGCCTCCTGAGGACTTTGACCAAATCTGCCATAATTTGGGGGGGATCGTGAAGGTTACTGACAATGGTAATTCAATTAATGAAGCAACTGAAGCCTTGACTGGTATAGAAGTTCTTAATTAAGCCATATGGTGTGTAAATGAATGAAGTCTCAAAATTACTTGTCATTTAGTTGAAAAAAAAAAAAATCAGCTGACTGATTCTGTGCTCCCTTTTACCTCCCCACACCTTACCCTTTTTTTGCCTACACACCAAGTAAACATGGGGTCATGCTAACATTTATCAAAGGGGCAGCTAATGTTTTTAAACAGAAATATTATTGTGTGCAGATTGTAATTGTTATCTCAGTCAGACATTTGCATTCCCTTGTGGTTACTAACATGGGCGATTTGAAGCATGGTAGCCTGGATTTTAGGGGGTTTGTATCCTTAACTGCCAAAAAAAGAAAAAAAGATTTTTTTAAAGAAATGTTGCTCAAGCCCCACTTGAACACACAGCTTCTCTCCATTTTGTTTTTTCGTCTCTCTTTCAGCCACCATCATTAATCATAAGGATCTGCTCAGGAAAACAAATATACATAGGCTTTCAGATCAAACCTATTCAGAGAAAAGGAAATTTCAGCTGCCATAGCAGCCCAAAAGAGAGTAAAAACAAATAGTTCATCTCCTGAAAGTGTAGAGCTGACTGGCGGAGAGATGGCAAGCTGGTAATGTGTAATTCCTATTTTCAAACAGTGATTGTTTAATCACTTCTGTTCCCCTGAGCTAAGACTAAAAATGTTGCATCTTTAGAGCATTTTGTCTTCAGGCAGGTAGAAATAATTTGCTCACACCCTCTATGGGCTGCATACAGTATGAACTGCATGAAATACTGGCAGCAAATTTTGATGAAGAATCAAAGTTGTAAATAGGAGCGTGAATGCTTTGGGCATGACAAATAAATAACCAGAGGTCATCCAGTGAATACAATGAAACATGGCATTACATCACCTGAAAAAGGAAGAACTTTGTTTAAAAATGTATCTCTATTCTGTTACTTGAAGTGTGGCACTTGAAGAGATTATCTGCTTTGATATGTTAGATCAGATGTGATTGTATAGATGGATTCTCCCATGAGAGACAAGATAAAGGGGATTATCCTTCTGCTTTCTTCCACACTCCCAGAATCTGTGAACATGTTCTTTGGACCCCATGTTTCTCTTACTAGCCAACATATCTCTGCTGACTTCCACTAGTGAAGCCTTTAGCTTAAATGTTAGACTAGCAACTCCCCCTCCTCCAACCTCCCGCCCCCCTCCCCCCCCAAAAAACCCAAACTCTCCAAAAAACCCCCCAAGTAACCCCATCAATTTGGTGATGTAAAATGTTGGTCCATTCTCTCCACAACAAAATTGAGAGTATAGATCTTTTCAAAGTTTTTATATCCAGCAGGGAAAATGCCTACCCACGCCTGAGGACACTTGCAGTATTGCTTAACTGTAATATCTGGATACTTGATTGAAAATATATTGCGATTGTGTTAGCAAGAAAAAGCAACTGTCATAGTGAGAAGCTACTTTAGGTGGGACCAGAGGTATATGCTAGGGCAAGTTTTATGCTAGTATAATTCTCCTTATATCAGTGGAGTTAGACCTCAGTTCATTTGGTCCAAAATCTAAAACAAACACTTGGCCCACATTACATATGGAGTAAAATCTCCCCTCTGCCCAAGTCAATGGTAGTTTTGCTATTTATTTCTGGGGAGGATGCAGGACTTCACCCATATCTAAGTAGATAGTAAATAGCTCCTCTGCCTTTCAAGCCCATCTCTGACTACCAATTAGTTACCCCTGCTAGTGATTTACTTCTAAACCATGGCTCATAAAAATGCTTGCAAAAAGCAAATAGATTTGCCTTTTGAGATGCACCATATTACGGCAAATGTCAGATATTTTTGAAACCTTTCCCTAGAGGGGCTACCACTGTGTCTTCCTCTGAGGTCTTCACTTTTCCATTTCAGATTACTCCAGCTGCTCCCTCTGCTATCTCATTATCTTCAGTGCATTTTTCCGAAATAAGGTATAAACCTTTCCACCAAAGTGCACTTAATCTGTTTGTTTGCTAGGTGGTTTTGCTGCCTTTCTTGGTTATGGTTCTGCAGAGGTATTTTTTGTTTACATGAGAAAACAAATAAATACATTCCCAGGTGCCAGCTTTCATCCCCCGCAGTTGCATGCACCCCTGAGAAACTGGGCTTATTGCAGGCAAAAGGGGGTTCTTGTTGTAACCCCTTATCAAAATATTAGCAATACATCATTGCACCACTTTAGGGATATCTATGCTTGCTAAAAAGAGAAAGCTTCACCTGCCCTCCACTGCTGACAGCTACAGGACACTTTTGGGTTAGCACCCAGAATTTTTTTTTTCATTTTGTTTTGTTTTTTTCTCTGACTTGAGCGATTCTCTGCCTTCTCTTCTGAGTCAGGATATAGGTAAACTGAGAGAGGGATTTCATTTGGGCTAATCTTGACTGTGTTCTGGTTGCTTTGTTTTTTCAAACAATTGTCTTAGTTTGAGTATGCTTTTCTGCTTGCTCCCCTCTTTTCTTGTTTTCTGTTTTGTTCATGTGCTTGTTTATTCTTTTGTCTTTATATTTGTATGCCATTTCTTTTCCTTTCATTCTTTCAGAGTCTTGTTCAGTGGAGCACTGTCAATTGTTAGGATGCACAGAAGTGGTTTTACAAGTTTGGATGACCGGGTTGTAGATCACAAGTCCAGTGAATCTTTGGTTAATGCAGTGCTGCATTACAGCCCAAGACTGGCTACTTTGAATTGGGGTGCTCAACCTCCAGCCCAGATCTGGCCCCTGGCACCTTGTTATACAGCCCATGGGATTTCCTACATATCTGTGGGGAGACCTGTGGGCCATTGCTGTACTATAGATCCAGCGCGCAAGGCAGTGCAGGGCCCCAATCCTGGATCATGGAGCTGACTTGGCCTGTGGAGCAGCCCCCTCGCTCCTCCAGGGCCAAAAATTGAGCACCATTGGTTTATACAGTTTTCTTTATTACCATTGCTTCCCATTTTTACCATGAACTAGTCTTGGGAACCCATGATAGACTCTTTACCCATGTTAGGAAATGGAGCATTAAGTGACTCTCTAGAAAGTAGGTGTGAGAAGCTTTGATTGTTTTTCTTTTTTTTAAATGCATGCATACTGAGCCAGAGGCTTCCCTTTGTGTGGAGAAGAGCATACATTTTGTTCCCAGATAGCCTTCATTTCTGATGCTGGTTACGTTTGCTTCTGCTGTATGTTACATGCCAATTTCACTCTAGCAATAACAGTCTTGTGTGCCAAAGAGTTGATTTTGATAGAAACAGCAACTCTGGTTGTATGCTGCACCCGTACCAAAAGAAGGGTTTAGTGAAATGTTCCTATTTCAAACAAGTTTTCCTCTGAGGGAGACTTGCACACTGTGTCCTGGTGATCAGGGACTTGGCCTGAGGTGTGGAATACCCAATTTCAAGTCCTCATAAGTTTTCCTGGATCAGTGATGCAGAATGAAAAGTTCTGCTATGAACTGAGTGGAGTCGAGCTTTGAAGCTGCGGTTCCCATGTCCCAGGCCAGTTCCCTAATTCAGTGGTACTCAGCCTTTTGGCCCATGGGCCAAATGAGTGGTGGGGAGCCAGTCCATGGACCAGATCAGGCCAGCATACCCAGATCTAGACTGCATTGCTTCCACTCAGCCTTGTGTGCTGGGATTGGGCCCAAAATGCTGCACCACCTTCATTGGGCTTTGCATGGAAGGATTGGGCCCTGTGGCCCTTGCTGCCTTCACCTGGCCCCATTTCCTGGGATTAGGCTCTAGGACTTCACACCACCTCTGACCAGTCCTACATGCTGGGATTGGAGCCCTGGGACCACACACCACCTTTGCTGGGGTCCATGCACAGGAATCCAGCCCCATGCTGGCTCCGTCTGGCCCCATGCACTATGATCAAGGCCCTAGGGCCTTCCCTGTGCCACCCTAGGTGCCATGGACTGGATGACAAGATGATAGATGCTGAATCTGGCTCATGGGCCTGGGCTTGAGCACCTTTCCGCTAACTGGTAGGACACAGAGACTCTAAATATGCACGTATGATATTTTTGTGAAAATGTTTTGTGGGTTGGTTTTTCATTCAAATATGGAACAAAAATAAATGTTGAAACTTTGACATTTGTTGCATAATAGAATTGTCTGGTCAGCTCTCTCCATACCTAAAGTGGAAAATCATTCACTAGTCAGCACTTATTACTGCAGCACTATTCCACACCTCAGGCTGGATCCCCAATCCCCAGGATGCAGTGTAAAAGTCCCACTCAGATGAAAACTTGCTTGAAATAAGACCATTTCAACAGCACACTTATCACTGCAGTGTACAGCTTCTATTCTCTAAAACAGTGGGGAGAGAGGGCAGTGTACAAGTAAAGGGCAGCACCTCCCATACACAGATGTCTTGAGGGCATAATAGTTGGACCAGGATTTCACAATTGCTAAGCTTTCTCCATGGAGGCATAACTAGCAATTTCAGCTCCTGGTACAGACAATAAAGGGGGTGGTGCCAACCACCAGAGAGGCAGAGGGGGCAGCCCCCCCTAAATTGGCACCCAAGGCTGTTGTCTCATTTGCCTTGCCCTAGCTACACTACTGTTTTTACAGTTAAGGACCTGAACTGTGTCCCTTGTACATATCATTTCCATTTTTTAAAATATCAGAGGAGGGAAGATGACACGGTTTCTATATCCTCAAATAAAGATGCACTTATATGTAGTTTTCTCACAAGATGGGACTTTTCTGCAGAAAGGCAGATTCATTCTAAATCAAGTGGATTAACTTGAATTTGTCAGGGGCAGTGTTTTAAATGACAATTATAATTTTAAGTAGAATCGCTCAAAAGCCATTATCAGATGGTTTTAAGGCTATGGTCCATGAAGCCCTATCTAGTGATCTGTAGAATGAAATCTTTTCACAACTGAGCAGCTGGACTGAAGACTATGGAAGTGCAGGCCAGGTATCTGACATCTGATTATGGTATCAATGATGCTCTTTCATGAGAGTGGAAGTAGTCTACGACCTGAAACATTTGTGACATTGCCCTCTTGTAGGGAGGGCAGATTTGCAGAATAAGTTATTGTCTGTGGGATAGTAGTTAAATTTAAGACTTCATACTAAAATTCATAATCCATTCATATCCCTAAACTGACAACAGAAATCCCTCTTGCTTTGGTAAGATCTGGGAAAGACATGCACTGAAATGAAGGGGACAGCCTGATCCTTTCCGTTTATAGATATCCTTAAAATAGATACAATTTTGCCATCTAATACTATGCGGTCAGAAAATACAAAACCCAATCATCTGAGGGTCCTAGAGATAGACACTACATGTGGAATTTATAAATTTACAGTGACATAGTTGGGACATTTGTCTCAAGACATCTTGACCCAATTTCATACATGCTGTATTTTTATTTATAATCTGCATCACTGATTATATAATAATCTCAAGATTGTGAGATTACATTACATTTGTGTAATGACTAGATTTGTTCACTTTTCATTACTTTTTTCATTAGACTGTGTTTACATCACTTATTATAAAATATAGTGATGTATATCACTATGTTTAGTGATACTACTACTTTTAGGAACATAACCGTATAAATCCATCACTGTTTTGATACTCTCCATCCTTATTTCTCTTTGTCTTTTCCTTTTTCCTACTGTATTTCCTTCCTTGGAGCAAGTCCTGAACAAGCCAGGTTGCATTCAATACAAAATGCGATGTTTAAATAGTGCTAAGCTTATAACCCAAGACATCAAAACCCAGGAAATTGGCAGACAAGAAATGACAGTGCATTTGATCTGGCAATGGGAGCCATAAACAAAAGGCTCAAGGGCATTACTGAATCAGCTTGAATCTAACTTTCCTGCCTTTTCATGCTGTGTCACAATCTTGAGATTATAAATAAAAATACAGCATGTATGAAATTGGGTCAAGATGTCTTGAGACAAATGTCCCAACTATGTCACTGTAAATTTGTAAATTCCACATGTAGTGTCTGTCTCTAGGACCCTCAGATGATTGGGTTATTTTCTGACCGCATAGTATTAGATGGCAAAATTGTATCTATTTTAAGGATATCTATAAAAGGAAAGACTTCTGTTTAAATGGTCAAATTAAACAAGACATCTTTTAAGTTTAACTAGGTCCTTCATTTTTTAAAAATCTAAAATCCGCACAGACTCTGAAAACATAAGATATCCAATATAAATACTGAACATCGTTACAGTTAATAAAACCACTATCAAGAAGAGTTTGCAACTCTTTCTGCTTGTTTCATTGGGGGGTGTTAACTTTTCTTTGCCACAGTTGAAAAGATTTTTTTGTTTGTGTATCTTTTCTTAAAGCAATAATTTCAGAAGTATCCTATAGGGGGCACTCAAATACCATGAACAGATGCTGCTATTTCAGACTAGTCAGATTATGTTGAGATAGAACGGGGCAGACCCTGGGGCACATTTTCACATTACCTTTTATATAGAGAACAAAAGTGAGTAAAATAAACTAAAACACTCTTTGTCACAGCCGTACTATTCCCCGATGAAAGAAAAAGTGATATTAAAAGGTGCATTTAAATGACATTCAGAGCCTGATTATGCTAAAAGCATAAAAGCTTAGTGTAGACAGTTGAGCTTATCTGCATTTTTCAAATTCTAAACAAGATATCTTGTACATTACGTTTCAATGGCGGGTACAATTATTATTTGCCTATTGAGTATTAGGATTGTTTTAAGTGCTAGCAGACAGTCATGTGCTTCTTGGTTTTAAGAAAAGGAATAATTATTTATTCAAATTTCCTTTTTAATAATCTTGCCAGTCAAAAAAGAGTTTGCCCACTATTGTAACCATGGCTGGTTGCCACAATAATAATGTGGACTGCCATCGTAAAGCCTTTATCTGATGGCAGAAACCTTGCACCAGATGTTCCTTTATTTGTACTGTTTTATGATTAATAAGATTTAGTCCAAAACCAGAATGAAAAGCCTGTTATGGCACCTGGCTGCCATCACACACTGATTTAATTTGAAGGGGGAAGGGGAAGGTGGTCTTTGAAAAGTGGCAATACAAATTGAGGAGTTTCTATTTTGATGTGTTGCCTAGTGAGGTAACATCAAAATGAATGAAGCAGATAATTTGCAAAAAATCTTTAAACCAGGTAAACACTACTAATATACTCAGACTGTAAAGGCAAGTTTAAATGCTAAACTAGGAAGCATTATACACACTGAATGCTCTTGCTTCTGGCCTATTATTAACAAATTACTGGGAGCTCAAGATCTAATACACTGCACCAGCATCCACACAGCTAAAAATTCAGATACATAACAAAATGTAGCTTAGTTCTAGACAAAATGCTGTGCTTAAAGAGAAGCATTAGACTGATCTAATTAGGTAAGTCAGGCAGATGCACCTGACATACTTCATCACATGTGGGAGATTTTTTGCAGCCTATAGCACTGATAAGCTAAACACCACAAGTATACATTATAGAAGAGTTATCTTAATGAATTATGTGCTTTTTCCTAATCTGAAGCTTTCTATTACATTATGTGTTTTCTTTTAAAATAAGCCATAACTATATAGGGGCTGAAACCTGGATACATTTTGTATATGTAGGTGACGTATGATGCATGTCTATCATATTCTTAATCCATTATATTAAATACAAAACAAAAGCAATATATTTATGTTCAAGCAGGAAGGGCTAGGTAATCTCATAGTTCCCAGTGTCCCCAGTAGGAAAAGACATAATTATGTGCCATGTTTTCACTATCATTGTGATCCGTTGCATGTTGTGAAGTACTTGATTGATATATGTCATATTCGGATCCATTTATAGTAGCTAATAATAAATGCTGTTACTTTTTTTATTTGAATGCTGTCATGATCAAAGTGAGATATTGGGGAAAAACACTTTTAGACATCTTTAAAACAGTATTCCTAGTTTTCACTTTTCTTAGGGGCTAGCAACCACTTTTAATACTGAGGCTTAACAATGTGTCCACGTGTACAAATGAACAATATGGTTTGTTCAACAGAAAAACCCGTGTTGACTTCTGTACGAGTGGAATCCAGTCCAGTGATGTTAGCTTGTTTCCTAGTGCCTGAGTTACCTTTTGTCAAGTAGAAGATACATTAATAACTATACATTTTCAATTTGCAAGCATTCATAGGGTGGATTTGATGTTTTGATATTTTATTTAACATGAGGCAGTGCATAATTGATTACTTCAGGTAAATTCCCCATGGAAAGCTGGATATGCTCTATAAGAATATTCATATACATGAATGTTAATGGGGGTAAAGGGAACAGCTCTTAGCAATGCAGTGAGGTGCACTTACAGACACTAAGCCAGTTGTTCTGGACCAGGGTGCCATGGCACGCAGGGATTCCATGAGACTTTTTGAGGGATGTTACAGGAGATGTAAGGAGATAAGCAGACAGGGCAGGCCCAGGATCTCCCTACCTGGCCACTCTCTTCCCCAGCTCCTTGCCCCTCTGCAAGGAGATAAGCACAGTAATAAGTAAATTAGTTTTTGAAATGAGGTGCTGCTCAAATCACAAAAGCTATGGAGGGTGTGCCTCAAGAAAAGGTTGACAATAACTGGCCTAAGCATTGAGCTGTAAACCATTAGGGCTTGATCCTAAAAGATATTTAAATGCCAAACTCCCGACGATTTTAGTGACCGAGTCTTGGGGTCAAGCCTTTAAAATAATGGGCAGTTATGCCTTCTTCTGAGAATGCACTTACAATTCTGTTTAAAATTAAGTGTGAATGTACGTGCTTTGTTAGATCACATGTACAATGCGTAGAAACTTGGCAGATTAAAACTTCTCAGTATAATTCACAGTGTTTATCGCTAGTAGAGCAGTGGTCACTACAAGGTATTGTTGTCTTATGATAAACTTGGCTACAAAGCAGTTATTTCTGACCTTATTGAGAAAATCTTCCACTTCCACAGCTACTGATGTTGAGAGGCAATCAAATGAATCATGATATCAGTGTTTGTATTTCTTTGGAGAAGCTTTCTGAACTTTGAGCGTCTCTCAACATTAAGTAGATTGAAGTGTTGTTCTGTCAGCCTACCCCAAGCCAGGAATGTGACCTCCCTTCCCTGAATTACTATTGCGAGGAAAACCCTGGAAGTATTCAAGAACTTCCCCTACCTCAGCAGTCACCTCTCTCAAAGAGTGAACATTGAGGAGATCCAGCACAGGCTCTGGTGTGCAAGTGCCTCCGTTAGGAAATAGCGTTGGGGTATATCTATTCATCACAGTCTCTGGAAAGACACCAAGATTTAGATCTACAAAGCAGTCATCATCCCCACTCTCCTCACTCCCCACTGGTGACCTACCATCTCAAGAGTCTGAAGAGGTATCACTAACAATGCTTCCAAAATACCTTCCACATCAAACGGGAAGATCGCTGCACAAACACCAGTGTCCTTGCTGAAGCCAGTTACCAGCATTGAGTCAGTGATTGTCAAGCACCAAGTTTTCTGGACTGGACATTGTGTGCAGATGCCTGACTCTTGATTCCCAAAACAAGTCCTCTACACCCAGCTTAGGAATGGCCTGAGATCTCACAGTAGCCAGAGGAAATGTTACAAGGACACGTTGAAGACATACCTCAAGAAAATGGATGCTGACATCAAGAGTTGAGAGGAGCTGACTGCTGACTGGATCCAGTGGTGCCACAACCTCGACCAAGCAGCAGCCTGCTTTGAGGTAAAACATTTTGTCCTTAAAGCAGATATGAGAGAATGGAGAAAGGAAAAGAAGAGGAATCCCAATCCAGTGGTGATGCATATGGGGTGTACGGAGGTGCATAAGTGAGCGCTGGTGCATGCCCTGACAGCCAGCTTTCCCAGGCAGGGGAAGGCAGGAGAGAGCGCTGGTGCTCCCCCTGAGAGGGCCGGCTGGGGAGTGGGGGCACCAGGAGAAGCAATCCCTGTGGTACCCCCATGGCCAATTGTGCTCACCCGGAAGTGTCAGCGGCATGCCCGAAAGTGCCAGCAGTGTACTGCCGCTTCTTCTGGGTCAGCGTGATTAGCCACAAGGGATCTCTTCCCCTCCCTGGTCAGTGTGATCTGCTGCAGGGGGACCCCCCCATCACTGACTGGCTGGGGGGGAGGGGGGACAAGTGCCCCCTCTGACTCAGAAAGCACCTGTCTCCCATGTCCCACCCTGCAGCCTAGTCTTCCCTGCAGATAGAGCTCAAATTTCTGTGGACAGATTTATGGCTCAAGAATTGGACTCTTAAATCATCTCAAGAGGCATCAATAAGCTGTGGTAGATCACCCTCAAATCGAGGGATTGTTAACTAAGATATTGGTGTCCCGGTTCCCCTCCAATCTGCATACAGAAAAGGTTCTTGTATGAAAAACTAATTCCTCCCCTTCCCCCTAACCCCCACCCTAGTAAACTGCTGCATACATTACTGGGCACGATTTTAATATTTCATTCGCTTTACATTGGCTCTACCTCATTGCCTTTGTGAAAAGACTATGAGATCATAAGACTAGAAGCAAGCTGTTGTATATGAGACATTATTATTTTGCTTTGGTAATACACCAACCAGAAAATAAAGTCTTGTTTGAAAGACGTAATTCCTCTCTAAAGTTTGTCTTTTTCAGCAATTTAAATGACAAGAAGTCCTTTCCATAAAAATCCTTGAAAGTGAAGAAGGAATATTTTCATAAGAAACAGGCTTTTTAATCAGTCTTAAGATCTATTTTTCCCTCCTTATAATGAGCTAACTCTAAAATTTTTGAGATCTATTAAATATTGGAGCATTAGTATTAACTTAGGTAGACTTGTTATCTTCAGTAGTTGTACCAATTAATTAGAGTTGAGAATATGGCCCAATAATGTTTGCACAAACAAATTAGGATTTGCAGAGTACTATAATGCATGGAAATATGCAAAAACTTAGCAAGAAATACTTAAAGATCACAGTATAAGCCCAGTTTCAGACTTCAGGTATTCTTAAATGTACTTCTCATTAAATGTATTTATAATTTTGAGGTAATTCTCCATGACTGTTTCCATTTTTTCAATCACCATTTTTAATACTTTACAATTCATGTATTAAAGCCATGCCAAAGTATCTTGAATGCCAAAGTGACTTCCAATGATGCCACTTGGTATGCAGATATACACATTACAGCTCAGGCAAGAATAAGTTTTTAGTAGCTGTTGAAGATGCACATATAAAAAGAGTCTTTAAGAATAAATATAGAGCAGTGCTTTAGGAACTGGATTTTCCTTTAGAAATGCTTTCTCTACAAGCGAGTGCTTGCAAAACACCAAACTTAGATGGTTTCTTTTCTACTCTTTGGTCTGTTTGTCCCTTTTTTCCCCATTTTTCCTTTTTTCCTTATCCTGTGTCAGCTGCTGCCTGGCAACTTTTCTATATCTAGGAGGACAGGGCAGGGCACGCGGCTGCCTTGAGAATTGCTGCCAATATAATTCCCTAGCAACCTGGCTTTGCAGGCCAACTCTTCCCTATAAGAAGCTGCACACATCACCTCTGTGATGCAGTCCAACAGCTTTGCTATGTACAATCACCAGTTTTCCTCTTAACTTCTGACCTGACAGGTGGATAACGGGGAAATTATTAAGGCTAGCAGTAACAGACCACCTACTTGAGTAACAAGTAGCAAGTAACACTAAACAAACAAAATGATTAACTGACTTCCAACAATGCAATCAAACTATTTTCATAACTGCTAATTTTTTAATCACCTCTGGCTTATAATTAATATTCTTGTATTGTTTTATACTAGCAAGTAAGAATGATCGGTTCAACTTTGTTTAGCTTATCTCAATAAGAGATTTCATCATATTCTATAGCTTGATGAATTCATTTATTTAACTTGTCAGCATTAATAACCCCAATTAAGATGAAGAAGTTATAAGGCATCGTAGGAACAAGCATATCTTGAGCAGCATTTCTAACATCAATTTCTTTCCATCGTTACTTAGTTCTTATATTCCATTTAATTACAATTGTCTGTGAGAGAAAATATTACTAGGCACCTATACAGTCATTGCCCCAGTTACTCTTCATTTGGCAAGGTGTTCTCAAGCACCTTTCATTTTACCATTCACAAAGAAGTGGTTGAAAACTTCAGAAAGTGTGTCCATGCTTTCCTGCTTCTTGAGCATGAACTGTGAACTGTTTTCTACAATCACCTCTATGTCCCTTGATGTTAACAGAGAACTATACAAACATCTCTACTGACAGAGGTCTAAAAATGAACTTTAAAAAGGGTGGCTGGGAAACTGGTGGGGAGACAGAAATCTAAAAAACTGCATCTACTTCTTTTTCTTAGTGCCTTAGAGACCAAGCATTTAAATACAAAACAGTTGTACCGTGAAACGGTGATGATTTATAATAATTTCTTACATTATTTTGATATCTGAACTCTGTATCCCTAGTTATTACTTCCTAATAGTCTTATATAAGTCCATATAAGATGTGTATTATACACTGAAGCAAAAAGAATCCATGTAGAGAAGGTTTTTTGGTGCTGATTTATTGGAGGAAGAAAGACTGTATTAAAATGAACATTATTCATACATATTTGCACTGTATTGTTAGAATAGTTAATTTCATCACCTATATGTGACTTCATAGTGAATAGTGTTGAATGGAATAAATATTTTAAATGGCAACTTTTATTTGTTCAAAGGCCTGTATTTTTTAATAAATATCATACCTATATAGCAGTATTTTAAAACAAGCTCCTTTTATGGCAGCTGTTTGACACATGATTACTTAATATACAATGGTCACCCAGAATTATAAATAAAAATGCAAGTATGTAATTGCATTTTTATTTATAATTCTAGGTGACCATTGTAGATTGACACCTTATTTTCAGAAAATACAGAATTCATGTGTATTGTTTAGAAATAGTCAAACATTTAAATAAATTTCAGTGCATTTGTGATCAGCAGTATTGAAAGCCAGATCAATTAATTCCTCAAGGACTCTCATAAAAATTAATCTTTAAAATGGGTACTAAATTGCACTTTATCATTAAAGCAAATTATTCAGGAAGAGTGCTGAAAACCTTTGTTAGATAACTATGGGGTAGAACTAAAAAGGAACAAATTAGTAATAAAGCTTCAGATGGTTGGAAGTATGTTTTAGTGAAAGTGGTTTTGTAAGAATGATTAACTTGCAGAGGGCCGGCATGCCAATTATCAGATAACACTTAAGGCAAAATCATGACTGCTTTTAGCATTACGTGCCTTGTAACCTGTGCATGGAAAATATTTTCATAAATTGGAATATAAAAGGACTCCTAACAGATAAGGAATAGAAACTATTCAGTTAAGCATTTAATTGGGCTGGGTATTGGTAAAACATTGGGGAAGGGAGGAAGGGGGAGAAATGGAAATGCGCCCCAAAATATGAATTATACCTTTGCCAGTAGTGTGTTGACAACTCAGATGTTGTTTGGTCTATATGCCTGCTGTTGACTGGGGGACTGATCTGGCAGCCACTCCAAAGGGAAAATATCATTGACTTAAATAGGTATTTTCCACTCCTGGCATGCATTCTTTTGGCTTTGATTTTGTGAATGAGAATTATCTGGCATTTGTTAGAACTGTAAAAAAGATACAAGCAGTAATATAAGAAAATAAAAACCCTACAACTGGGGCATTGTCATTTACAAAGAAAAAGAAGTCATACTCTTAAAAGGTGGAATGCAGTTTCAGTGAGAAAGTCTCTAGAGACGTTCTAATCCATTTTATAAAAAGAGCTATTTCAAAGGCCATGGACAAGACAGATGGAAAGGAATGATCCATTCTGATATTGGCCCAGACCTTCAGCTTTGCTGTATTCATGTGAAATACCAGTGATTTTAGGGAATTATTCTGCCTTTCGATAGGAATGACAAAATGCAGAACCTGGCCCATTAGAATGTTCTTCAGTCGAGCGTCCCCGCGCTGCTCAGTGGTTCGCAGGGCAGGGCTGTTAGCTTTGCCCTATGAATTTGGGTGCAGATCCTTCTCTCCTAAGAATCAGTGGGAAGGGAATGGGGCTTTTGATTTTCCCATATTAATGGGTTCCCTCTGTTTCTTTTGAGGATTCAGTTTCTTCTAAAAGATACTTAGGCTTTGTACAGGAGAGTACAACTAAGGGTCTGCCCTGGAATTATAAAGGTCTATGTGTCAATTTAAGGTCCTTAATGCATGTCGACCACATTAATCTCTAAAAGCTGCTGTAACTACTGCCTGTTCCCAGTTAGCCTTTTTTTTTTAATTTTCTGAATTTTGTATTTTTCATGAAGGGTCATTACCAGAACAGCTTTTAGCATCCAGATTCAGTTTGTACTGGTAGGGAGAGGAAAAGTGGTTAGAAGAAAACTGTATCCGGTAGGGCGCATATGATCCCAAGTGTGTTTGCGGATAATGCTGGGATTTGTGTCTGGAGTGCCGACGACACCTGTGCGTTAGCACCAACCTGCCAAAACCCACCTGTCCCTCCTGGGGTATTTATGTTTGTATGTAGGATGCAAAGACATGAGTCGAGAGCAAATCTTTAGCTTAATAATGCATTACTTTTTGGGGCGGTGGGTTGTTTTTTTTTTTTTTTTTGCTGAGTCATTCAGGGTGCCAGATGTTCCTGGGGATAACCCCCAGCCCCTCCGCTGCCCCCTTCAAGCCCAGAGGGAGCCCGGTGAAGTTCCTCGGCCCCCTTGCAAAGAGGTGCGTGGCCCAGGCGGGCTGGAGGGGTCGGGTCGGGTCGGGTCGGGCAGGGCAGGCACCCCCCCCCCGGGGAGCTTCCTCCCTCGCAGGAGCCAGGAAGACTCGTGCTTCGCGGCGCTGTTCCCCGGCTGGGCTGTGCGGAGCCCTGGGAGGCGCGCGGCGGCGGCTCCCGCGCTGCATCCCCGCATCCTCATCCTCTGGCATGTCTCGCTGCCCCTCGCGCGTGATGTAAGCTCCGACGTCCTCCGCATTGAAAAGTCAGGGCACAGCAGCGGCTCGCACACACGCCCGCACCTCGGAGCGGCGCTGCGCTGCGCTGCGGGCGGGCGGGCGGGCGGGGGCCGGGCCGGCTCCGCGGGAGACTCCGCTCACATCTGGGCACCGCTGCTCGGTGCAGAACCGCCGCCGTCTTCCCGAGCAGCGCGGCCGCGCCGGCGGACGAGGACGAGGACGAGGAGAAGGAGGAGGCTTCAGTCCGGCCGCAACAATGTCTGAGTTTCTTTTGGCCTTAGTAGCGATCTCGGGATTATTTCCTCTGGCTAAGGTGCTGGCCGTGGGAGCCGAGGGAGGTAAGCGCAACACTTTTGTTTTATTTTATTTTTTTCTTTTCCTCTCCGAGGAGGGCTGCAACTTCCTCCGGCTGCGCGGGACGCCGGCCCCTGCCCCCTGCCCCGGCCCCTGCCCCGGCCCCTGCCCCGCCGCCCGGGGCTGGGCGAGGCCGGGCGCGGAGTTTGGGGGCAGCCCGCACACTGCGCCGCGGGGGATGCTGGCTTGTGGTCCTGCCTTGGCGGGCGCGTTCTGCCTGGGAGTCCACCCTGCGGTCTTCAACTTCGTCTTTTAGTAACTTCCAGCTGCAAGCCAGCATCTCACTCGCTCTGGCTCCCTAGGGGCCGCTTTCCCTTCCCCTGCCTCGTACCTGCGCTGCAGCCTCCCCGGAGTGAGCCTCAGCAAGGTAGTGGCTTCTGAAGGGAACGCTACCGTCCAGAGCAGGGGCTGTGCACACAAACAACAATAGCTCATAAACTTCTTTCCAGCCTTTATACTAAAGCTTTGCAATCCAGGTACTGCATGACTTTGAGATGGATGCACATAGTGCTGTGCTCTCAAGCTAGACTCTCCCCTTCCCCCCCCACCCTTTTAGTAAGAGGATGCATTCATGAGAAGCAAGCATAAACCAAGATCAGATGCATGTTTCTAGCAAGAATACTGTCTTTTTTGGGAGAATCTTTAAAGTTTCCTAAGCCCTCCTGTGCATAGACAGAGCCAAATGCCACACAGCATTGCATCAATTGATCAGTGTTCCTGGCGGACACGACATGGTTAAGTATAACAATGCATTATGGAAACTTGACTGTTCAGAGAGTCTCACTATGACTGATAATGCTGAGGCTTTTTGTTTAATTAGACGCAGACAAACAAACCTTACACCAATGTCAAGTAAATGGGGTGGGGAGAGGGAGGGAGAGAGGGAGCAACCAGGAGAGGGAGAAAATGTACCAGTAAATGGTCTACTGATGAGGCTGTTTATATGAAGGTAATTTTGTATTGACTTTAAATTATTGATTTATTATATGAAATGGAACACGGGCATTAACTGTCATGGCTCTATCCTACTCTGTCTTAAAAACTGAAGCATGCATTAATATGTGCAAGACAAGCATACCACATGGCTTAGGGCTTTCTGTAAGTAATTCCAACAAGCTAGTCAGTGGCGTATTTTTCCAACTGCTGATTGAAGATAGTTTTGCTTTCTTTTTTTTTTTTTAAGAAGCTTCTTTGAAAGGTTGAACCACAGAGTTCCCTAAATTGATTCCACTCTTTCACTGTACATACTATTTCTGAACTTTATTTAAATACTGTGAAGCTTATATGAGCCTAAATAAAACTGCACTGTTAGGTCCTGAAGAATACACAGCCTCTTAGCCAACGTATTAATATGTACAAAGTTGAAAGAGCAACTGTTTTTCCTCTTTTGGTCAAAGAGGACAGTATCCTTGTGCTGCGAGTTCAGCTTAGCTTTCCTTAGTATTCAGTGCTATTCACAGATTTCTCTTGCTTTGCTTAGTGATGCTTGAATTAAAATATGTTTAAGAGTATTATATTGGTCCTGCTCGTACTTCTTTGCCCAAGAAAGTTAGCACATTGAATTGACTTAGAAATGCATCTGTAGATCAAGAATTATTAAGTAAAACCCATTATGTCAGATTGCTTTCTATCTCTCTGTAAACTGTGCAGCTAAAGAAATTGGACTGCATTGAATATGGTCATATCCAATTTGCAAGGAATTAACTAGACTTCATTATAAATGTAACTGTTTAATGCATTTAATTTTTATTATGAAATGGTGTGCTGTTCTGCATCATACACACTGTCTACTGAATTGTTTATTAACTGTTTTTAACTCATTTAAACAAGTACAAATGGCTATAGATAATTTGTTCTGGATGCTATAACTGAAGTACATTTCTGCTATAACTGAAGTACCAAACCTGTTAGGTCCATTTCCCAACTGGCTATCAAATTAACTATGTGATTCATATTATAAGCAAAAGGAACCACCCTTGATGACTTGCCATCAAAGAGGAAAGTATCACTGAAGCATTACAAACTTGTATATTAAAACACTGCATCATTAGTTGCAAGGATATTGCTCAAAGGAACAGGTTAATATTCAACATGCTACCTGAACAACCTAGGAGAATCTACAAGGCTTATGCACGGTATACGTGTGGTTTTTATTTCATTTTTTATTATACAGTATTGAACAGAGAGGTTATCAGGCACACTGATACATGTTTGATGGAAAATCTCTTCAAGAACTTTCCAGTTAGCACAAAATTGTCAGATCACATTTCAAGAGCTATACCCCAAACTCATCAGTAAATAAAACCTTAAGTTTGAGGCATTTTCTAAAACTCAGCTGGAAACGAATTGTACTCTCTGTCCATACTGTTGGAGATTAGCAGATGCCACTTTATTTGTGAATGCAAGAATCTGGTGTTTATTCTTTTTTCTTTTCTTTTGTTTTCATAGTTACCTTACACTCATTAACTGTTACACAAGAAATGTACTGTGTCAGCTTAAGTTAGAATCAACTGAGTCTTAAGAAAGGCAACATCCTTGTATATCATACCAGCCCGAAAAGTCAGGTAAATCAGACTGGCATAGACTTGGCTAACTCATCATCATGTCAGACCTTCATAGAAGAACAATAGTGTGCAAATTAAGATTTAAAAGGACTTGTTCAAAAAATGTCAAATGGCCTTGGCATAAAAAGGAGTTGTGATAAGATACCCAGAATTGGAATACAAGGTTCTTTGGGTGAATCTGATTACCTTTTATTAGACCAGCTAAAATAGTTGGAAAAATTCTTGACCTTTTCATGCCAGGTGAGGTTTTTTGGATGTACTTACAAAAAAAACTAGACTACACA
>JAGPOW010003685.1:12187618-12229820 GCA_030014935.1 Caiman crocodilus
TTTTTTTTAAATTTGATGGGGCAACTAAAGAGTGGAGGTGATGATATTTTCTCCTCACCACAGTTTTCCTCATCCTAATATCCCCTGAACTTGACTCTAGAACTCACACCACTCCTTTGTATCCAACATTTTTTTTTTAAAGGTGTAGAATACTGGTGTGGAATAGTGCTACATGAGTCGATTTTATTACTGGGCGTAAATAGCTGTGGGCTGTCCAAAATTTTTAGATGTCATGGATGACAGGAGCCGAGTTAGCATAATTTTTACGACATGACAGTTTTAAGGAAAGTGTGTATCTGCTAGTATCATGGAACCCATTCTACTGTGAAATTACTCCTTTTTTTGTTTAACTTCTGTAATAACTAGATATACGGACATATTTATTTTTTTCTCAAGACTTTCAAGTCTGAATTTAACGTTTTATATCTATTCTTAATATACATTATCATGTTAAAACAGTCTTTAGTAAAAGCTGTACCAATTCTTCAAAGGCGTAATGTGCAGTCAGATAAAAATAAGCTTAAACTGAACCAAACAGAGCTCTAGTAGAAAGGTGTCATCTTAAAACCCATGAACCTAAGTTAAAACTTCATAACTGAACCCATATTTCATGTTCATTTCCCCTCACTGCCTTCTGAAGGGAGAAAATATGAAAAGGATAGATAGGTTATCTTAGAAACTGCTTCTTTCTATATTCTTATAGTCCACCATCATTTCCATCTTTAGTCTACATACGTGGGAATTTACTGTTTTTCTAAGCGCCCTTTGTTATTTAGTTAGTTGATTATTTTAGTAAAGGATAGAAATAACTTAAAATCAATTTAAAATTGAATTATTAGGTTTACAATTCAGTTTATGCTAACTTAATCCAATTATACTGCAACTTAAGTTCAGGCACAAAAAGGCAAGAGAAAATCGGTGGCCTCAATGTGTTTTTTAAACCTTGTTTATGATCTTCTTCTCCTGTGAAACTCTAGTAGCAAATGGTTGTATTGAATGTATTTTTAGGCTTGACTCCAATCTCATTATTAATACTTAGGTGTTTTAAGAAGAACATGCTAAAAACATCTGTACTTTGCTTTATCAAATTGAGCCCCAACGACTTAGTTCAGTGGAAAGTATCCCCAGTAATCCCAAGTCAGACAAATTCAAATAAAGCTGTTTCAGTTTTTTAATATAGCAGTGTCTGTACTCATACTTAAATCTCTATGCATCTCTAACTAATATAGCTAGCAAGACGGTAGCATTATGCTAGCAAAGCAAATGGTTACAAGGTCATGGTGACTTCTTCCCAGTTGTTTAACGTAAAGGACAATATTACACAAAGCTTAATATCCTCCTATGAACTTATTTATCTTTGGAGAGACACAATTACATGGAAGGATAAAGATCTAAGGATATTTTGGATAGAAGTTAAAAGGGAATGCCATGAGATTAAAAGGGAATGCCCGCAGTTGAAAGGGAATGCATTAGTACAGTGGGAGCCAACCTTTTTTTAGTAGTATGGTACAAGGTAAGTCCTCCCTGTGTGAGTGCCACTCTGATCCTCTTTCCCTGCCCCCTCTGCTGTTCTGCTTTCTGCTCCCTACCCTTGGCTCCTTGTTCAATCTGTTGTTCTGCTTTCTGCTTCCTACCCTATCGGTTGCTATGTTCCCTGCTTCCTTCTCAGCCGGCTGTGTGCTCCACAGCAGCTGGCTATGTTCATTTTGGCACGTGTGCTGTGGGTTGGTCACCCTTGTATTACTAGATATGAATAAGTGAAAGATTTCAATAAAAATGGAATAGGCAATGCAAGCATCAAATGTGCATATGCTGTTCAAAACTATCAGGAAATGTGTAATTTTGTCTGTAAGCTAGTTAACATTCACGTTCCATCTTGTCCATGTCCTTTGAGCCAATGTATAGGTTTCCATAGATTTGTTTTTTCCTTCTCACTTCATTACACTATATTAAAAAGAAATAAAATGTATTTTACTAATGCAAAGTCAGAAAGCTTAATATCAAAATTCAGAATGGAAATTTGCTTTTCTCTAAAACTTCTCCTTATTTTTTGCACGTTTCAAACCTGATCCTTATGCAGGTTGAAAGCACCTCTTTTCCTCCAGAATTATAGGAAAGTTTAACTTCAATAGTTTTACTCAGGCTAGTCAAGTTACATAGCTAGCTGCTCATAAGTTCAGCATGTCTACACCTCTTTAGAGAACTGGTACCTAACTATATGATGGCAGTGCCTGTGAATTCAGTGCGGGCAGGATCCAGCTTAGAAAACTTGTTTTGTTCATGTAGGTCCCTGGTTCACCCCGCCCCCAGCAGCAGCAGCAGAAAAAGAAAATTGGAATCGGGTCTTTTAAGTAATTTCAGTTTGTAAATGATGAAGAATAAAGTATCTGAACCCAATAATTATAAAGAAATCATAGCTAGTGGTATATATCACTGCACTAATGCAGAGCCCTTTAAAATCCTCAGTGATATAGGAACTGCCCCAAGCTACAGATTCCAATTAGGGACCTAATTATGTTGAAAAATCCAATTATATGACTAAATGATGGCCGTACACCTTGTGGCCTGGCCTACCCAGTAGTCTGTGCTTTCATGTAGTTTAACTATACAATTATTTCTTTGCTCTCAAGCACCATCTATTGAAAACAAAGTGTATGTATTCCAGTCAGGCTTTCAGTTGCTGAAAAAAAAGTATGGAGTAGCCTAATGCTGAAATGCAAAATTTTGATTTTCAGATGTAGCAAAAAAGCAACGTAAGATAAGTTTGGTTCTGATTAAACCCATTTCAAAATGGGCCAAAATCCATCTACTTCACTGGACTTATGCCCTTTCCTCGGTGGAAAACCTAACAGTTTGTTAGGACTTCCTAACAGGGGCAGCTCAGCCTGGATGTTGAGATATGTGGTAGCAGGGTTTGGTGCAGGGCTAGTAATGGAATTCCAATAAAAGTCAAAGGAAGTCTTGTAGTTGGATTTAATAGGAATTGAACAGGGTCCTTAGTGACACAAATGACCAAATAAAAACAGATATAAGCCATAAAAATCCCAACTGGTGGAGTCGTTCTGTAGTTTTTGTTTTATTTAGGTTACATAAGCCTAAATTATTATTTTTAGTAAATGTATTTAGTTTAGTAAATATATAATAGGTAAATGTATAATAGGTATAACTGCATTTGTTATATATATATATATAGAATACAGAAACTAAGCAGTTTTATTTTGTCAACACTTCTGAGCCAATGTAATGTTGTCAACTGGTCATCTGATTGCATAGGGAAAAACAATGTTTTTCTTTAGCAAGCAAAGTTTGCTTCTTTTTTTCCTGCAGTCATTAGACTAAAGCAATTAATAGTAATAGCTCCTTTTATTTGAAATAAGATGTGGTGCCAATTATTCAGTAAAAGGTGAATTCTAAGTCTTTATTTTTTTTGTAGTTAAAAGTACAAACTCCTGAAGATGATGAGAACAGATCTCAGTATAACAAAAGTTCCAGGTACTGCATAGATTATTATATAATGCATTCTTGCTATCACTTGGACAGCCCTAACTTATCACACAGTTTCATCTTCAATGACTCGGCCTTCCAACAGAATTACATACTCTTGAAATATAGCTTCACTTTAGAAACCAGAATATACATATTTCTCTTTATTCCAGTGAAAACAAGGTACCATGGATTATGTCTTGTCTTATTCTTATTATCAGCACGACACCCCTTCCTACTTTTGTACACAGCACTGTCTTGAAGCTTTATCCTTCATGTATAGCAGGACAGATACTATTGAAATAAGGTTTGGCTTTAGAAATAAATATATATACAATTCCTCAAGGATTTCACCACTACTGAGTTTTTATTCAATGATGATTCATAACGTTCACGCTGTCTTCTTGAAATGAATAAAGAAAACTTGGAGAATAAGAAGCTATAGTTTTTGTTCCTTTGAATTAACTTGGGATATATTTGGAGGAGGGGTGGCATGTGTGGTGGAGAAATGGGAATGCAGTCCTTTTCATAGGAGATCTTTCATAGGGGGAACATACTGTTTGACAGGAAAAAGATTGTCAGCTGAAGAAAGGTAGTATATTTTTTTTAAAAACCCACTTCAGATATAATACATGTGATGGTGATGTCAATTTACCTCTCCCTCATACTAGAGCATTCAAGATATCTCTTGCAGTATTTCACTGATTTATTCTTGCAGGGTTTATACCATGCTTAGAGAATTAACATTAAACAATATACATGTGTGAGTGGTGACTGTATTCATACCTTTACTTGTCCATAATGTGTATCCAGACATTTTAGTATTATATTAGGACACAGCTCTATGAAACAATTTTAAATCACTGGAGGTACCCAAATGCTGACATAAGTGATACATCCTTGGGTGAATGTAGTTTTTTGAGGAATGTCATCATATTGAAGTAGTTTTACAAAGATTTCCTGAAATCTTAAAACATTGTGTGTTTACCTTGAAAGATATTGATACAGAACATTAATGAATTCTCAGAGAATAACTGCTTTGTGCATACAAATAATATGGTTGCATGGGATGAGTTCTTAGTAACATAGCTGCACAACTGAAGATACCCGAGGTAAACAATACTTATGTATGTTTAAAAAGGCATGCCCATATTTAAAATATTTGAGCATCAATGAATCATTTAATCTGTCGCTGAAACTTGGCCTCCCCTGGAATACAGCCTCTGTTTGTTAATATTGTTGTACACTGTTCAAAAGATTATAAGCCCGATTCCTCACTTTGCAAGTCAGAAATAATTTAGCTTTGACTCCAGTGAGCATTGGTTTGGACTACAGATTAAGATTAGTTAGTGATTTATGGAATATATAATGCAAATATTTACAAGAAATCTTCAGTGTCTGCAAAATAGTTACAGTTTGCTCAGAAATTTTGTACTTCCTCCAAAGCATAGCAACTAAAGTAGATGCATTACTCTTGTGCTTGGGCGTTTTCGGTACTAACTTAGGTATAGGACAGTTTCTCTTTTTCCTTTTTTTTTCTTTTCAATATTGAGGGTAATATGATTTTGCCATCATTTTTCAAGAATCAGAAGAAACCCACTACCTGTGTTTTTCACAATTGTTCATAGTATTGTTGCCGTTTTTGTTTTTATCAAGCTCATTGTTATTCGTTTACTTTCTGAAAAACGGTATTTTTGGCAATTTTTTTTTTTTTTTCCCTGTGCTGCTAGGGACATGAACAGACCTACTTCTGAATTACCATGTCAACATTATTGACAAACTTTTGTAAAATATAAATTATGACTGTCCTTGAAAAAGGGTAAGAATTCCACGCACCTCCATTTGAGAAGAAAAATGCCATGTTCTGACTTCCCAGCATTTCTCCATGCTTTTTCTTTTGAAATCTACCATTCTTGTACTCATATCCATGGCACAGTTTAAGATGTTGAGGCAGTACTTTAAAGTATCCATTTGTTTCTTCTTCATTGTAATACATGGCGATACCATCATTGGAAGGGTTTTTTTTCTATATCACCCTCCTTAAAATGGTCAAATGAGGTCCATTAAAGGACACAGAAAATAGAGACTCCATTAATGTTCTGTAACACTATGAACTGTAATGGCAGGAAGGTTTTACATTAATAATCATTAAATGCCTGATTCACCTCATTTTGCACTTTTTGTGGATTAACTAAAAATAATGGAAAAGGAAGTTAGAAGACAGGGGATGGATGCTCACATCTGGAAATATATAAATATTTCTGTACCCAGTGGTCTTACGGACTGATCCAAAACCTATGGAAGACAGTGGAATGACTCATGTTAAATTCAGTGGATTTTGGATTGCTCCCAAAATTCGGTCCCAGTCTGAAAATTGACTTTCTAAATACGACACATCTTCACTCAATAAATCATTTTTAAGATTTAAATGGGAAAAGTGAGACTTTACTACTGGTAGAACTGCCAAAGCAACACAGCTATTAGACAGCAGAGTTCATTGTTTCCCTATGCATATAATGAAGTCTTACTTTCAATGTGTTTAAACTGTTGTTATTAAATCTAGTCCTCTCCACATGATATGCAGAGGTGGGAATAATAAAGAGACTGGAGTTGCATAGATGTAATTGGGGTCATTATAGGGCGTGTAGCCTCACTAGTTCAGGTGATGTACAATACAGAAAGAATCTAGCTTGACTTCCAGATTCCAGGGTGAATATGCAGAGCTGGCAGGAAAAAAATGTACTTGAAAACTCAGCAGAGATGATCCAGAAGGCACTGCAAATTAGTAAAATAGAATCCTATAGTGCCATACGAAGTATCAGTTTGCAGAAATAAAAATGTCACGGGATTGTGAATGCTTCTGGGTCTTACCAAAATATGTAGAAACAGTGGGTGCATCTACACGTCGCCCTACACAGCCATAGCGATGTGCTGTTGCCATACGGTGCACTATGGTGATGTAGCGATCACTTGACTATTTCGATCACAGCCAGACTAATGAGCAATAAATGTCATGTTTACTGTGTTTTCCTTTTTTGCCACTGTAGCTGCCTTAGAAGAAACATTTAAAACCATGAAATTTAAAGACCTACAAGAGATATAGAACAAGCCAAAACCATTAATAGTGAAACATAAGAGACTGACATGCATGGAACTTTTCAGATAAAATTGTCCTCATGCTTCATTAAAACAATGAAAGACAAAATCTGAGATGAGCATTTTGTAGACACAAGGTTTTAGGGGCCACATTTTAAACTACAGCATTTGAAGAACACAGTGCTGCTATGTACCATGTTGTCAGAATGTATGAAATGGGAAAGGGTGTGAATGTATAATTTAATATAAAAAGAAGCATAAAACTACTTTAAGAGAATGAAGCCATCAGAGCTGGGTTTTTAAATAGACATAATCTTAATCTCTGATCCAACCATCCCATTATGACATTTCTTCAAACATGGAGCAAGCTATTGAGATAGGCTTATCTGAACGAACTCCTCCTTTTACACATGCTCAGAGGTACTGGATTTATGTCGAAGTTGCATTTCATTTTCTGGGTTTAGAAGGTAGTGACCTGACCAGATCTGACAATGTACAATATCACCCATTTACTCGGCAGATCATACTGCTCTTGAGAGCCAGCTAATCTGCTTGGTGTCAACTAATCTCCTACTTCTACATTTAAACATAGCACTTTTTGCCTGCATATGCAGTAATGTTACAGAAGAGTTTAAGATTAGATGTGTATAATTTCTTAATTTCCATATATTCAGTGGTAGGTGTGTTCAGGAGCCCCAGCCGTTAAAATTTTTGTTGCTGTAGAAATGTGTTCTCTGTAGAAATTCTGCTTGTCACTTAGTCTCACTTTGACTGTACTTGGGGCAGTAAGAAGTGAGCTCAAAGCAGATGGTTGTCATCAAGCTGATAAACAAAATTAAGAATTACCGTGAAAATGCAGAATGTTCAGATTAGTAATTCCAGTGTTTTCTCTGCAAAGTGAATTCAAGCTGGAAAAACACCTCAGAAAAGGATTTTTAAATGTTATGCTACTGTGATGTTGGGTGGCTATTCCAGATGCAAATTACATGTTGCTCATTTCAGTGCAGTAATAACTGGTATGTGCTTCCTTTTTTGTTTTGTGTTTACTTTTATTTTTATTGGGAAGAGGGGGGGTTGTATGGCCCTAAAAGCCACTGATTTATGGTTATCTTAAAGCATATTTTTAGGTGACCAGTAGAAAAATCTAAAGCAACAGATCCCTACACAGACTGCTACTGGTTGTGAAAAAACATGAGTATTGTTTATTTCATAGTTTCACATAAAAACATGAATTGCATTATAAGTTTTTGCAAATGTGGTATAATTCAATTATCTTTATGCTGATGTACACTAGCTGAAAACATAGCCCATCATCTCATGATGGTATCATTGAAATATTCTACAAAAACAGTTGAAAACATTACAAACTAGTGACAACTCATGGAATGTAGCATATTTATCTGCTATCTCAGAAACCTACTAGCAATATTAAACGTGGGGCCAACAATTTTCAGAGCATTGAAAAAAACTTAAAATAATTCAGGTAACATCAAAAGTCAACAGCTAGTTAATTAACTGCATTATTTTGCTTGTATTCTTTTGGCTTGTGTAAATTACCTTGAATCCTTGTTTTTAGCTATTTTAAAGGAGAATGAGTCATACCCAATTAAAGAAACCTGCACATGCAAACCCTACAATACGTATTTTTACAACTTCATACATATTTTTAATGGGAATTGTCAGACCATAACAGAACAATGGTTTATCTAGCCCCCACAATACAATAGACAATCTTTGAGAGAACATTACCTATTTTCATGGTGTAGTAGAACATTGCACTATGAACTACAATACAAAAATTGTTTGAGCTTAACTAGATGTTGTTTCCCTAAAGCACGAATGTTAGCCTCTCCTTGCCATTTTGGTGTGCTTGTCCTATTGACACAAGCATCATTGGCTAATTATACACTATGTAAATATGATTTTGCCTTATTAGTTTTAAATATTGCCTTTCCAGTTCATTGAGAGCAGTTCTGTCTCTTGTTTCATGTAGAATTTAAAATGGTCATAACCAAGTGGAAGCCATTTAATATTTATAAACCATACAAGCCCTTTAAAAGCATACATTTTCCATAGGCTCCTTACTCTAAATACTAGTACAGGAACATGCTATTTGTAATTACTCAGCACACCTCATTGTTTGGCCTATTGAACAGAATATATGATCTTAGACCCTGATTATCTATGCAGTCCTGTTCCTGAGAAAAGCATTTTTGACTTGAGTTGTTTATAGAAGCAGCCACGCGGTGTATCTGTTCCTGTAGAACTCTTTGTAGGAAAAGACCCTTTGCTGGTAAAGGTCAGCCTGAGTACTGTAATCATGTGTGACCCCAGCACTGCAGGAACAGCAACGGTGTTGTAAGGGATAATGGAAGCAGAGAGATAAGGGAGTACATGAAGCAGCACAAGAGCAGGTGGAAACGGTGTTCTCCAAGAGGAAAATGGCAGCTTTTACTAACATGTATCGCAAGTACGTGCATCTAACCAATGATGTTTTTCCTCACTTCCCTACTTAGGCTAGGAGGTATGGGGCAATACTTGACAAATATCAATACTGGGTTTTTTGTTGTTTGTTTGTCTTTTTCTTTTCATTTAGTTATTTTTTATATTGATTGCTAAAATAGGGAATCTGTCTGGAGTTACATTGTGGCCGTGTATAGACAAAAACGAGAGGCATGTTTGCACAACAATTTAAAGTGGGCTAAATGCTTTTTCAACACTTTAATGATATTGATGTTTGCACGCCTCAGCAGCATATTGCACTTTAATTCCAGCAGCTGTAGGAAATTCAGTGGTGTAATGTGCCTTAAATGACTCGGGGCACAGCAAACTAAAACTCTTCCGAGGAGTTTTAGTTTGCTGCCCCTACAGCTGCAAAGCAAAGTACTGGGCTCCGTGCAGCTCAGGGGCTCTGCAGGAAGCCCTGGAGGCAGCCTGGCAGCAGCCTGGGAAAGCAGCTCTGCCCAAGAATAGCAGTGAGCTTGATTATTTTATTTTATTTTATTCCCCCCACCCCATGCCTGCCTGCATGAGCTGCACAGGGGCCCACTGCTTCTCTCCCCAGCTGTAGTGCCCCCCGGGACTGCCCAAGCCAGGTACCTACAGGCGGGTGCTGCCGGCGGAGGGCGGTGTTGTTGTCGCAGAGAGAAACATCAGCCACCCCCCGCAGCCCAGGGACCCCTCCACCCACCGGGAGTTCGCCCTCCCGTTTCTGCCAGAGAGGCAGGCAAGTCAGTGGGGTATGTGCATGACACGGGGGTTTAATCAGCCCCAGGTTGAAGCGCTGCTTTTTTAAAACCCACCACTTTAATTTAGGGCCTCTGTTTTGTCTACACATGCCCGCCCATATAATGTCCTTGGGGAGGAAAAAAACTGCTGCTGGAAATGAATAGGTTAATAAATGAATTCATAGGTCCTCTAGAACTAAATTTCTACCTCTTGAAATCTTTCTCGGGGTGGGAGCAGTACAAACATTCAGCCTTCAGTTGCCGTCTTTCCCCTATTTTCTGCATCTCCCCCAGAAGATGCCAGATTGGTGTGATTATGGTCTGGGAAGGTGTGGGTTGCACCAGACCTCTCCCAGTCTGGTCTGGTTTGGTCCAAGAAGGCACTGGAACCCTTGCCCTGTTCCCCAAACAAGTTAACCTCAGAGAGTGGGCTGGTGGGGAGGGGCCACTAAAGAGCAGCTGTTGCTTCATTTTTCTCCTGATGGCAGGGGCAAAGTGAGGAAAGAGCAGGCAGGGAGCAAGAAGCAGCTGTTTCACTCCCCTCCCCAGCCAGTCCTGGAGGTGACTGAGCAGCCACTGAAACTCCCTACCCGCTCCCCATGCAGGGGTTCCCTTGCTTTGGTCCATTACTCCACTCCCTGCCTGGACCAGACTGGGAGAAGCCTTTATTCTTGCGAGAAGATTTTTTTTCCCGCAAGGGAGATCTCCCAGGTTGATACCTGGAAGACTTTGTTGCCTGGAGAAGACATGTTTTCTTTGGGAAAAATTGAACGAACTTTTGTATGCTTGTAGTTACTACTGGAAGAGTGATATTTCTCTCAGTAGAAACATATTGTCTGTATGTGGCCAAAATTAGTGAAATGATATTGTAGTATATAGGGGACATGTTTCTTGTTTATCAATATAGTTTTACTAAAATCGCTGTCAGAAAAGTGAAGAGAAGGATAAAATCAAGGCTTTGCTTTGTCTTATTTCTTGAAATATCTATTTTATTCTTACACAGGTTTTTTTTTCCCATGTGGAATATAAATTTTGCAGGTACCATTTTCATTTGGTAGAGGGATAATTTATATGCATTTCTTGCTGTGGAAATGTTTTCCCATTAAAGAAAATAACTAAGCTTAAAGTAGGTGCATATATATTTAATAAAATGTTCATCCGCTTTGTCCACAACAAAGGTTTTATTGTACTCTAATCTTTGTACTTTGATTTTCTGAAGCTGGAGGGATGTAATTTATTAGAGTAAGCTGAGCTTTCAAGATTCCTGAGATCAAATAAATTGATGGGTTGCCTTAAAATTGTCCCAGGGAATCTGTAAATGCAGAAGAGAAGGGAGAGGGAGGACTAGCATACCATGGGCTCTTAACTGAATGCTTCTGGCAGTGACAGCTCAGAACCAGAACAAGTGTAAAGGCTCATTAATAATGCTGATCTGTTAGATTTTCCTGATTGCTAATTTTAACATTGGTCATACTTACCAGAAATGTACATGAAAAGAACTGATTTGTTTTTAAGATGTCAAATTGACATAATGCATACTTTCACAAAGCCAACTGATGAGAAGAATCATTCAAAGGGGTATCCTTCAAAATCAGTGAATAGGATATATACTGATGAATCTCTTTAGCTGGTAAAAACATGCTTGCACACCTTTTTTTAAAGTACCACTTCAAAATTTTAACCCTGTGTTACACCAGTAGGACTCATATGATTAATAAGGTCAAGACTTCTCCCTGATCTTAATGAAATCATGCTTAATATAGTCTATATATGTGTACATTCTCTCTCTCTCTCTCCTTCTCCATATGTAGACTATATATACACATATAACAATTTAACTTGAATATAAAACAATGTTTTTATAACTTCCATTACAGGGATTTGGACGCATGGGTTCTGATTTGCATGGACTCTCCAGAACAAAGGCTTGTAACCCTCAGGCCAGCAAAACCCAAGTTGTCTGATTACCTTCAGTGTGATTACTTAATTAATTCAAATTAAGCGCATGCTTAAATTCTTTACTTATCAGAGAGAAGCCAAGGCTTGGGTGTTGTGTGTTGGTAGTGTACTAATGCGACCACTGGTGGAGATGTTATTCAACAGGAAACAATATGGTCTACTAAAGAAAGGGTAAACAGTCTCTGTATTTCTTCACCTTTCCTTCTCTGTCTCTGCCATCAAAAATATGTCTGTATTCACAAGAGAGGAAATAAAAGGGGTTGGGGTAGATTTGGGGTCCCAGGGAAAATGTCTTCTATAAAAATCTATAACTTTGTTACAAAAGATAGCATATGGGCTATGTACAGACATTCAGCTTCTACTAGCAGAACCATTCTCTCAGTAGAAAACAAATCTGTCCAGACACCCCTGCTTTTTCTCCTGGACCAAAAAAAGTGGTTGTTCATAGAAAAATAACTTTGGGACAATCAGGGTTAAATCTCCCAGGAGAGATTCTTCCAAAAGGCTGAACATGAGTATGCTTTCCTTCAGCTTAACTCCTTGTGCGTAACCAGGAGTGGAGCTCGGGGAAAAGAACTTGTGCCTTCCAAAGAATGGGGCCACTGAGTCTGGGAAAGGGGCAGTGGGCAGGTGTTTCTGCCTGTGCTGTAGACTGGGAGGGCTGTGGAGGGGAGGAGCAGCCATGAGTTGCTCTCTGCCTGATCACCAGTTCCTGATGTAAAAAGCAGGCTGGAGCTTTGTCACAGCTGTCAAGAGCAGAGTGCAAGGTGTGCTGCCCTCTGCCTGCTCCTCCTGCCTCCCTCCCTTGTGGCTCAGCTGAGCTGGAAGTATAGCAATTAAAAAGCTGGTATAGTTGGCAGACAGGCTTGCAAGTCCAGCTCTCAGCCATGCTGGCTTCCCCTTGTTGTTAGGGCCAGGAGTCTGGCTTGTGGAAAGCCTCTGCAACTCCAGCTCCCAGCCTTGCCAGCTTTTCATTTAAATTTTCCCAGCTGACCCAGAGCAGAACCGGGTGAGGTAGGCTGCTGTGCTCCCGTCACAAGATGTCTGGAGACTTGCCCTAGTGGCTGAATACTTCTTCCTGCGCCCGGCTCTCCTCTGCAGCCTTCCAGGCTGACCCAGAGTGGGGTTCTTTACCCGTAGGGGAGACCCAAGAGGGTTTCCCCATGGGAAAATGCTCCTCTCCTGCCAGTTAGTTGATTGGTGGGATAAGTGGGAGACATCCTTCTGGAGTGTGAAGTACCCCCAGTTAACTAGGCTTCTTTTTTTGCAGCTGCCAAGTGCCACTTGACAGTCTCTCCCCTTCCCAGGCAGGGGAGAGGTCAGGCGGTAAATGAATGGCCCAGGAAGGAGCCCTGTAGGGTTCCCAGGATGTAGAGCTTGCCTATGAAAGTGTCCAGCCATGTATGCTATGAATCACTGTTCCAGATACAGTTTCTGTCTTCCATAGAAGTTATATTTTTCTCTCTTTCTCTCTCTCCAATATTCAAACCAGTTCTGATCTTCAGTTATTTTCAGCATGTTCTTAACCAGGAGAGTGGTTGTCATATGAATAGTTTCTGCAATACTTTTAGGGATGAGATATTATCCAGACACAAATCCTTTGTTTACTTCTAGGTATTATATTGAGCTCCTCCAAATCGTGCTACTGAGTGTAACCTCCTCCTAATGCCTTTGAAGTGTTTAGATATAGATAGAGGAGATGCAGCGTTTGGAACTGTTTTCCCATTGAAGTAAATGGAGTAGTCATAGCAGCCAGTCTCCAATAAAGGTCCAGTATTGGGTGCACAAGAAGACGAGAAGTATAATCTTCTTAGAACAAGTACCATTAAAACAATAACAAGTTTTGCAAAAGGATTTCATATTGCAGGGAAAGTTTTAGACAAGGTGAAGTGGGAAGAAGCACATGGTTAGTAAGGTGAAGTTGTAAGAGAGAGCACGGTACTTAAACACAGAAAATGCCCAGGTAATGACTCTCAACTGCGCACACAACTGATCAGCTCTCTGCCAAGTGATTATAAAAGCCAGCTTGTGAGTCAGGTGAGGAGAAGCATTTGTAGGAGATACATGGCATAGACGGAAAACTGTTGGGGCTTTTGCAGTCTGCTTTGATCAGGGAACTAGCTTTGTCTCTGTCTCTGCATTTCTTTGGGAGTATTGTGTCTGAACAATAAAACTGCTCTGAAAGAAGGGTTTAAACAGACAATATGATGGTATTGGTCCTTCTTGTGCTGGGAGAAACAGGTCAGCAGTCCAGAGCTTCTTGTTGCCCTTCTCCGTCTTGTTAGCTGGTGCTAATTTTCAGACTGTTGTTAAACTTCCACTGACAGAGATAATAGATTCTGACAGAGGTCCTCGACATTCATTAGTCAGAGGGCAGTGACTAAAATAAGGAGATCTACAGTAAGGAGGATAAAGAGGAAGAAAGCTTTTTGGATGTCACAGGGCTTAGACTGGGCTGGGTGGGAAAGTGTAGGGAATGAGGGATGCAGCTGTGCTAGCCCAAGATGCTGGCTGGGTTACCAGACAAGAAAAAAGATTTCAAAGCATAAAGAAGAGTGAATTACTACCCTGGGAGAAGGAGAAGACAAAGGGAGTTCTTTTCCTGTCCCATATAGAAGAATGAAAATAAAGTCAATCTAATCCTTATTAAATTGGCCTGTCTAATATATCCCGCTAAAATGTGTTCATAGTGCTGTTTAAAACAACCATGTTAGAAATCTACTGACCATAAATGCAGATTTATTGTTTAAGTGTCATTGGGACACCTAATAAAGTATCAGAATGGGAACTGTAACTTGTGAAAAGGAAAAAAAATATCCTTGTGCCATTTAATTAACTGTCTGGCCAATGCTCTTCCTTTTTATTGCAAAATCTGTAAGTTGCAACTGGTTCCAAGTACACTACTCCACAGCTGTGCCAACAACCAGCAAATAAACACATTAAAATCCAGAAAGCATTCTACCAGATCCAATGATGAACTCTGAAACTGCAAAGATTGTTTAATTTAGTTATTTCTCCCTTTACCAATAAAGAACAAAGCATAAGAGCTATTGCTAGTTGCATATTCAATAAACAAACATGGCAGTGCTTGATAGAAAAATAATATCTTTTATCAAAAATTACAATCAGTAACTTTAATCTTTTAGGGGACAATACTAATTTGTGTAGATCTCTGTGCAGACCTGTCTTTTTCGGTTACTACGTCAATTAGGTAGGCAAAGTTGTCTAGCATTATCATTCCGAACACTTTGTTTTAAGCCCTAAGTTTATTCACGGTGATTATTATTATGACATCTCCCACCCTTCCTCCCCCAGAATGTTTTAGTAATTCAGGGACATAAAGTTACCTTTTTTATATATGTATTCATTGGGATTAGGGAAAAATCTGTACTTCCAGTCTCTGTTAGAGCAGATAATATGGCAGAGAAAGATCTTTGGCATGGCATTTGAATCACTAAATATCTATTGTATGATAGACATATAAATAACCTCTTTTATGCAGGTGGCACTGCTTAGATTTTTCTATTTCATCCCAGAATATATTCATATTTTAAATGACATGGCAAACTTTGAAGAATAATGCCGTTATTGCCAATTAATTTTATTTTCTGAAATAGTTTACATTTTAATGAGTTCATGAAGCATAACAACTATTTTTATGTATTTCAGATTTTAAGGAAAAATTCTTACTGCATAGTATACTTTAAGATATTATTTTAAACACACATTAATTAAGATGAATTTGGGTTTGGTTCTTTCACCCATTATCCAAGCCTGATTGAATAAAAAGTAGAGTTAGAAACTGTGAGGATGAGAGCCATGAGTTACTCTGTAACATGCCTTAAATATAATTTGAAAGCAGTATTAAGGGAAGATTAATTTTTAAGTACACATGAATAAAAAATCATTTCTACTATTTTTATTTTAAAATATAGTTTGGAGTTGGTCATTTGGAAAATGGATATGTAAACCTTTTTTCTTCTGAGCTCAGGGAAGACCATTTGAGGTGACGATTGTAGTCTTCAAGGGGAAAAATGATTAAATCTTTTGATGATGCATTAGTGACAAGTGAGTTGATAGTCATCTGGTTATGTCCTTGTAAGATGGAGGCCAAGTTTGAGAAGGTTTAAAAGGGAACTAAAATCAATCTAAACCTATCAAATTAATTTTATTACAGTCGTTAACAACCATTAGAGCTGTTTCAGTCACTCTGGTCAGAATTCCATCTGTAGTTCTAGAGGTGAAAGGTTAATGACTCATTTACTGAGCTATGCAGTTTTCTTTCATTTTTCATTTACAATTATATCTACTTGTTATAAAACTCAAAACCACTTCCAAAATATACTGTACTAATGCATTATTGCTGTCAATTTAAGTTATTAAATCACAAATTCTAAAAGGCGATATCCAAATATGCATTAATATATTTGGGTCACTAAATATCCATTTCTTCCCATTATGAATGGCTGCTAGAACGTTTTGCTAATATTGTGACTTAGCAAATGTTTACTCCTAAAGACCCAAGTATTAATGCTGGCTTACAATCTGGTGCACGCATTTCCTGGTGCGTGTTGGAAATATGCAGGCAAAGGTCTTGCAGTAGAGGCAATATCTTTTATTAGACCAACCATATAGTTGCAAAAAATTTTTTATTTGCAAGCTTTCAAGACCAAATGTTCTTTGTCAGGCAAAGGAGATTTCAAAGACTGTAAAATTTCTCCCATGTAGAAACTAAATTTCTTATTGCAGAGGAGATCTAAAAGATGTTATGCTTCTCCTGGGTGGTAAAGTTTTTTTTTTTTTTTCATTTTTTTACAAATAAAAAGTTGCTCCGTGGGCATGTCTACACATGAGCATTTACTGCGCGGTAACTATAACACAGTACAGGTACATGTCTACACATGCACACCAGTAATATGCAGTAAATATGGTGACTTAGGTCAACATGAGCACTAATTTGATGCCAGCATCATGCAGGTATCAAATGTATGTCTGATTCATACTGCATAGTAATGTACAGATAGATAATTTACTGCTCAGTAACACTGTGTGTGTGGACTATCTTGGAACTAACTTCAGTCCCAAGTCAATCCATATACAGTGTTCATGTACTTTAACACCTTCATGTGTAAACACCAGCCTATTCCCGCTTACTGTGCAGTAATTTACTGCTCACTAAATTTAAGCTGCCATAAATGCACACGTAGAATTGCCCCATGAGTATGCAAAATAGGCTCAAACAAAGGCTGGATTTCGTAATTTACGTGAAGGTCTCCAATGGTAGGCAGGATGCTGAATTTTGCTTCTTAAGATATGAAGTTTTCATTTCAAAATGGCTAATATGGAAATATGAGAACTTTTAAAAAATAGGAAGCTTTAAATTATGGCAACATAAGCAAAGCAGCTTAGTAGAGGCTTGCTTCTTAGAAAATATCAATGGGTTATAGAAGTGGGTGAAAGAATAGAAAAGGCTAGCTTCATTGGTGGTAGGGGCACACCAATGAAGATTTTTTTGGCTGATTACCGATGACTGGTTATTATAAGCCAATACCGATCTGATTGCTGATATGCAGCACAGGAGATTGGAGACCCGTGTTGGGCCAGTAAGTCTTTAGCGGGGAAGGGATGTGAAGAAGGGAATGGGCATGGAGGAGCTGATCAAGGCTCCCATGGTGAGGGAGGGAGTGGGGCTGGGGCAGGGTGTGGGACAGAGCCATGGCCAGCTTGTCTGGGGGGGTGCAAAGGATGGGGGGATAGCTTCTGCCACTGTGTGCTCCCCCAGGTTATACGCCCCCAGATCTGTGTGCAGGGCAAGGGTGGGCTGCTTGGGTCTGCACCGGCCACTTCCTGGTGGCAGGGGCTAGTTCAGGGAAGCATTCGGGGCAGGAGGGCTCAAGGTTGGTGGTGGCGGTACTGGTAGAGGTGGGGCTACAGGGAATTTTGGGGTGACTGTTGCCTACCTCATAGCCTACCCCATAGCACCCTCTCCTAGGACTGCAGCCACCTGCCCCACCCCTGTTTTCTCACACCAAGCACGGACCTGACCCAGGCCCCACCGAGATGAGGCAAGTGCAGCCTCTGACCCTGAGCAGCCTGCCCTTGCCCTATGCACAGATGGGGAGGGGCACATGCTTCCCATAGTAGTGTGCATAGCAGTGAGCTGCCTTGCTGCCACACCCTGCCATGGCTGGGCAGCCCCTGTCCTTGGCCTACTCCCTCCCTCACCGTAGGGGGACCTTGATCTGCACTCCCCCCCGCCCTTTCCCCACACAGACTGGACGCTGGTCTCCAAGTTGCCAGTCTACATTCCTGGCTATATGCGTGCTGCAGTTGCATACATGCACGCAACATTTATCAGTGACATTATTGGTTACATCGGCTGAAAGAACACAATTGCCGATAATGTCAGGTTCCCTCTTATCGTTGCTGATACAACATGGACCAATATTTTTGTGCACCTCTAATTGGTGGAATTGAGTAGTGGGATCACACAATAAGATGGGAAACTAGACTAGGGAAAGTTATGTAAGAACCATGAAGGTGAGAACAGAGAGCTTGCACTTGCATTTGATTAGCAGGAATCAAGTTAGTTGGTGGTAGAAGATGGAATTAGTATGTGTATCAAGGAAAATAATACTAGTACCAATGTTTTGTGTGAGTTGCACGAAATAGTGCCATAATTGGCATCCTGAGGAAGAAAATCAGGGTGATCAACATAAGATGATGATTGTCTGGAATAAATGCTTTATCAGTGCAGAAAGAGACAGTGTATGCTGGATGTTGGAGAAAATTGTAGAGAAAGATGTGTGAATTTTGAACTTTGGCGCAAGTTATCAGGTCTCTTTGGTGGGCTGAAGAAAATGGAGAGAGAGAGAGAAGAATAAAAGAGGGCTTGCAGAACATATGCCTCAAGTACTGGGAGAATGTTGATTATTTCAGTAGGCTCTGAGAATGAGGGATGACCAAGGCAAAAAGGTTTTATGCTGCTGTTTGGTACTGCACAGCACAGTGAATATTCTTTTATGATTTCTTTAAATTAGCAATTCCTCTTTCATACAAGTCTACTGTACTTTGACTCTTAACTGCATTAAACCCTATTATAAATGACATCTTTCTAACATTCTGAATACAGGTTAGGTATCCCAAGAGTCGTGTTTTAATGAGGTTGTTGCCATGGTAATATTGCTTCAAATGACACACATGCTACTTTTGAAATACACAAAAATCTTCCCAAAATATCACAATAACTAGTGTAAGCAGCTTTCCAAATTTCCATTTCTTTTATTGCCTTAACAATACAATATTTTGTGGCCATACCTGTTTTTCAGATGTTTGAAGGCTAAGTTTTTTAGCATGCCACACAATTTAATCTTCTGTTCCCTAAAACCCCCTTTACTCATCAAGTAGTTGGCAGTTTGCCAAGTTTAAGAGTAATAAGGTATTAGCTACATGGAAAATTGAAAGGATGCTGTGCAGGTTAATGGCCTTTAGGTGTACAGAAAGAATGGGAATAATGTCTATAAATATGTTTACAACACAGATGCCTTTAACCTATGCTGCTTGGTTCAGACCAGAGGTGTTTCCAACATATACTTTTTCATAATTCTTATTTCTATGCACTTGGAAAGATCCAGTTACTATGCAGATAAGTAAATAAGATGGAACATTTTGACTTCAATCTTGTCATTTTGGAAAAGCTATTTGCAGCTTATAAAATCATAATACTGTGTGCTTTGCAAATTTCACTTGTGTATATCTCCTACTGGTTCTCGGGGTTATTAAGTCAAGTTATCCCTAAAGATCTGAAAGTAAAAAAAAAAGAAAGAGGACCAAACAAAGTATGGATGCAGCAGTTGCATAGTCATCAAGCTTTATGCACAGTTCAGTAGAGTGCCATTTCTCATGTGTCAAAAACGATGCTGTAGCAATAGCTTGAATCAAAGATTGTGGGCTGTTTTTTTTGTATGAATAGTGGGTGCATAACAGTTATTCTCTGTTGTTGGTACTCTTGTTTAGTTGCCAAAGTTTTGGGAGGCTTATTAAATACTGGCTTGAAATCATATATGTAGTCAGTTCTTGGGTTACTCTTGCTTTCTTCCTGGTCAAATGCCTCTGAAAAACACTGAAGCAGTTGATATATTTTTAAATACTTGTATGTAGTTGCTGTTGCATTCATTTGCCACCTCTGGGTTTGCTTTACTTTATGGGGCTTTGAAAGTGAAATTTAAAATTTGTAAGTTCCAAGATGACACTTGTAAAAATGAAATTTCTTTGCTCACAGAAGAGGCACAGTATGGGTAGTGGTCGCATGACATCCCAGAGTGCCCATTCGTAAACTTTAGTATTTCTATACAAATCACTGAAATGACTAGCAAACAAACTTTTGATCAACTTTGATTTCCATGAAATTAGAATCTCTGAAATACTGAAGAAACAATAATCTCTATGCTGCACTTCTGGTTGCCCAATGTATCTACTCTGCATTACAGACTTCTGTATTTTTGCTCTTTTATTGAAGTTAGGTAGTTTAACATTTTTTTGCACTTATATTGATTTATTAACCTATGCTAAAACTCAGGTTTATTTTTGTTAGTAAACTGTGTTAAATCTTAAAATACATTGGATACTAAATAATAAACAAGTCTGTTGGCATAAATCATTGCTTTATTTGTATTTAGTATTATTTACTAGGCCTCTATTTTAAAAATATAAAATCACTCCTTTTCATTCAAAAGATGCTGACTGGAGCATTTGCCAGTGTTAGGGAATTTTTTTTTAATATTGTTTTTAGAAGCGTGATCATTCCATTTCTCATCCCTGTTATAACCCTTGGACTGAGAATGCTATATGTTAACTTTAATTACTAATAAATGTATGTGAGACTCTTTAGTGCCTATGGGAAGCCTGAAACTTTTCCATACTCTGTATTTTGAATTGTTGGCCATTAATATTACTTGTATCATGATTACAGACTTGCCCACTAGAGAGAAGACCCTGGGTTTCTAAAGATAATGCACAGAAAACACTTGACTATGCATAGTCACAGGAGCATGAGACATTGCTGTTATTGCTTTCTCAGTACAAAGATTGTTGAAAAAATAGAAAATGGCAATCTGTAATTAATTTAGTCTCATAGCAGAGACTGTAAGTGGAACCAGAAATACAAAAATCTCAATATGTTGTTCCACAAATTTACATTTTGAACATTGTGTCCTCTTTTTTCATTATGTTATGTTTAAAAACAGCTTTAATTAAAGATGTGTATAGGCAGTGCATATTTAAACACTTATAGATCCAGCACCAAATGAACATCTAACACTTATTTTTGAAAATTTTTATAATTACCGTTAAATTATCTTTTTTCTCTTAATGTATAATTTTTGTTCAGTGGTTACCACCAGGGGTCCTTGTTTTCTCTGTTTTAAAAACACTTAACACTCTGATTAAAAAAAAACCCAAATTGGTGTTTTTCCCAATGTTCCGAAATGGTGAATTGTTTTCACCAATGTTTTTCCCATTTTCCCAAATGGTGGATTTAGATGCAACAACACTAATCTCTCTCTTTCTCTCTCTCTTGATATATCTAGAGAGAGAATATATTTAGTGGTGTCTCATTTTTGTGTTCAGGTGTTTTATATGTGCATGTGTATGTGTGTATAATATATTATACACACACATACAGATAGAGATATATAGATATATCTCTATCTCTATCTGTATAATACACACAAACACACGCACAGAGTTGGAGATATAGATATAAAATATAAAAGTGATGTATTTAATCGTGGAAAAACACAGATTTTGGGGGGTTTTGTGTGTGTGTATCAGGTGAACACAATGTTTTATTGATATATTTACAATTTTAAAGCAATTTGGAAGCCTACCAGTGCCTCAATCATTATCGTTGTAAATACCTATATATTTTTTGATGTTTGGTTTTACTGTTTCTTATCATGGAAAATCAGAGCTCCCCCTGCCATCTTTTCTAACCAGGATGTGGGTCCAGCTGTGGCTATCCCTCCTGCTGCTTTTGCGGCACTGAGCAGACCTGATATGCCAGTGCCCCTTCTGACTTGCAGCAGCCTGTGGGGTGTTGGTGCTTCTCACTCCTCACCCACAGCTCTTTGGCCTCACTCCTGACCCAGAGCACCCCAGCCCAGCTGGTGCCCCTCACTCCTGACCTGCTACCCCCAGACCTCCTGGTGTGTGAGGAAGGGAATGGAGTGTGTAGGGAATGGGCTGGGTGTGTGGGGAGGGGGTGAACTCCGTGTGGTAGAGCATCACCATGTATGGGAGAGGGGGCATTTGCAGCCTCCCCACTACTGACCAAAGTGCCTGGCTGGCTGCAACCCCTTCCTTCACCCCTCCTGTGGGATGCTCCACTGCCCATCATTTGGAGTGGACCAGCTGCACCTGGAAGGTGGGTGTAGGCACAGACTCTGTGTGTGTGTGTGTGTGTGTGTGTGTGATGCTCCCCACCACTTTTCTGCACCCACAGCATGCAGGGCTGCAGGCAGACCAGACCAGACCAGACCAGCTCTGGGCAGGAGCCAACTCCACAGTCCAGGGGGTGGGACTCCCCAACCCCCATGACGTGTAGCCTGTGCCCCCTCCTCTCCCAGCCTGAACAGACTTATGTGGAGAGACCTGCAGGAGCTGCTTTCCACTGCTGCCTGGCTCCCCCAAGCAGCCCCTTGCAGGCTGGAACTCTGTTAGCTTGGAAGGGGATCCCCGTGGTTCCCTGCGGTTTTTCTCTGTTAAAGGAGAAATCTGTCCTTTCCTCCATTAATGGACATAATCTTCATTTTTCCGCAGCAAACAGAAAGCCTGGATCCCTAGTTATCACTATGTAAAATAATATAAAATTATGATGCTGCAAGTCCTACACTGTACTTTTTTATAGACCAGAAAGTGACTTTTCCTTAACAAAGGGGCGTGTGTGTGTTCTAAATTGAACAGTTCCAGGCATAGTTGTCCTAATATTAGTTAATCCATTTTTAATTAAAATGTTAATTGCTAATCCAAACATCACATTAAAAAAATCGGCTTACAGTAAATCGTTTCTTATTTGCATAAGGAAGAAAACTGTACAATTACGTGGCAATATGTTCTTCATAATTGCAAAGCAAGTGTCTCTTTCAAGTATTATAGTCAACTAAAAGCTTGTTGTTAAACTATTATGGGAAATACTAGTTTTCAAAAAAATGCATGAGGGATAGGGGGTTAATTTCTTGACAGCTTTAAAATTCCTATCTGGCACAACTGGAGACTGAAATATTCTGTTTTGCCAAATTGTTGATGAGGTATGGGTCATTGCCATGCACTTATTCTCGTTGGTCCTATCTATTATTAGGAAAGAGATCATGGGTGAACTCATAGTTTCATCATTCAGTGATAAAACTGTTGATTTTTAAATGGGGCCAGGATTGCACTGTCTAAAGCCAGTAGTAGTTCAGGGAGAATCAATTCCCTGATTTTTCTTCTGAGAATTCAGGCGGGGGACGGGTGTGTGTACATATTCATGATGAGTATGCATGAGAGAGGGAGATTATGAAGTAACTGCACAGAAACCATGAGTTCATTTCATTAGCTGAACAAAAACTTTCAATCTGGGACGTATTCTTTGAGTTACCGAATTCACTTTTAATGATACTAAATTAATAAAAGCAATTTACTACAGCTAAGTAATAATTTGTGTGATTTTTTTTTTTTCTCAATTCAAATTATTACAAATTGATGTCACCAACCAATCTCCTTTAGCAGGTAGGGGAGGGTGGCACTTAGAGATTAACTAGAAGATCATGACTGAACCCATCTCTAAGGTATCAACCCTACCTCCTGCCTACCTTCAGACTAAGGGTGCAAACAAGATTTGCTGCACCTGCTCTAGGTTATGTAGCTTATTTTAAGACCAAATGGGGGATGGAGTGTGCAGCCATTTACTGCTGCTAGCAGTGGTGCATACAGCTGTTTGCCACAGCTGGGAGCAGCACAGGAAGCATGGGGAAATCACTTGGGGCAGTGGGGGGAGGGGCTGGAGCATCTGGAAGGCATTTGGCAGGTTGGAGGTGGGTAGTGGGCCCACCTGGCATTGATCAGAGGGTTAAAAATCACCCGTTCAGGGCCAGGGGTGGATGTGGGAGGTTGGTGAGAATAGAACAGCTTAGGATGGGTGACTGGGTTTTCACAGCCCTGGGAGTGTGCTGCAAATGCATGCAGGCATTCCTGAAATCAGATTGACTCCTTCCTAAATTAGGTTAACTCTTTTTCCATCTAGGTTTGCTTCCTGAGGTGAAATAAGTTAGATCGGATGTGCTGAATTTAACCTTCCAAACACCCGTGCAAGTGGGTATTTAGATTAACCTAACTCTGGTTAGGGCAATCTAAACGTAATGCCTGTAGGCACCTTAAGTTGACTAGCCACTGCTTTAATCTCCTTTCAACTTTATCTTTAATAAAAATTATTAAAATAATAACCACAGCGTAAATGTACAGTATCTATATTTGTTATAGTGATTAATGGGAACAAACTCAGATGTTACATGGAGAGCCTTGCAATGCTTTGTATCCCTTGGCTGCTTGTACATGCCGTGGGGGTTTACTTTGGTTTAATTCTCCCTAAATTGAAGCAGTGGGTTTTTAAAACCCTGCTTCGATTTAAACCAAAATAACCCCTTGTGTTGTATACACAAGGGTTGTGCCTGAACCTTATTGCCTCTCTGGTGGCAAGGGGGGAGAGTAAGCCTCTGGTGGGCCAAGTGGCTGGGTGGGGGGGAGGGCTGTTGTTTCCCTCCGCAGCAGCGGCACACCCCCAGGTGGCACCCACCTGCAGGCATCTGGCACAAGTGGTCCTGGTGGGGGCCCCGCAGCATGAAGGGAAGGATCGGACCCCTGCACAGCTCAGGCATGCAGGCTGCAGAGACAAAAAAATAAAAATAAAAATTTCAGGCTTTTTCTTTTTCTTCTTCAGTGGAGCCTGCTTGAATGGGCTGCTGCCAGCCTACCTACACATCCCCTGAGCTGCATGGGGCCTGTTGCTTCCCTCCATGGCTACTAAGGTAGCAAACTAAAATACTTTGGACATGTTTTATTTTGCTACATCCCAAAGTCATTTAATGTGCAATATGCTGCTGACAGTGTAAAAAGCAGTGCCGTTAAATTGGTGCAAAAGAGCATTAAGCTGCACGGAAGGCCAGTTTTGTGGCATGTACAAAGGCCCCATGAAATCAGTGCGGCTACCTCTACTGGCATCCTGTAGGTATGTGGGGTTTTTTAACCCATTTTATGTTTAACAAAGACACAATATAAGCATGTGCTTCATACTACAATTTTTTTTCAAAACAGTTCAAGTTGCAAATTTCTTCAAAACGTGAAAGTTGATATATTCAGTGCAGTTTATTAAATGAGAAAAATATAGGTTTGCATATACAGTACCATCTGCTGATTTTCTTTTCAGATCTGTTGGGTCTGTCAATCTGGTTTAGTTTATACAAAATGCATTTCAATTTTTATGAGTAATAGATTATTTAAAATTGCACCTGGCTTATACATATACACACATACATATATGTAAATAAAAATCCTAGTAATTTTAGAACTCACAACATATTGCCACAAAATAACTGAGATATGAAATTGTGGCAAGGTTTGAAATATTAGAAACACATATCCTATTACCACAGTACCTCAATGATGGCTGCCTGCATATGGCAGGTTGTCTGAGTAAGGATTGATGGCCTGCGAACGTGAATTTCAAACACATTTTTTTTCCTGATCATTTTTCATCAAAGAACTTCACCTTCTCACCTCACTTTTAATCTCGTTTCCCTTTCATTCCCTGCATTCCACTGCTCTATCCAACTTGTTGTAAAAGTCACTTAATCTCTGTTTGAGACTTCACATCATTTGCTCCAACAGTAGGCTTCTTTTATGAAGTTCATCCAAATGGATAAAGAGGAGGATACCTTTGACATCTCTACAGTACCAAGAGGATGCGCTGTTACTTCAGTCAAGAGGTATAAAGTGAGATTATTTTTAGGAACAATATGGATTTGTATAAGTTACTTTGATTTGGCTTGCATTGCTTTTGTGTTTTGAAAATTGTTAAATCCATGCTTCAATATCAGATATCTATTAAAAATTTTGCTATTTGTCTTATTTTCAGTCTCTGGGAGATGCAATTTGAATGCTGCCTGATTATATTACTTTCAGTGACAGTGTTTCTTACAAGGTTGGATCAAGGCTGAAAAGTCCTAAGTGCACCAAACTGCCATGGTTAGACGGTCTTCTAGTGAATCTCGATGACTTAACAGGCCTGATTTTTTCCTTTCAGAATCATCTCCTCCTTTTAGACAGTCCAAATCCTTCCTCCGCATATGGATGTTTTCTTTTACTCTGAAAAAAGAACTTCTCTTCTGAGTCTGTATTTTCTCTCTCTCTGGTCGGTCTGTTTGCAGAAAGCAGCCAAAATAGCAACAATTAGCTATGCACTTGACAACCACCTGGCATTGCTGCCTCTAACTCCTTTTTGAAAGTAGGTCTCCTTTGCTTTGATATCAAGGAACTCATCTTGAGCCACATTACTTATACGGGTTGAGTATCTGAAACCGACTGACTTGCACCTGAATTTTACTATTTCCTAATTTTCATATTTGGAAATGGGGTAAAGAATGATTTCTCTTTTCTTTTGTCTCTTGGTTTAGAAGTAAAGAATTTAAAGACAAATCCTCTATTACTGAGACTGCCTGCAAGAGAATGGCATGAGTGATAAGATTCTAAATTAGCAAGAGTATAGAAACTAATATAGATGTAACTGATCTTTGCAGGATATTCCCAAAGTCATTATTCATGGAATAATCTTATAAATGAAGGGTTACATAACCATTATATTTTAAAGAACAATATATTTTTCTTTTAGCTAGCTTTCAAGCAATGAATATATTTTTTGTTACTTGAAATTGATTTAACCCTTCTGGCACCAAGATACTTCTAAAAGTAAGATGGGTTGAAAAATTATCTGGAGTGTATGCTGTGCCAAAGAGGCTACATTATAGGAAGATGAACATCTCTAGCAAATGGTAGACATGGTATGTTAAGACGTATGTCTAAAAGATGTCGTAGCCTTTCTTTCAGACCAAGGATCACTACAGCCAGTTAGTTATCCAGCAGATATTTGAGACAGGGGTAAGGTGAGATACAATTTTTAGAGGAAGAAACTTGAGTGAAAAAAGGGAGGCAAAGATAGATTTGGAGAAATATATAAGGCAGGCTATTTGGGGTTGCTTTACTGGACAGCATAGCACCTTAGACACTAACTGGTTTAGAGAGAAGGCAAATCAATTCAAGGTCTTGGTAATGCACAAACATTCGAAAAGCTGGAGTCTGAATTGATTCAATCTTTGCAGGTTAGTCTAACCTGGCTAGGATGAACCAGTTTGCAAATGGACAGACATTCTCTTTCTGGGCTGAGGAAACTCGGGCACAGGCACATGCTTGCAGTGGCTCAGGCTAGAAGCTGGGGGCACTAGAGCAGCTGTCCCTTCTCTTGCATGGTACTGAGCTGAGACCCGGCAGGATGTTCTAAATAGGGAGGTCTTCCTGCATCACCCCAGGCTTTTCGCTGCATGCTGCTAAATAGGTGGGAGTGTTGCCAGACTCTAACCCTTGGCTAGCGCTCTGAGGCAGGAGGAAGGGGGGGTGCAGTGCATACCTCTATTGATGATATGGAAATTTTCAATCTCCCTCCCTGCTTCTTTATTAAACTGACAGGTGAGCAAACCAGCAGGGGACCAATAACAGGGTTTATCACCAAATCAGCAAAACAATATTCATTACTTCAAACACTTCTTAAACAGCTTACCAGCTGACTTGTTGATTAGCTCCAAACAGCTCTAAGCAGTCACTGTTCTGTCTGCCTGTCCCAGTGAAATTACAGACACACACATGTCTGCATTAGGTAGCATGCTACATGTCTAGGGTCTGTGGGGCTAGGAGCCCTGCTATGGGAGTTGGGAAGGAGGGGAGGATTTCCTGCTTTATCAGCGAGGTGGGGAGGTAGGGCAGGGGGAAGCCATGTAGACCCTGCTGTGCCTGCAAGTCTCTGCTGGGGCTCCAGCCAGGGAGCAGAGGGGAGAGGCCAGCCTTGCTGTGTAACAAAGAGCCCCGACAGGCCCAAAGACCATACTAGGATGCTGGAGGTATCTGGTTTATCTTCAACCAGCAAGGGGTCTGGGACAAACATTGCATAAACTGGTTTGAGCCAAATCAGTTAAATCTGATACTAGGTTCATCTCAAACCAGTTTTAGCTATTTTCAAACTAGTTTGTGTGCACTGAACATCAGTTCTGTTACAGGTTTAAACCCGTTTCTGATCACTTAACCTGATTTATGTGTAATGTCTTTCCCTAGCCCTGTTGCTTACTTTTGGGGCAAAGAAAGAAGAACAAGGTCAGCATCTTTTGAGAGAGAGCTTTTAGGAGAAAAAGGGGGAGGAGAATCCGGAAAAGTCTTTGTGTCTTAATTGTGTAGCTTTTTTTTTAAATCAGCAGTTTTCTACAGGTTCCGTAAACTCACTTGTATTCATCTTGCAATAAAGGCCCCCAGAGCTTCAACCTTTTCTGCTAAACTGTCTTTTAAAGTAAGCATTAAGTGAAAGTTTAGCAATTCATCTCCTCCAGTAAAGATTGTTCAATAAAATTGTAACTGCATCTCTTGGCCCAAATCCAGATCTCGGGCAGTGCCTAGAGCCAGGCCCAAAATGCAAGGGCTGGAATGCAATAGTAGGGTACAGCTTACCTTTGTTTTTGCTTTTTCCTCCACATCTGAACAGCAAGAGCCTGTGGAATGGTTGTAGTAGCAAGCACTGTTCAGATATTCATGCTCCTGGCAAAAGCAGTCTGGAGGTAAAATCTCATGAGCTTTGTGCACTAAGTTTGGGCTAATATTGCAATCAGACAGCAATAAAATACCTCAGTTAACCCCTGTACTTTGAATTCAGCCTTTGTATCTGTTTCTTAACTCTCAATTTACTATTAAGACTAAATTTCAGTCAGTATCAACTTATATTTTCTTTGTGAAGTATGCTTTTTCTTTCATTACACCAAGATTTCATGCTGTAAAATTGTGACTAGTGTTTTAGAAACCAACATTGGCCTTTAAAGTAGGCCTTTTAAAAACAGTGGAAAAGATACAAACAAGCTTTTCATTGGTGACATAGAAATGACACCTATACGCTTTCCTAAGATGATTTCCAGTTCACTTCTAAAACTTGCTAATTTAAAATGTCACTCTTAATAGCCATCTGTTGATTTAATAAAAGATAATTCCATAGGATATCCCAGTTAAGCTTGGCCATTTGTTTACATTGGGCTTCTGCCCAACAGCTAGTTATAGCAAAGCCCAACAAATGATACAACAAATAAATCACAATATAAGAGAGGGGACAAATTCTGTGCTGACTTTGCCCCATGCAATTTTGGTCAGCCCAAACATGGCCCTTGGGGTCATTACATACCACATACAGTTTCAGATGATTTCATAAAACAAGTGAATGATTGCCTTTATCCATTCTCATATGTATTGTTCCAGACAAAATATAACTAATCAAAAAGCTTTTGCAGGCACAAAAATACCTTTTAAAAGAAGGCCAGTTCAGCCGCATTAGGGTGTGATAACTGCAGATGCAGTCAGTTTAGAAATGAAAACAGGTGGCATATGATCAAATAATAATAATTTATTTGAGATGTAGGGCCAAAATAGTTCAAAGTTTGTAAAATGTACACAAGGAGACCTGGGGGTTAGTTCTACTTGCATCACTTAACTTTAACTTGAACATTTACATTAGTACTCCCTTGTTAATATGAACATTGTGGAGATTTTTTTTTTTCTAATTTAGATTTTTTTTGTCTTTGTTCATGTCCAACTTTTTGGTTCTAATCCAAAAACATTTTTCTCTATGTAGAAAAAAAATGGAAGAATTAATATGCCATCTTAATCTAGCAGTGATATCAGAGGCGGTTATACTTGAGTGGGTGCGTCAACATGAGACATTTACTGTGGAGTTGACTAAAACATCAGTAAAACATCTCCGTCTACATGCGTGGTACTATTCAGATGGAATAAACTAATTAATACCACTGTAAGGCAGTATTGCCAGACATAAGTATGGCAGTTACCTATGGCTGAGTTACTCTGCTGCAATGCATGTATAGACAATGATGGGGCTGGCTGGAGTATGAGGGTGCTTCAGTGTGGGGGCTGCCTGCTGGTTAGCCCTGCACTGAAGGACCCTCATGCTCCAGACAGCCCCACTGCAGCACATTGAGCCAGGTCAGAGCAGCTCTGCTAGATAAAATTATTCTGCGCTGGCTCACTGTGATGCTGTCTTGGGCACACATGGAAATGCAGTGCCTGGGAACAAAAAACTGCAGCACTAACTGCACTGGAGTCTATTCAGGTGCACTAATTGCATGTGTAGATGTGCCCAGTGAAGAGTAAAATATGACAATAGGATCTGTAACTGCACCAGTGGCAAAACATTTCCCAATACTATCCTGATAAAGCTGGTGGTGTCAATTACACTTTACTGGATTACTATTTAAGTGCACAAAGCTGTGTGATTTTTAAGTATTAATTCTCCAGTGTAGGGTATATAGCCTTCTGGGTCATAGAAATCCACTGGTTTGAATGGGACTTTGCATTTGCAAGGGTATAGCAATGCTGGGGTTAGCATCAGAGTCAGAAATTTGGAGAAGAAAAATCAAGCTTATTAGTTTTGAACAACTTGGAGGCAATTTTTTTTTTTTTTTACCTGTTGGTCCTGGCACAATGGGGCCCTAATTCTGCTTGGGTTTTTTGGGAAGTCCTTCCAGTAGAAGCCATAAGCATGCTTTCATGTGGTTTCTCCCAGAACAAAAATGGTGGTTCCAGGAGAAAAATAGCGTCTGACAAAGTTCACTCTCAGGGAAATTCACTGGGGAGAATGAATGCTTTGCATTCAGAGATAAGGAGGGGTGTAGCACTCTACGTCAAGGAGCAATACACATCCTCAATGAGCAAGGTGGGTCAGAAGAGGGGCTTACTGAGGTGTTCTGGGTAAGAATACAAGGGGGTCATGGGGAAAGGGACTTAACGGTGGATGTCTATCACAGACCGCTCAGCCAGGAGGAAGAGCCAGACCAGGGATTTTTAGGACAGCTTATGGAGGTTGTCAAGTCAAGAGATGTGGTAGTTATGGGTGATTTGAACTACCCAGACATTTGGTGGGAAGAACAGTCAGCTAGGTCTGACCGCTCATGTAGATTCCTAGCCAAGATGCAGGACCTCCACCTAACTCAGGAGGTGAACAGTCCCCCCAGAGGAAATGCCCTGCTGGTTCAGGAGGGCTAACTTCAATGAGTTAAGAAGACTAGTATGAGAGGCATTGGGATCCCAAAGTTTTGGGGAGATAGGAGTCCAAGACCATCGGTCGTTCCTCCAGGAGACGATCCTCCAAGCCCAGAGTGCATATCAAGGTGGGTAAGAGTGCTAAAAAGCCCCCATGGCTCAGCTAAGGCATTCAGGAATGCTTGAGGGCTAAAGAGGAGTCATACATCTGATGGAAGCAAGGAGCTGTTACCAAAGAGGATCACACCTCTGTTGCTTGAGGCTGTAGGGTGGCTATTAGGAAGGCCAAGACTGAGATGGAACTGGGGCTGGTGACCAGGATAAAGGGAAAAAAAAGGCCTTTTTCAAATACATGAGGAGCAAAAAGGCGTTACCGGGTAATGTAGGGCCCCCTGCAGGATGTGCTTGGCAATCGGGTGATTACTCCAAATGAAAAAGTGGACCTCTTTAACAAATGTTTTGCCTCCATTTTTCTGAGCAGGGACTGAGACACCTCCCCCACCGGGAGTATGAAAGGGCTTCGGGGAGGCCCCGCCAGGCCCAAGGCTAGGGATGATGTAGTTAGAGAACTTCTGGAGGGACAATATGTGTTCAAATCACCAGGCCCGGATGCTCTTCATCCAAGGGTGCTGAGGGAATTGGCGGGGGTCATTGCAGGGCCCCTGGCACAGCTATAAAAGCACTCATGGATCTCTGGTCAGGGGCTGGATGACTGGAAAAAGGCCAGTGTGGTCCCCATTTAGAAGAAAGGGAGAAAGGAGGACCCAGGTAACTATAGGCCAGTCAGTCTTACCTTGGTCCTGGAGAAGATCTTTGAGAATTATCAAGGAGCACATCTGTGAGGGACCAGCAGGGGAGATCATGTGCAGGGGAAACCAATATGGGTTCATTAAGGGAAGATCCTGTCAGATTAACCTTTTTTCCTTTTACAATCGGGTCACAAAGTCCTTGGACAAAGGCATGGGGGTGGATGTCATCTTCCTGGACTTTAAGAAGGTCTTTGACACTGCCTCTCACTCCATTCTCATAAAAAAAACTGTTCAACATCTTTATCAATGACTTGAATGAGGGGGTGGAAAGCATGTTGTCCATGTTTGCCATCAAGATGTGGGGTGAGGTGGGCACCCCAGAATAGAGGGATAGATCCAGCTATATCTGGACAGGTTACAGAGACGTGCAGATGAGAATAGGATGGAATTCAATATGGACAAGTGCAGTGTACTGCATCTAGGAAGAAGGAACCAGCAGCATACCTATAGACTGGGGAACACCCTTCTCGCCAGCACAGAGGCGGAAAGGGATCTTGGAATCATTGTTGACTCCAAGTTGAACATGAGCCACCAATGCAAGGAAGCTGTCAGTAGCTGTCCACAGATGCATCACAAGCAGGTCCGAGGAGGTGATCCTCCCTCTTTATGCAGCATTGGTCAGGCCGCAGTTGGAGTACTGCATCCAGTTCTGAGTGCTGCACTTCAGGAGGGATGTGGCTATCGTTGAGAGGGTCAGAGGAGGGCCACTTGCATAATCGGGCAGCAGGGCAGGCCATATGAGGAGAGACTAGAGGGCCTAAACCTATTCAGCCTCCACAAGAGAAGGCTGAGGGGGGATCTGGTAGCCATCTACAAATTCACCAGAGGGGATCAACAGGGAATAGGAGATGCCCCATTCCCCTGGGAACCACACAGGGTAAATAGGAATAACAGCCACAAGTTGATAGGGAACAAGTTTAAGCTAGACATAAGGAGGTATTACTTTACAGTTAGGGTGGCTAGGGCCTGGAACCATCTTCCAAGGGAAGTGGTACTCGCTCCTAACGTGCGGGTCCTTAAGGGGAGGCTGGATAGACACTTGACTGGGGTCATATGACCCCAGCATCCATTCCTGCCCAAGGCAGAGGGTTAGACTTAATGATCTGTTTAGGTCCCTTGCAACCCTAGCTACTATGATACATTGCCCAAATGCTTGACTAGGGACAGAAATTACACACAGCTCGGTATAAGTGATCAGAAATCAGTTCAAATTTGTAACACAATAGAAATTCAGTGCACATTAAGCACTTTTCAAAATGGCTGAAACTGGTTTAAGCTAACTGGATGGATGGATGTAGTATTATAGATTTCATAGACATCAGGGCTGGAAGAGACCTCATAAGATCATCGGGTCCAGCCCCCTGCCCCAGGGGTGGGAAATCAGCTAGAGTCAAAGGATCTTGTCAAGATAAATATCCAAATGTTTCTAGAAAGTGTCCAGAGTAGGTGCTTGCACCACCTTGGGGGGGGAGGGAGGGGCGGGAAGTGGTCTGTTCCAGGCCTTGAGGGCTCAGAGAGTAAAGAAGTTTTTCCTTATGTCCAACCTAAAATGGTCTTGCAGGAGTTTGTGATGGTTGGACCTTGTCATCCCCTGGGGTGCTCTGGTGAACAGGTGCCAGATCCTGATGCATACTCCTTATGTACTTATAGGCTGCCACCATGTCGCCCCCTGCACTTCTGCAGGCTGAAGAGTTCCATGGCTCACAGCCTGTCTTCATAAGGCCTGTTCTCATGCATGTGGTTTTCCTCTAGGCTCTTTCAAGCTTCTTTACATTCTTCCTAAATTGTGGAGCCCAGAATTGGATGCAGTACTCCAGCTGCAGCCTCATCAAGGCCAAGTACAGTGAGAGGATAATACCCTGGGTCTTGCTCGAGTTGCATTGGTAGATACAAACCAGAGTTTTGTTTGCTTTGTCAGCTGCAGTATTGCATTGGTGGCTCATGTTCATCTTGTGGTCAGTCATGACTCCCAAGTCTCTCTCAGCCATGGTGCTAGGGAGTGTAGCATTGCTGAGCCTGTATGTGTGATGTGCGTTTTTATTCTTGAGGTGAAGCACCTTGCATTTCTCCATATTTAATGCCATCAGGTTTTCATACACCCACCTTGCAAGCCTATCGAGGATGGCCTGGATCACCAGATTATCCTCAAGTGTGGTTACTCTTCCTAAAGTTTGGTGTTGTCAGAGGACTTGGCCAGTCAGCTTTTGACACCAGTGTCCAGATGGTTTATAAAGACCAAAGTATACAGGTCTGATTAATGGAGCTTTGGGTTACACGACTGGTCACTGAGTGCCATGTTGATTCGGTACCATCAACGACCACTCTCTGGGTCCAACCTCAGAGCCAGTTCACCAGCCAACAGACTGTGGAGTAGTATAGGCCACAGATGCCCAGTTTTTCCATGAGGATTTCATGGAACATCAAATCAGGTCAAAGGCTTTTTTTAAGTCCAAATATATGACATCAACATCTTCCTTTTTGTCTATGTGATATATCACCTGGTTATAGAAGGAAATTAAATTCGTCAGGCAAGACCTACTCATAGCAAACTCGTGCTGGCTATCCCTCAGAATGTTGCCTTCTGTTAGCCTGTCAAGAATGCTTTCTTTGACAATTTTTTCCAAAATCTTCTCAAGGATTGAAGTCAAACTAATTGGCCTATAGTTTTCCAGGTCTTTTCCTCCCTTTCTTGAAGATGGGCACCACATTGGCCCTCTTTCAGTTTTCAGGTACTTTGCCTGAGTGCCACAAGTTCTCGAATATCCTTGCCAGTGGCTGTGTTATGATGTCTGCCAGTTCCTTTAGCACTCTTGGGTGCAACCTATCTGGACCAGCTGGTTTATGGGAGTCTAACCTCTCAAGATGCTCCCTCACAAGATCCATGTCAATATATTTATCTTCATCCGGATCATCCTGCATCATGTTAGGCAGGGTGGTCCCTTTGGGCTGGTGGAAAAACCGGCGCAAAGTAATCATTAAGCAGATTGGCTTTTTCCTAGGTGTTGGTAGTCAGCTGCCCCAGCTGGTTTAGCAGGGGTGCAACGTTGCCCTTGTTTTTCTTTCGGCTCCCCACATATCTGAGGAAGGACTTTTTATTGTCCTTGATTTGTGTAGCAAGATGGAGTTCAGTTGCAGCCCTGACTTTTCTAGTTATTCCCTGCAGGTGTGGACCAATGCTATAGATTCCTCCTTAGTGGTGTTTCCTGTCTTCCCTCTCTTTTTAGATGTAGGAGGTCCATACGTTCCTTGTTAAGCCCTCTTACTACCTTTCCTACAGGTTAGGATGAACTCCCCTTGCGCTTCTAGGATTGCTTCCTTAAGGAGCAACCACTCATCATGAGCTCCCTTTGCTGTGAAATGAAGGCCTCTTGAGTCTCAAGATGAACATTTAATTAACTTTATCACCCATTGCCACACATATCAGACTTAAGTGAGTTAGGTTAAAGCAGTTTATTGAACATCTGTGCCAGATCCCCTTCAGAATCAAGTCAACTCACAGTCCCCCCGCAACCCCAGCATCCCAGGATACTTTGCACATTGGAGGTTGGTGAACTAGTCTTGGCCCAAACTGTCTTCTCTAGCCAAGCAGTGAGGTGTGCTCCAGCATGTCCTGGCTTCTAACCTGGGCCACTGCAGTCATGTGGCTGAATTTTCATGATCAAAAGTGAATGTCTGTTCACTTGATTATCAGTTCAATCCTACAGTTTAAACTAAGCTGCAAAGATTGAATCAATTCAACCTCGGCTATTTTGACTGGCTGGACTTAAAAAAGTGTAAATATACACTTTTTAATGTAATTGTAGGCCTAAAAGAGTCTTACTTTTTATGTCTTTTTATATTAGAAAATGGTAAGTTTTTAAATTAATTTGATGATGCAGTTTGGTCAAGGTGCATCTTAATAGAAATAAGAATTTTAGTTTTTATAAATGTACAATTTATTTTTAATAGTTCTAAATGTAAGACTTGTTTTTATAAGTTTACTTTTTCTTCTTGGGTATTTAACACATCCATCATAGTGTTAAATATATATTAGTTTGTTTATATTAAACTTACGTACACTGATTTACATTTATAAAAGGAAGTATTAAGGATAGTTTCTTGGTCCTGATTTTCTAAAGGATTTGGGAGTATAAAAATACAGTGCTTACTGGGGATTTTAAAAAAATCCCAAAGCAGTTTAGTTGTCTGTCCTGCATTTTGAAATCAATGGTAATGGGTGATAAAGTTAATTAAATGTTGATCTACTTGACAATTGAAAAAGATAAAACTCAAAACCCTGATAGGATTCAAACTCGATATCTGATAGTTTTTCCACTGCATCCACTATTTACATCCTTTGCCTATTAAACCATCCTATTTCAAAGGCAGTATTTTGGCTGCCAGAAGGTGCCTATATTGTTTTAGGAATGTAGAAATGTCAATTCAAGTAAAACTATGTGACTCATAAAGTGAGAACATGAATTATTGAATTACTTTAATCAGTTTTAACTGTAATTATCTCCATTGATGGAAAATGTGCTAAAATGTTGAGATTAACACTAATTAATTAACTAAAATTAATTAACTAAAAAACCCCCAAAATTTTTGGAGTGAGCAGAGGATTTAGTCTCAGATTTAATTTCCAAACACTGACATGGAAATTTTTTATATCTCAGGCTATCCTCAGAAGGCCAGAATATTCATGGAGAGAGCTAGAGACTGTGTTAATCCCTGAGACTCCCATATAGGGAATACTGAGAACAGCAGTTAATTCTAGTTGCAGCATCCTTGTGGATTTACTATGGGAGGATGTCACTCACAGCAACTATTGCTCTCTTTCTGCCCACCCTTCCATCCAACTTGCCAGTAAACTAACTACGTAGAGCTGAAACTGAGCTACATCCTGGAGACTGCAGAGAAAGGATAAAATAAAATGACTAATACTTCACTTCCATTCCCCATTTTCCAAGGTGTTTCGGGAAATTGAAAAGGTTACCTATATCTTTAATCTGTTTCCTTCCCGATTAAGTTTGGAAGAGATGGATGTTATGTCATAGTTTTTATGGGTCAGTGTCATTGTCATCTTGCTTGTTCATAAGTTTTTTTTTTCATATATTACAGTTGTATTGGAATAATTAAAATAATCAAAAGTATAAAAGATATATAAGGTTGAAGTGCTTGGTGTTGGAACATTACTCCAAATGTATACATCACTTTTTCCCATTCATGTTCAGTACCCTGCAGATGGAAATACTAGCAGTTGTTGTTAAACTGGACTACAAGTCGCTACCATCACTCAAGTGGTTGCAGGAAAAATATATTTGTTTTAGGGGATATGTATTGGTTTTAATGAAAACATACTGTTTTAGATGTAGTTTTATTGGCTTGACTTAAAATATATTGATTTTAGCTGAAATATTTGGGCTTCAGGCTAGTTGTATTTGGTCTGGTAGGAAAATGAAAGTCATGGAACACTTCTTTTTGCTTTGAGAAAACATGTCTCAGTTTAAGAGAAAATGTATTATTTTAAAGAAATTTAAATGGGCATTAATCATTTCGGCATCTTATTTTCAAAGCCGGCCATTCTTTCTGGAGCATAAACCACACTGTTATAGCCCTCAAAGGAGAAAATGTTTTAATCTTATTTTTGAATGAAAGTAATTCTAAATGCATTACCTAATCACTTGCTGCAATTAAATCACAATCTGATTTCTCTTTTATCTGTATACAATTGGGGGAATCTCTTTCAAGTCTTTTAAATCTTTCAAGAGTTAATCTAACAGAATCCTTCCTTCCATGCTTGCTTATGCATCTGTAAAATGGGAGTATTTTCCTCATGTAGAGCTGTAGTGAAGATTAATTTAGTAATGTTTAAAAGCACTCCGAAGATGCGAAACACTGCATAAGTGCCAGATTCTGTCATTAGTGGACAGAGTCAAGTTTACTGCAGCCAATAACTTTCCTTTGGAACTAATAGCCCTAGCATAAAAGAAACAGCGGCACTTGAAACCAAACCAAGACCAAAATATTGGAACTGAAGCCAATAGTCATACAGCTTTGCCAACAAATTATTCTCACTAGCGTATAGCTATTATGCAAATCCTTGCACTTTGCATGCTGTTTTCCTCAGAACATCCAGTCCATGTGCCCGCAATAAGCATTGACACAGATTATCCTCTCCCACATTTATACCCTGGAGGAAGTTATGCATGAGGAAATCTCGGCAAATATTCCCTCATTGAGATCCTCCCCTGTCCCTTCAGTCTACTATCACTGAAGGGGATAATCTACTTTCCATTTCCCTTCCAAAGGAAGAGTTACAGTGCCTGCTGTTCCCCAGGATTGTGTACTGGATCAGACTTTTGAAGGTCTTGCTTTCAGGTCCCAGGTAGAATGATGCAATAAATCTATACTGTCAGGCTTTCATATGTATTTTGGGTGGATGATGTGACCATAGTCTTGAGCTTCATTGTGCTCTCTTTTCTGAGAATCCTCATCAGACTAGAGGGCCGAATAGTATTTTTTTTCTTCATTCCAGCAGTGCTTCCAAACTCAAATCCATAACTTCTGCTCTGTTTGACAGGGGGATACTATGAAGGTGGTGAATCTCACCTTTCAGTGCCCTTCCACGCAATATAGTGAAGATCCAGCTTTGGTCAAGAGTCTGAACTGTTCATAAACTGGTTGCCACACTATCCCAGAACTTTGGAATTCTATTTTAAATTGAACTATGCTAATACAGTTGCCTCCTATGACATCTTTGCCAACTAGTATCTTGGACTAACTGACTTGGCCTCAGATGTTATTTTAGTGTAAAATGCACTTACTGTTACCTTACCACATAAACAGGAAAATACATGGCTTAACTACATATCTGTTCGTGCCGTTTTTTATTAAAGTCAACATTTTTTAGCAAGTGCCACATATTGGGATCTGTACTTAAAACAGGGAATAATTAGTATAAAAAACTGCAGTGTTAAAGGATGATTTGATTTGTCTGATTGAGTAGCTAACTTCCGAGTAGTTCAAAAATGTTGCCATAAATTCAATAGTTTCCCAAAGCTGTGTATATAGCATGAGAGAGAGAGAGAGAGAGAGAGAGAGAGAGAGAGAGAAAGAAAGAAAGAAAGCTGGTAAATTGAGGGGCATTATCCTCAAAATGTGTGGTCCACCTAAAAATTTAGGCAAGATTATTACCAGTGTCAGCAGATGTGATTCCAAGGGACTTGCACTCTCCAGTGCCAGCAGTGAAATGGACTCACTGGCTGAGCAGTTTATGCTTGACAGTCTGGTCCTGACTCTCAAATAGATCCAACTCTTCATGAACGTTTCCTTTAAATAAATAAATATTTTACTGTGGACATGAATGTTTATAGTATAGAACAAAATATCACAATATTTTATTAAGATACATAAATTGACCGACATTAACACTATGGGCATAGACAGGAGTGCGGTTCCCTATTGTAGCTGAGAATGCTTTGCAGAAAGTGTTCCAAGTTAGAACAATCCCCCAGACCAAACAGAAGTTCATTGTTGATCCCAGGGGGAAGGGGAATTTAGCTGCTGGCTGTGAGGCTGCAGCCAGTTTCCCTTTAGCAACAGTCCTTCCTCTTTCTAAGCCTGTTCCTGTTTTCAGAAAGGGAGCAGGGAAGATGAACAGAGGGAGCTCATTCTTGGGGTTTCCCAGTCAGCACCAGAAGATGAGGTGGGTGAACTGGAGCCCCCTACCTTTGGCAGGGGGGAGGCTCCAGTATACCTGCCCCACTCTCCAGTGTGGGCTGAAAAAATCCCCGGACCAAGCTCCCCCTTCTCTCCCCCGACCCATTCTGAAACAGCTCCAGACTGGGAGGCAGTATAGATAGAAATTACGGAAGATGCTCTGTTTTGAAAAGTCTTCATCCGACCCAATGAGGGCTCAGATTTTCACACAGTCAGCTATTTTTGAGGAGGTTTGCTGCCATGCATTTATTTCATTGCAGTTATAGACCACTTTCTGTGGTCAGATTGGGTGAAAATTGTTACTTCAGTCTGTGCTCTCTATGCCAGATATATGCAGATACAATACAGTACTCGGCATGAAATTTAATTTGTGCATTGACCAATATCTTTCCAAATGAATCATATCATTTTGATTGAGAATTATCTCTATCACAATTAAATTGATATGTTTAGCTTGAAAAGATATTGGTCAATGCACAATATATAAAAAATAAGTTTACATATCGGTAAATAAAATGTGAAGTCCATAGTACTTACAAAACTACCATTCGACTTATGCATCTGAACTTTATGGGTTTTATTTTTCCTTTATGGTTGTCGGCTCAGTTACCATGATCTACATGAAAACTCCATGTTATCATTCAAGGATACTGTTTTGGCTGTATATATTGCATATAAGTATTCACAAACCAAAGAGTTAATCTACATATTAAGGTTTTATTAACTATAATGCAGTTTTGAAAAATAAAATTAAAATAAATAGATCCTTTATATGTTTACATTCAAACCAATATGGCTTTAAAGCAAACTAATGACTTTCACAACCCAAAGCAGTTCTGCCACATTTAATGCACTCCAGTTGCAATCCAGAATATTATAGACATTAATCAGTTTGTCATAAATGAACCCCCATCTCACTCAGACTAATAAAATGGACATGCAAAAACATTTTATTCACTAACCAATGTGTAACAAACAAATAGCCTTTGATGCACTCATGTTTCATTTAAAAAGTGCAAGATGAAATCTATATGCTTATTACATGAATTCATATAACCTGTATGAATCAATATGTGATATACAGCCTATTTTAAACTCTGACATGTTTTGTACTTCATAATTCTTTATATTGTTTGAAATGTTCTTGGTTTGAAGACAGGCTGGGAAGTAGCTCAGATTTTAATTAAAAGTTTTACCTTACTTTTAAAAAGGTCATTTTAGCCAAGGGGAGATGATGTCTCTTTATAGTAGAGCCATCTAGCTTCTTTCCTAATTGAGGTTATTTGCTGGCTACAGCAGAATCATCTGTTCTGATGTCTTTAAAAGGGAAAAAAAATCAGAATTTCAATATCTACAATATTTCTCTCCTGTGGTGAAGTGTTCATATATTTTTTTTCCTTTGCTCCAGTAAGTAGTGTTTGAAAATGAATAACTTTATTTTTAATTGGTGAAGTGTGATATTTTACTAATGAAGTGAAAATAACTGCATGAAGTTTTTACATCCAAGTGTTTCACGTACTTGTGCTTGCCTAGAGAGTAAATCTTAAACTGTATCCTTCTTCTTTAGGCTTCCAACACATGTAGAGAGAGTTAGTTAGCTGTGTTAGTCTGAAGTCAGGCAGAAGAGAGAGAGAATATCACCTTTATAGACTAAATCAGATGTGTGCAAGCTTTTGTAAGCAACAGCTTACTTTCTCAGATGGTATGAAATTGCAGCATAGAAACAAAACGGTGAAAGGAAGAGAAAAGCAAGTACATTTTGAAGATGCTAGATTATTAAAATGATAGTAAGTCAAAAGAGAAATAGTCTTAATAGAACCACACAGAATTTAGAACCAGACATAAAAATTATAGAAATTCAATATAAAACATTAAAATAACAAACCGCTTATATAATTCCTACAGAACCGATATAAACCCCAGTCATTCTTAGTGTCCTCTTTATAAGGAGAAACTGTTAACTCACAGCAGGAGAACTATCTATGGAGGAGGTCAGCTCTTGGCTAAAATCTATGGTAATATATCATGGAAGGGTAATTAATCAGATTGAAGACGACGCAAACAGTGGATTCACAAGGGCAATCAAGGGAATATAAAGCAACATGAGAGATACTAGGGGAACAGCTTGATGTCTTGATCTCATTGAGACTTTTTGCTCTTTTCCAAGTGTCACTGCATGTAATTCTGTACTTAAGAAGATTTAACTATCTGTGCTTCCATTGTAAACCATGTTTTTAAAGGATTTATTAAGTGTGTTTCTCTGAGGGAAAATTTACTGAAATATCGTGTATTAACAGAAGAGTAAATTCCTTTTTAAACGACTAAGAAATTGATTGCTCCCTTTACTGATTCTATAGATAGTTGAAAACTATGCTTAAGCTGTTACTTTTAATTAATGTACCAGAACCAATAGATAGGTAGATAGATTTGTTTTTATTTTTTTATAAATAAAAGGCTATATTATAGTGTTTATATTTTACTGTTGTATCACATGTATAAGGAGCCATGTAAACATCTTGAATATAAAAAGAAAAAAAAAAA
>JAGPOW010003685.1:12247055-12262057 GCA_030014935.1 Caiman crocodilus
GTTAAGCTCTGGGGTCCTAAGCTGAAACCATGGTCTCACTGAAACCAGTGGGGGGTTTTAACGGGGCAAGGCATTCCCCCTTTGTGTGTTTGGGCCCCCCCCCCCCCCCCCGCCTTGCCCCACCTTTACTCTAGCTGAGCTCTCTAGCTTGGGATCCACTGTTCAGGCCTACAAGTTTGATGGGCCAGCTTTGGCTATGCCCTGCTACCTTGGGTTCCAGGGCCTGCAATATCCACCCTACTGTCTTACAGTCTGGATAGCCTTGGCCTCATTCAGCCACACCATTTACTCTAGTCCTTATCCTTTGTTCACTCAACTGAATTCCAAGTTTGGGGTGTCCCCAGTCTTCCTCTTTCAGTGGTCTCTGCCTCCACTTCAGCCACAACCCAGTCCTCCAGGGAAAAACGACAAACATAAAATATCAGTGCCCCTTCCAACTCAAGGAAATGTCCCACATGGGGTTCACCACACCCCTCCTTGGTGGCTGGCTGCAAGTAGAAAGAATACAAAACAGAAAATGCCTGGGGTACTTAGCTTGCTTCCTGTGCAGATCCTCAGCTTTCCTTTATTTGACTCCTGACTCCTCTTGCCACAGTCTGGACTCCCAGTCTCCTACTCTTCTGGGAATGTTCTGTCCCCAGCAGCTTCCACAACCAGACTTCCCTCTCTCCATTGGAGGCTTAAGACAGAGTGTTGTTGGTCATCAGACTCCCCCACTTATAGCTCCTGAGTCATGAGGGACTGCTTGTACCTGGACCTGGTGGATATCTTGTTGCAGGCTTCTTTGCCTGTGAGTTTGACTCAAACAGCCTAAAGAAGGCCTAAGCAAAAGAAAGGCGGAGATGAGGCTGGGGTTGATGAAACTAGGAAGGAGGAAACCAGAGAAAGAGCGAATCAGTAGCCAAAAGGCGATGGAGAAGAAAGGGTGTGGGATCATGCACTCCTTAGTCCCCTCCCCCTTCTACTAATGAGGTAGGGGCCCCATTAAACTGCCTGATTATTTAGTAGTACATATCATTCACATGTAGTAAGGACAGATAGGGTTCAAGAGGGTTGTCTACAGTGGAGTTCTGTCCTATATTGCTTCACAAAAGACAAGGGTCCCTCTCCTGGGCAAAAGATGCATCCTAAAGGACCTGTTCCCAGAAAAGCCAGAATGTAAACTAGCAACCTTGATAGTGATACAAACTTTACAACATGAACTTGAAAGTACAGAATACTTTTCAGAATTGTTTATTTGAGTGCTCACTGCCTCCTTAATACTTGTGACATACTGTAGTAGGTCTATGATATATTGTAGGACTTCATGTTAGCTTTAACTTCTCTTGTTTATTTTATTACAGTACCTTTAAAAATATTATGCGATAGTGCTTGTCAGTGCCTGAGGTTTTTTTTTCCCAAAATAAATATTATCTTTTTTGAGAATTCCGAGAAATCTAGGGAAAAAATGATTCGTTTATGTCAAAAGGCTCTTCTGTATCACATAAATATTCCTTTTGTCAAGATTTAATAATTCATTGTTTAAGCCAGTGCTTAAAAGGAATAGATTTATGTTAATACAAACTTACTTGGTATTAAGATGATCAATTTTTCAAGAAGAAAAAATGTATGAGGGGGCAACAACAAAACAAGTTGTGGTTAATATGTAATATTGTGCCCTCAGACAAATAATTTCAAGGCAGTACTCACTGGCTAAAGTTCAATGCATTGAAAAGAAATATTTTTCAGTTAACTACAGTTTTAGCTGAAACCAGTATTCATAATAGTGAATTCCTTTTGTGAAGTTTGCACTGTACACTTTTCTTGGTTAATGTGTGATGAATATTAAAATTAGAGAGTCAAATGCAATATATGCATCTGTTCTTTTCAATTAATCATTGAGGGCCTAATCTTAAATTCTTTTAAAACAAAAACTCTCTTACACTTTTTTTCAATGAGCTTTGGTCTGGCTGTAACAGGAGCAGGTAATTATTTTGGCTGGAGGGCGGCTCAATGGGTTTTAGTGAGCTGCCAAGGGATGCATGGGTACCCCATCCTCTTGACAGTTGCCCCGCCCCATAGACACCATATTGATGCCCTGCTCCTAGCCCCTGACCTTTACCACCAGAAGTCCCTTCCCTTGTCCCCCTCTCCTAATACTCCTTTTGGGGGGCACGGGTTGCCATGTTAGACCCAGAAAAAAACCAAACCATACACTAAAAGGCAAATACCTACTATAAAATGTTTTAATTTTACTCCAAAAAATATTTTTGTCCTGATTTGTTTGTGTAGTCTATATAGAGGTGATTTCATAATAATTAAAATAATGAAGACTTGCACTTGTATATTGTGTGTGGGGTGTGATTGGGGGGTAGGGTGTATGTATGGTGTGATGTGGAAGGGTGTTTGTGGTGGGGTTTGTGGGGGTGTGTGGCTGTGTGTCTGGGGGCATAGGGTATGTTGGGAGGTGTGTGTGTATGTATGTATATGTTGGTGGGGGTTGTGAGGGCGGGTGTGGGTGTGTGAGGCTTGTGGGGTGTGATGGAGGATGGGGATGTGGGGGCCCTGCTACATTCCCCTTCATGGCATGTAGCTCCTGCTGCCAGCACCAGCAGTAGGCACAGGCACTCAGGACACTTGTGCCTGCTGTAGGCTCTGGTGCTCAGCGGGGCATGGCACCAGCCAGGGCTGCATGTGTGGGCAAGGAGTGCAGTCCGTCCAGGCTGCCTCTATTATGGGGGCTCTGTGCCGCATGCTTGCACATCCCACACTTACACCAGGGGAATCCCTGCACTGACACCTCAGGGAAGCAGGGGGCGGGGCGCCCTCCACTCCCAACAGAGTGTTGGGAAGGCAGCCGGCTCCAATGCAGGGCTTCCCATGGTGCGAGTGTGGGAGCTGCAGCATGGAGCCCCTGTGATAGAGGTGGACCAGGCAGCTTGCAGTCCTTACCCCATGTGCTGCACTGCCTGGAGCAGCATCCTGCTGGGCACCAGTGCCTGCACTGGGCACACGTGCCCTGAGTGCTCCTGCCTGCTGCTGCTGCCCACCGGGGGGGTCCCCCATACCCACCCTTACACCTACCATTCCTCAAACTGTACCCTGTCCAGCCCACTGCCCCACTGGGTTTGGGTTCTGTGCTGCTCTCTGTGCTTTCACCTAGCTGTAGCTCCACCGCCCTCAACCCTTCCACTTCCCTGCCTACTGCCTGGAGCAAGCTGGATGCTTCAGAAGCCAAGCAGGTTCTCATGGGGGTGGCTGCAGCAAGGGCAGCAGCAGCCTCACCTGGAAGGTACATGCTGATGGGGCCAGATCCTTCCACTCACAAGGGTAGGATCAAGGCACAATAGGGTATGTTGATGGGGGTGTGTATGCATAGGTGTTTTGCTCCCACCCTTGTGGGCAGAAGAGCTGGGCAGGGTACAATTTGTTGGTGGGCACTGTGGGCTAGATGAAAGTGCCTAGAGGGCTGGCCCATGGGTCGTATTTTGCCCACTCTTGGGCAGTAAGTTCAAATTCTATCTCCCATTAAAATCAATGGACAATTTTCCATTCATTTTTACAGGAATTGGATCAACCCCTCCAAAAGCAAGAAAACTAACCCTGTGTCCTGACTGGGTATAACATGAATTGGATATCAAAACACTTCATTATCAGTGCCATTTGGAGACAGTGAAAAAGACACAAGATGAGTAATTTTATGAAGCCAGATAAGCCAGTTTGGTACCTGGGGTTGAACTGGTGCAGCATTAATTATTGCCAAACAGTAACAATCTTAGAAAATAGGAAAAAATAATGGTCACCCAATGAAATGTGAAATTAGAATGCAGTAACCACTGAGGCTTATTAATATTTTCTTCCATATGTATACAAACTATGATTAAATTCATTCTGTGTCTCAGACAAGCCTACAAGGTCCTCTGTAAGAAAACAGTAAAAACCTAAACACTGCTGTTGCCTATTATTTTTTATTTGAGTGCTGTATGTTTTGAAAACACACTTATTACTATTTATACTCTATTTTCCTTCCAAATATGTTAGAACTACAAATAAAACAGTTAGTGCAATTAAGCACTGCTTTTATTTACTTTATCTGAACTTTTCACTTAATTAGGTATCTCTAGCAACAGGTTGAAATTTCCAGTGGAAAAACAAACTTTCAGGCTCAATGCTTAGTCAAAAAGCCCAAGGCTGAATTGATTCAATCTTTGCAGGTTAGTCTTAGATTGAACCAATAAGCAAGTGAACAGACATTCACTTTTGATTCTAGAAATGCAGCCACATGCTTGCAGTGGCCCAAGCCAGAAGTTTGGGGTGGGGGCAATAGAGCACACTTCTCTGTTTGGCTGGAGCAGACAGCTTGAGCCAAAGCTACACTACTCACCCTGTGAGTGGGAGGGTTTGCAGGGGAAGTGCAAAGCATCCTGGGATACGGAGGCTAACTTGAATCTGGAGGGGATCTGGGACAGAAGTTTAGCAAACCAATTTAATCTAAATCAATTAAGTCCGATACTACATCTGTTTAGGTTTATTTAAAATCAGTTTCTGCCATTTTTGCAAATAGTTAATGTACATTAAACTTCTGGAGTGTTACAGATTTAAACTGGTTTCCAATCAATTATGCCGGTTTATGTGTAATATCTACCCATAGCCTTACTATTCTAAACTCATGATAGCTTATGTGGTTTATTTACCTTATTTTAGTTTTTTGCTCTGTGTGTAAAACCAGTATAGCTGCACTGATTTTAAATGGATATACTGCTATTTATACTAGTGAAATGGCTTTAGTATTTTCTAAACCATCAAATGTAGTTTTCCCAGGGTTGTAGGGGTGCATATGATTTTTTCCCCTCTCAAACAGAAAAAAATTAGAACCCCATTTTGCATTTAAATGCTTTATCTCACTGTGTAACAAGCTTTCAAGGAGTCTTTACTACGCTAAACTTGCACTGTGTGTTTTTCCTTTTGTTGAAAATAATGTTCAAGCCACAGAGTGGATCAATGAAAATTGATTTTTGAATAGTAAGCAGTAGCAAGCAATTGTCTAAGGAGGGAAATAATCTTATGTAGAAAGAGGTTGCATACTATACATTTTATCAGTAACTGATCGGTGTATATACATGAAAGTAGCAAAATTGTCTTCCATGTTGTGACGAAACAAATAAGAGTTTAATCCAGCTATACTGACAGTTTCTGACTGATATAAAGAGGTGTCTAATCTATTCTAAACAAAGTATTTTTATCTTGCTTTTTCTTTTTTTACTAGCAAATAGAAAGAAGGAGTGCATCTACACATCTAACTAAAGCACTAACTAATGTGCTTTAGTTAGTGCACATTAAATCTAGTACCTCCATTATGAGGTACTAGAAAAATATGCATTAGTCCGGCTTAATGCACATTAACTAAAGTGGATGCTTTTTACACAACACTTAATATACATTAGCCTATTTTAATGTACTTTAAGTAAAAAGCACAATTTTATGTGATGCTTTAATGTGCATTAAAATAGGTTAGTGCACATAAAAGTGCACATGTAGATGTGTCCAAGGCTAAGTACAGACAGTCAAAAAGCCTGAGGCTAAATCAATTCAGTATTTGCAGGTTAGTCTAAGCTGCAGAGATTAAACTGATTAACAAGTGGACAGACATTTACTTTTGATTTAGCAAATGCAGCCACATGACTGCAATGGCTCAGACCAGAAGCCAGGAAATGCTAGATAACAGCTCTCTGGCACATTCCCAGCATGGGCTTTGTGTTTGCTTCCTCTTCCTACTGCCCCTGAGGCTTCTGAGATTTGCAGTCCACATTCTCAGCAGCAGGGTCCTGCAGGGTTGCTCCTCACTTCCTCTTCCTGCTTCCAGGTGCCTCTGGGATTTTCAGTCCACAGTCACAGCTAGCAGTAAGTTGGGCAGGGCAGGGCAGCTCCGTACTCTGGAGAAGTGGCATTTAACCCTCCTCCCTGGCCCCAGATCCTTGCCAACCTTTCTCTGCTGGACCAGACAGCACAGCCCAAGGGTCCTGCTACTGTGAGTCTGGACTGCAAATCCCATAGACCTCAGGTGTAGCAGGAAGAGGAAGCAGACACACAGCCCATGCTGGTATGTGCCAGAGATCTGTGCTGTAGCAACCCCTTGCTTTTGGCTTGAGCTATTGAAGTCATGTGGCTGCATTTTCTGAATCAAAAGTAAATGCCTGTCCACTTGTTAGTCAGTTTAATGCTGGGATGTGGGGGGACTGAACCAGGAAGGGGTCTGGACAGAAGTTTAAAAAACCAGTTTGACCTAAACAGTTATTCTGACACTACATTCCACCAGGTTTATCTTAAGCCAGTGTCAGCCATTTTGAAACTGGTTTATGTGCACTGACCTGCTGTTCTGTTACAGGTTGAAACCAATTTTTGATGACTAAAACCAGTTTATGTGTAACTTCTGTCCCTAGCTTAAATATCTGAGCAATAGCTTCTAAAAGTTTGATTGCTATTGCCTTCTGTTGTACCAAAAAATTAATTGCAAGAGGGTTGCCCCTTTAAACATAAAGGGCTACGATGTAAAAATGGCTAATGGAGCTAATTTATACAATCATCTCAATTATAAAAATGAAAGATTCTTGTCTCTTGTATCTCTCATGTGCTTAAAAAAGAACTGCCTAATGACCAAAAGGTCTGGGATAGGTAATATAGTAGGATTTTATGCAAAACATAATTCATTTGTATTTTATACATTGTATGTGCTTTGAATTCAAAAAAATATTTTGAAAAGTAAAAGATTTTTTTTATAAAGATTACAGAGTGCGAATTACCTTAGTATTGCTAAGAAATCAAATTATCATCTATATTTGTGCTGTACAGCATGGTTTTTTATTCAGCCATGTGATATGGTTAACTTCCAGAGTTCAAATGGCATGAAAGCAAGCAGAATTTGGCTTTTGTGCTCAGCATATTACTCTGAATTTATTACTAGAATTTTTGTTTCAGTTTTGTTCATACTGTATGAGTTTTCAAATACAATTCAAACACTTTTCTCCCCCCTTATTATACAAAAGGATAGAAGGAGGAAGAGGCTTATCCTGTGTTTGTGCAGTATGCCTGTGACAGGAATATGAAAACTCAGTCTTTCCATTTCAGTTACCAGTAACTTACTGGGGAGAATGTGCATGTCAGATTTATGGATGCTGCTGTCAGAACAGCATTCTACTGGAGTTTCGGAGGTTTAAATAAGCATTTTTATTTGACTTAGCTGAGCTAAATGAAAACCACTTTGGGCTAGAGAAGGCAAAAGAAATCTTGCAATAACAGGCTGTCGTCTGATATTATCTCACCACAAGCCCTTCAGGATCGCTGTTATTAACAGCGTTAAATACTTAGGGATCTTTCCTAAAACACTAAAAATATAAAGCCTCTCCTTTCTTTATTTTATGCTTCCTTTCATGAACATATTCAAGTCATTTTTCGCATATTCCTGTGGTTATGTTAGCTGCTTGAATAAAATAACCTGAAATAATGCAGAATAAGCCTGGGTATGCTAGTTCTCACGTCATGTCATGTGATGGGCTGCATCTCACTACATGGCTTATCCAGTGATTTGAAGATTTCTGTAGCAGAGAGGGATTCTGCATTCACCTGTAGTTATTATCCTGGCACTGATACCTCCTGCCTGTGTTACCTTGTTGGTATTGACAGCTGTAGTAATGTTAAGTAGCCCTTGAGTTTTAAAATGTGTTGTGGGATCAACCTGGCATAATCCAGGTTCAGAGGAATGGTGAATCCTCTTCTCAAGTTGTACTGCATGTGCTTTAGGTACAGCTCAGAGAGCACCTTGCCCCTGTAGCTTTTCTGTAGCAAACTGCAGCTGATCTGCCATTCTGACAGACTCTTTGGACCAGTCACTTTCACTGTTCCTTGATGTCTTTCTATAAGTTTCTTTTCTACCTCTTTGAGGTTGCTGCATTTAATCTTGGACCGCATGACTTTGCACCAGGTTTTCAAGGGAATAAAAGAATCCATCTTCCAATTCCTGCTGTCTATTAACTTGAGTGAGCTTAGAAGTTTCTTTCATATAACAGCAGCATACCTCTTGGGCAGCATCCTTCACTCCCAGGATTGCAAAAGGGCCCTCCTGGATGAGGTATATTTTGCTTATTAGGCACGTTCTCATCTTGAACACATTGCAGACTCGATCCAAATCCCACGGAAATTCATAGAAAGACAAAGGCCTTCTGTATACTGAAGTAAATTGAAGTTTATTAGTAAATTGAAGTTGTGTTTGTGGAATACATTCCCTCTAACTGCTGGAATCCTCTGCTTTGAGACCTGGCTTGAAATGTTGAACAGAAAGGCCCTTAGTCAGGAAAGCACATGCTCACCTTAACAATTTTGTGTAAATGTTAGAACTAAAGCTGAACATAAAAGGTTCCTCAAGGAGTTTTTCAACCAATAACTAAATATCTAAAAATGGCTTCATACTAGCCCCTTAGTTACTCTGTTTCTCAGACCTGTCAACAAATTAAGCTTATAGAGCAGTTTGACCAGTTCATGAATAAATTCAAATCTCACTTGTAGGATGTCTGAGCCTACCCTCATAATTCATCCTGAGATATTGGATACTGCTCTTTTAATTCTCCAAAGTGCAATTTCTAAAACCATTAAAATTAGAGTATTTTAGAACCTCACACTCTGTTATAAATGTTGCTGTTCAAATCAATGGCAAGAACCAGCCAAGTAATGCAGAAATGCACCAAAGCACTGGAAATTAGTGGAAGAAGATGGAAGAAAAGGAATATATTGTGCACGTCTTAAAGTTGATTGATATTGAGGGCTATTTTAGGTAAAATAAACTATTCAAAATTAAGAAAAACGGAGAGAAAAAGCCAGAGAGGACTTTTATTTTGCATTATCATTTACTCATCATTGCTTTAATATGATCTGTGTGTGTGTGTTTGGCAAACCTTGAACTGAGTTTGTTCTATGTTTATTTTTACAAATGGTGATAATAGTAGGAAAGACTTTATGGGCACATCCAGATGCAGTGGATGTTGTGCCACTGCTCACTGCCCCCGAGGAATGCCCGTACCATGTATGCTTTGGCACTGAGCAAGTAGCCCTGGGTGGTCTAGGGGAGGCTGGGACCAGCGCTAGCCTGAACCCAGCAGCCATATCCAGGGCCCTAGGAGCCTCCCAGGGCTGCAGCTCTGATTCTGCCATGCAGAGCCTGGCTGGCAGCAGAGTAAGGCTCTGGATAAGCCAGCTCCACTTTTCAGCAGCACATGCAGGCTGAGTGGGGTTTTTTTTCTTTTTCCTGAGGGTTTTTTTACCCTTGGGTACCCAAAAAACAGAAATAAAAACCCCACTGCAGCACACGCTTGGGCAGTGCACCCTTGTGTTATGGAGAATGCTGGGCTGTGCAGCATGTGGCACTGAAAATGTGTTTGCTGTGCCACATACCATGTGACCACACTCATCCGGACACGCCCTACTAGTCCAACCACAGTGCTGAAATACTAGATATGAAGATGGTAATGAGCTATGCCCACAATGTGTGGTAGCATGTCTTACATTTTTCATTGTGCTAACGTACTGCATTATTTTTACAGTTATTTATTTGAAGTATATTTTAACAGAAGAGTAACCTTTCAACTACCTTATAAGCCTTCTAGAGTCACTCCCTCTGCTTTATTTTTGAAGCCCCTGAACCAGTCAGATCAACATGTGGTTAGTCATATCAATCTATGTTTAATTCAGGGTTTCCAAGTGTATTTTGGATCAACAGGTCATCATAAAGGTTCAGAATTTCTTGTGAGCCACCACCACCCACCACATCTTCAAACTTGTAACTGAAAGAGAGCGGTCTCAGTGCAGACCACTTACCATGGCTTCGTAGACCACTAGTGATCCTCTAACCACATTTTTGGAAGCATTTGTTTAGTAAATAAGATTTTTGGGATCCTATGGTAAACAAACCACAGTTGCACGTTACTAGTTTTAAAAAGAGAAAAAGAGACGATGCTGTTACTGAAATGTATATAGGTGGCTATGTAATCTTGCGGCAAATGGCAGATACCATACAAGACCTTTCATGGTCATAAAGGGTCTATAATCCAAACAGAATGATAAAGACCAGTTTAACCACTCTTGTTCACATGCTGTTTCGAGGTAGATGGGATAGGGGTGGGGAGATGAAGCTAGGAAACACCTCAAAGAAGGGGACATTTAGAGAAAAAATTGCAAGAGAAGATGTGAAGCGCTTGCATTCAATGTCTCCTATATCTGAGCAATTGGAGGCTATAAGCCCCCTAGCTACCCACTACACAAGCTGTCCACCCCACACGCTGCATGACACATGAGATGTACACACCACCACGCTGTGCTACATGGCAAGGAATACCCGCAATGCACTGTGCCAGAGCCCCCATGCCCTTAATATGGTGCTGTGCCATGTACCCTCCCCCATGTCACATGGTGGGCCTGACCCTGCTTTACTACCAGCACCCCTACACTGTGCTGCATGATGTCCCTGGGTACCTGCCAAGCCACCCAACCCTGGGCTTCCTCAGTCCTGCCTGCCTCTATGGGTGAGGGAACAGGAAACAGAAACCAAAGGAGAGAGGGGGAACCTGGAGACTGCAGCAGCAGCTGGAGTGGTGAGGGGATGGTTCCTGAACTGGGAACCCAAGGGTTGCAGGTTAGTTCTGTGGGGATGAGAAATAACCTGTGGGCAGCCAGTTGGAGATTGAGACTTCCCTTTCTGCTGTGCCCTGGGGGCTAACTGTGGCATAGTTCAGGGAGAGCACCCCTCCCCCTGCTGCCAAACGCATGACTTCAGACCATATGCAAAGGATCTGCAAGCAAGATCTGGCCCATTGGCTATAGGTTGCCAGCCTCTGGTTTACAATAATGGGGAAAATAAGGAAGAGGGGATACCATTAACAGTAAAGGCAAAAGTAAAAGAACTTGGAGAAATGAGGAGTGAAGGAGTATAAAGAGGAGTATAAAATAGAACTATAGGCACTGAGAGTAGACTATGGGTAGGATATAGAAAGTCACAGCAGTGGAAAAGGGGGAAAATTAATAACAGATATATTCTGTCTTGGTCTGACTGAGCTTCTCAGGGCAGCAGGACGTTCAAGGGCAAGTGTAAGCGTAGTATCACCAGGCAGCCTATGCATGGACTTTAATGTGAGAGGGGGCACGCCCAGAGTACCTCCGCACTCAAGTGATCATTATCTAATATAACAGCCCCAGCTCAGCCTGTTCTAACTGTGCACTGAGATCCAACATGACTTTTTATCAACCTCAGTAGTTATCCTCTCCAGCACTCGATATTTGGCTTTAATTCAATGAGTCAAAATATTTTCCACAGCAATAGAGATCATAGTAACTCTGAGCCATACCCTTTACAGTAATAAAACTATAATATCTAACTTAATTGGACCTGTACTTTTTTGAATTCCATACTTTAATATGGGACATCCTTTTTCTTGTACTAGTTGCCTCTCTATTTGCTTTTGTTCTGCACTAAAATGGTCTTTATTTTTACCCCACAGTAGTTATCTCTCAACTAATGGCATGCTTTGAGTCAAAATTTGATGCCTGGATTTCACAGTTAAGCAAGACTTGGGTGTAATTCCTTTCGCGTATTCATTACTTTCATGCAAACAAAAACATATGGCTGTTTATTTAATTGCTTATATGTTTATATAGAAAATCAATTAGCATAGCCTCTGTGATTTCCTTATCTTTTCTCTTCAAAGATTTCAACAGATGTATTGACACAGCTTCCTTTAGGCACCCAGGAATTCACTTCCATCATAGAGGGATTCATGATGCAAGAAAGTATTAAATAAATCAGTCGGAGAAATGTAGGATTAGGGACTGCCATTAATGGAACTTATAGAGACCCTCAAGCACTCCCTAAATATAGTATTAATTATTAGCTGTTATGTTACCTTTGAGGAACAAATGCAAGGGGTAGGTTCTGATGGAAAAGGAAATATTAATTATTGCTTTGTCTATGTACTTGTACCGGAATAGCTGCAGTTTCAGACTTGTAGAAAGTTAGGGTTAGAAGGGGCCTTGAGGTCATCTAGTCCAACCCCTTGCTCAAAGGAGGACCATCTTCAACTATATCATCCTGCCCAAGGCTTTATCTTAAAAGCCTCCAAGGATGGAGCATCCATAACCTCTCTGGGCAGCCTGTTCCAGTGCTTTCTTACAACAAGGGTAGTAGGTTTTCCTTATCTCTAATTTAAATTTCCCTTGCTGCAATTTAATATTATTGTTCCTTATTCTGTTGTCTGCCACCACTGAGAACAGTCCAGCTCCATCATTTTTGGAACCCTGCTTCAGATAGCTAAAAGCTGCTATTAAATCCCCCCTCAGTCTTACCTTCTCCAGACTAAATAAGTCCAGTTCTCTTCTCATAAATTGTGTGTCCCAGCTCCCTAACCATTTTTGGTGCCCTCTGCCAAACTCTCCACATTTTGTCTGCATCTTTTCTATAGCAGGTGGCCCAGAACTGGGCACAATACTCTAGATGTGGCCTCACCAGTGCTGAATAGAGGGGGAGAATCTGCTGGCAACACTTATATTAATGCAACCCAGTTGCCATTAGCCCTGGCAACAAGGGCACACTGTTGGCTTATATTCAGCTTATTGTCCACTGTAACCTTTAGGTCCTTTTTGAGAGAGCTGCTGCTTAGCTAGTCGGTTCCCAGCCTGTACTGGTGCATACGATAGTTCTGTCCTAAGTGTAGGACTTGGCACTTTTCCTTCTTGATCTCCACATGTGTTTTCCCGGGGACAAAGAGCAGCGGCCCAGTGTGTGCCACTGCTGTATGTCCCTGGAGAACACCTGTGGCATGCATGTTCTGTGCCATGCACATTGCCCTGGGTGGGATAGAGGAGGCTGGGGGTACCAACTGTGCTGGCCCAACAGCCTTACCTGGAGTCTTGGGGGCATCTGGGAGCTGCAGCCACCTGCAATCCTGCAGCAAGAGCCTGGCTGGCTGTGCTCCCATTTTGGGTGGCACATGCTGCTGCCATGTACGCCGCCCTACTTTTAGGCACAGATTTTTTTTAACCCTGGGGTCTCCTTAGGTCAAAAAAATTACCCACACTGCAAATTAGTAGTGCGAGGAACACTTGCATGTGTGGCGTGTGGCACACAAACTGGTTTGCAGTACCACATACCACACAGCCACACTTATATGGATGTAACCCTTAAGATTTCTTTTGGTCCTAATTTGCCCATTTCTCTTGGTGTCTCTGAATCCTAGCCTACCCTGCAGCATATCCACTACTCCCTGCAGCTTGCTGTCACAGGCAGATTTACTGAGGGTACACTCTGTCCCATTTTCCAGGTCATTGATGAAGATGTTGAAGAAAATTGTGTCCAGTTTCGGGCCCCCCACTACAGAAAGTACAGAAAGTAGAAGTTCCAAATAGTAATAGTCTAAATTCCTCTCCAACCTGTGCTCAATAGTCAGAGATGGCTGGTCCCCGTATCCTAACGAATGATCTCTGACTGATTTTTCTTTACATTTTTTTGTCTCCCTGAAACTTTTAGAACTGGATTTAACTAGCTTTCCTGTGGACCTGAAAGGTGTCAATTAGTTGGGAAAGCAGGGAGGGTTCCTTATCTCCTTTCCTTCCCATTGTGGATGCTGTTAACACTGGTCTGTTACCTCTCTTCCTTAGTATGTAGTCTGACAAGGCTGCCTTGTTTTTACAACTTATTTAAGTATTTGAACAAATATACATTTGTAGTAACAAAATAACATTGAATACATTTGGTTTCAGCAATTACTACTTCTAATTATTTTAGGGTAGAGCTACAATATCAAATATTTGGTTTATTTGATGTATGGTTCTTCCTTGCACTGTTTCATTTTAGGCCTTGTGCTGTTTGATTGTGCCCAATTACACATATGAATGGCTTTCTTTTTGCTTTGCTAGCCATGCTAGCTGTTGTATCTGCAAAGGTTCATACTACGGTCAGTCTGGCAGAGGCTTATGGGGCCTTTCTGCCTTAGCTACTTTTCTGTAACTTAGACTTAAGCCTCTTGAAAATGGGCAAGCCAGCAACAGCACATAGCTACCTATCTGTACCTGCAGTTACTTAATTTGAGTGTATACTTCCAATTCAGCAGGAAAAAAAAATTAAATACATACATAAAAGTATTCCAGACATACTTCTCGTACATTATGGGTGTGTCTACATGCAACTATGTTGCTATAGCAACACACTACAGTGACATAGTATCCCAAGGGTGTCTACACGTGATTAAGCAGCTACTTCGCTGTAGTGGTGCACTCACTGCCTTGTTATAGCGTGTCACTATGGCAAAGTAACTGCTAAAAATAACCATATGTTGTGCATGTGGTGCAGTGCAGTGATTATTGTGCCATGCTTTAGTACTTCCAAAAGGAAGTACAAAGGCATGGTGCAATAACAACATCACCATAGGGCAATGAGTAGATGTGCCCTTCATTTGGGTTATGCTTAAGTTTGTTGCTAAACTGGGGAGTTAATTGTTAGACTATGTGTATTCAAGATAGCATGGGGTTCAATGTAGACTAGGATGGGGTTCAGCGTAGACAAATGCAGGGCGCTGCACCTTGGGAGAAGGAATCCACAGCACACAAATAGGCTGGGGAGTTCCCTTCTTGAAAGCACAGAGGTGGAAAGGGATTTTGGAGTCATTATTGACTCCAAGATGAACATGAGCTGCCAATGCCAGGCCACAGCCAACAAGGCCAGTCATACCTTGTCATGCACCCAAGATGCATCTCAATCCAGTCCAGAGAAGTGATACTCCCCCTCTATGTGACTTTGGTCAGGGAGTAGTTGGAGTACTGCGTCCAGTACTGGGTGCCTCACTTCAAAAGGGATGTGGCTAGCCTGGAGAGAGTTCAGAGGAGGGCCTCCCGTTTGGTGAGAGGGCAGCAGGACAGGCCCTATGAGGAGAGACTGAGGGACCTGAACCTGTTCAGCCTCAGCAAGAGGAGGCTGAGGGGGGACCTGGTGG
>JAGPOW010003685.1:12275535-12324481 GCA_030014935.1 Caiman crocodilus
ACAACTTATTTGTAACTTCTGTATCAAAAAATCCAGTTGGGAACTCCCACCCCTACCCAACAACTAATAGAACCATTGGCAAATCAGTTTTTTTGACATAATTTGTGAAACCATGTACATTTTGAAATAATTTTAATTCAGAGAAGAACATGGGGAAACATTTTATTGATGTCTACATCATCTTTCCAAATGTTTGGAATGGAAAATTAGTTTCCACTTTGAAATGAATTTGAAATATTTTTTGTATTAATGCATAAACTAAAGAGGTCTAAATTGAAACAAAACAGATTATTGAAAGAAAACATTTTGATCAAATTGAAATTAAATTAGGATATTCTTTTTTAATTTTGAGTTTTGTTCTGAATCAGGATAAAATCTGTTTTGAACACCTAAATTTTAATCCATTGGTGAAATGGAATTGTAGTCCTCTGCATTTTTATACTTCTCAGTTATTTAGTGCTAACAAGTTATCATTGAATGCTTGTTTTCATTAAAATTAGAATATACACAAAAAAATCTAACAAATGTAATTTGTAAAATGTAGTATGTTAATTTAAATTTTTTTCCCAGAGACCTTCAAAGTTCTTGACTTGGTGTTGAACTTAAGAATGCTTTAATAACTTTTCAGCTTCTAAACCTAGAGTTACACTGCCACAAATTTAAAATAAAAGGCCTAAAATTTAATAGACGTGCAGTTGGGTTTTTGATTGTAGCCGTATTGGTCTCAGAACTTCCCCTCTCCCCCTCCTCCCTTCCCTTCCTTTTCTACCCGGTATCTTCCTAAGTTCCAGCTATTTACTTTTTCACAGGCAGCCTCTTTTCTACCTTGGAAAACTACTACAGTAGGATCCCCTTACTTGCCTTTGGCTCTCTCTCACCCCCCCACCTTGCCCCTTTCCCTTCCCCTCCCTTCCCTTCCCTTCCCTTCCCTTCCCTTCCCTTCCCTTCCCTACCTTTTATTTTCCTAATTTTCACCTATTGACATTCTCACTGACATCCTGCCACACTTTTAGCTTCTTTCTTTCCTTGGAGGTCTCAGAACAGCAGAGACTCCCTATGCCTGAAGACGGGTGATTGCACCCAAAAGCTTGCAAAGTACATTTTTCCAACTACTCAGTTGGTCTAATGAAAGATATCACATCTATTCAAAGAACCTGGCCACTATACATACAACATACTCTTTATTAGCCTTCCTAACTTGGAAAAGAAAATTGGACATTAAAGATGCTATAGGGTTTCAGCCCCTATTGTCACTTTAACTCCTGCTGTTACACACTGGTCTAGAAACGTTGTTTTTCTGTTTGTCACCTATTTTATGAGCAGGTATTTGTAACATCATGGATATAATGTACATTGAGAGATGCAGAATATACTGTGGAGTGAGCGCACCCTTTCTCTATTATAATAATGCACGCATAGCACATGCAAATTCACATAATCCATTTAATCTGCAGAAGGGTGACCTTTTGTAGTACAGAATGAATTACAAAATCTTTTCTAGCTGCTACAAGTATATATAGATCATATGCTTGTAGCACCCATAAAAGTCATAGTTACTGTCAACTTGAGAAATTTTGGCTTAGTACTCATGTTTCTCTTCTGCTGTCATGGGAGAAAAGCAATCCTTCTTATTAGAAGGACAAGATGCACCACTAGAAAATATCTTGACAAATAACCTATTCCTGGTTTTAAGAGCTCTGGAATCCATATTCTTGAAAATAAATGTGTGTTTAGGTTTCCATATGTGTAGACACATATGGTAGAACCATATGTGTTTTACTTGACCATTGTAGGTTGGGTCATCCTTCAAATTTCATCAGCACCTAACTTGTCATATAATTTCCTTAAAAATACAGATAAGAAGATTTTATCCATAATCTACAGTTCATCAGTCCTTTTAACCTCTGAAGATATTTATATGTTAACTTTTCAGGTACAAAATATCTTAATACATTTTTCCTCAACATAATTTCTCATGTCTTTTGCATTGAGGGAAAAATGAAGATAAGCAAGTACCAAATTTTTAACCAGGAACAAAATAAATTCTTCCATGTTCATTACAACATTGCTGAATATGACCATCCTGTCATAGTAAAGATGACAACAAGAAACCCATACTTCATAATAATGAACGTGTCAACTGGGTCTTCTTTCTAAGCTGTCATTGAATTGTTATTCATACGGCAGTGAAAAAAATGGTGCAATTTGATTAAAGCATGGGTTTGTTTAAACATAAAGAATATGGTTTGACAGATGTGATATTTATGTTTAAATGGGGAATAAAAATATGAATCAGATTTTATTAAAGTTTGCACAGTTGTCTTGTGTTATTTACATGTTATGTAAGAAGGGATTAAGTTTTTGCAGGTTTCCTGCAGCTTGGAGGACTCAGATGTTTCCATTTGCTAGTGAGCCTCACTGTGGGTTTCCTTTCAAGGCAAGTTATTTTTAAGAAACAACTAGGTCCTTATTTTTTTTTAAATACCATAACAAGCTGTAAGCATGAAACACTTTGAAAAGTAGAGGAACAAGTCTCATTTAATGTTTTTACTAAGTGTATCATTAAATGTCTCAGCCAAAAGAAATCTACGTTGTAAAGGCCAAGGTTTAAGTCAGACAATCTGGGAACAGTACTGTGTATCACCAGCTACATTACATTTGAATGTATAGCTTGCAGCTGACACTTGAATAAATGACTGAATCTTAAGTGTCTGTTACTAAATGCAACTAAGATAAGTCAAGTTTTCTTTCTGGGGATATAACGGACAGTAACTACAAATAAATTTCAATAACAGTCAGTATTACAGTTACAAATTCATCGTAGTCTTGCAATTAATTACCTCCTAGTACTCTTTGGCCCAAACTATTCATGTGGCTGCTAAGCCTACTAAAACATCATATTATATACAGAGCTGCCTTGAAAGGCTGAAAACAGACTGTGCAGAGTACACATTTTGCAGCTGCTTAGCCCCGGGAGAAAATGAATTTTAAATCCATTACCTTTCAAGTCCTTTTTAAGATGAATTTTTGAAGTTGGCCTGATAATATCATATGTTGAGTGAATTGTCACCAAGTGGTTTGAAAAGCTAATTATAATTGAAAATAATAATAAAAGCTTGAAAACATCTATATGGGTAGAAAAAGAAATTGAGGGGCAAGGATATCTTGGATGGGAGTAATGCGGGAATTTATGGAAGTAGGAAAAGTAGGCTGAGAGAGAGAATCGTGTTCCATGACAGAAATAAAGAGAATCACTGAATGGACAGGAAAAAGTAGTCAGAGACTTTAATAAAAATCAAATTGATTAAAAAAAACAATTCTCATAAAGGGCAGTTTGGGACCTGAAATTCACATAATTTTTATTTTTTGTGAATCATCAACTCTAGTGACATTTTAATAATTAGGTCAGCAGAGAATCCAAGATACAGCTAAAAAGTGGGATTGTTATGAGGATAATAATAGTTGTTATTATATACCATCCTATCCATAAAGGCCCAGAGCATATTACAAAAGCAGAAAAATAACCCACACGGTAAGAAATAACAAATTCCCTAGTCAACCTTACAACCTTAAAACTTGCTCCTACCCTACCCACTCCTGCTTTTCTGGAGCAAACAACCTCCAACCATGCTCCCTATTTCCCATTAAAACTGTACCAAATTGTAAAATATTGGAAGAGATCCCTGGACTCAGATTCATTGTACTCATGATAGTGATGCAGTGAGGATGCAGTTCAGTCCCTTGCATAACCGAGAGATACATCAATGTTGAGCTACATTTTACACTTGGGTTTTGTGCACCCTGGTGTATTACAGGGCTTAGCATTAATGGTTTAATCTGTGAATGATTTAATAAGAATGATTCTGTGTATCCTGGTCCTAAATCTGATCCAAATTATTATGATTTTACACTAAAAGCATCTGCCTTAAATCTGCAGTGACTGAAATTCAAGCAGTTATAATTTCTGTGACTAGTTTTATAAGCAGTTGTAAATTCTATAGTCAGTTTTCTGTAATCACTGAAAACTGTGTATAGTGGGTGCACCTATGTGTAAAATTAACATGACACAAAAAATGCTGGAGCAGTTTGAGCAGGAGTCAGCTGCTCCTGGGTGTAACGTCTACACATGTGCCTAGAGACAGCAGCATTTTGAGCCAGGGCAGAGCAGCCCCATACTATCTTATGGCAGAGTTAATCAATTTGCTACACCCTAATAATGGCTCATGTGGAGACAGCGCCACTGTACTGTGGAGTTAATTAGTCAACTCTGCAGTAAAGTGCATGTGTAGATGCACCCACTGGTAATTCTTGGTACATTTTATTCTAAGCTAGGGCTTGTTAACTGGGAATACCCATGCCCCTGGGGGGGTACTTTGAAAGGTCCCAGGAAGTATGTAGCGGTGGCCGGGGATGGAGTGCCGCCCCCCCACACTGTTGACTCACAGGAGCAGGGCTGGGGCGATGAGAGAGAAAGGCCACATAGACACCACACTGCCATCACTTGCCCCCTCCTCGACATCCAGCTGCTCACCCTCCTACCCCATGGGAGTACACTTATTTAAAAGGGGGCTGCTGAGAGTACACTTATTAAAAAAATGTTTAAAACACCTGATCTGAAGCATTTGGTTTAAAACTGAGCTGTTCTTCCTTCTACCATCCTATATAACCCCAATGAAAGAAAAAGGAGTATATCAATCTCAAAACTACTTACAGCTCACATCTGTTCACGTATCTTTGTCTATAAATCAGATACCATTGCCACTGTCTATATATCTACTAATGTTCCACAGAGGGGTAGCAGGCCCTCAATTCTAAAATATAGTTTCTGGCTTCTATTTTTTTTCATAGAAATAAATAATGTCACGATCAGTAAACATTTAGGTAATTCATTTCTAAGCAATATTCCTCTTCAAAGAAATTTTCTGAGCTTATGGTGTTTTAAGCATAAAAGTATGTTATGCAAATATACTTTTTTATGAGGTAGAAATGCTGAATATTTTTGTCTTTGAGACGGTTTTAAAATACAGTAATCCATTGTCACTAGAGCTTAACTAGGACAAATATCACACAATAAAATAAAAGGTCACCTGATAGAGAAAAATTAAATATACAGTACATCCTTAAGCAAAAGACTGCGTTAAAGTTTGTTGGTCCTTTTTATTATCATCATTAATATTACCATTATCACTACTTTCTTATTCCAACCTTTATGAAGAGAAAATTTATTTTTTTAACCATTTTGTTTCTCTCCAAAATTTATGCTGGAGCTTATCAAATCAAAAATTATAAAGCAAACATGGGATCTTAATCTTTATATGCCACTCACTGTCCATATATCCCAATGGTATATACTTTATAATATTTATCTTATACTGTAAAATATAGGCACACTAGTGACTTTACCTGCATCCTTTAAGCTACTCCATGTAGAAATTAAATGTTAAAAGGATTGTGACCTTAGAATGTAAATTGTTGCAGAGAGGAACAGTTGCCTTCCCCCCGAGGTTCTCTTTATTTCTATTATAATCCTAATTTATTATTTATTTATTTATTTCCTAATTTATTATTATTATTATTTATTTCTATATAATCCTAATATAAGGGGACCCTAATCCTGAATGATATTTGCGTACTGCCTCATTACAAATATGTATAGTTTCTTAGTTCTAATTAAAACAAAACAACATTGGTGCTGTGTTGTTATTCCTGTTCAGTGAATCAGAAATATATTTCTAGGATTGATATCCCCTTTGCTTTTTGATGCCTTCATATGGCAAGATTATTCTTAAGGGTCACTGATAAGGGCCTCTCTTTGTGGAAGAGCTTTCCTTACAGTGTGACTTCTCACACCCATTTTATGTATTTTAGAGCAGCGGTTCTGACAGTCTGTGCATCACCAATTTAAAATGCTACCACCTTAAGTAGAACTGGGTGGGTGTAGGTGTGCATGTATGGTAGGGTGGGTGTGGGGTTTGTGCCGGGGTATGGTTATGTGTATGGGGGAGCACGAGGTATGTTGGGGCTTGTGTATATGTGGGGGGTTGTGGGAGCAGGGTGTGGGCATGTGGGGTTTGTGGCATGGAGGGAGGGTGGGAAGTGGGGACCCCTACTCTCCATCCATGGTGCAGCAGCAGGTAGAGGTACTCGGGGCACTCAGTGGGGCATTTCTGACAGCTACATGTCACAATGAGGGATGCATCCTCCACCAGGCACTCTATTGCCAGTGCTTCTTGCACTTGCCAGGCGGGGAAGCCCTGCATGCTGGAGCCGGCTGCTTCCCCACCCCCCAAGGGAATATGCTTCGGGCTTCCTTCCTGCAGTGCACAGCCCTGGTGGGGAAGGCAGCCAGCTACAGCGTGCAGGGCTGCCCTCCCATGCCTGGCATGTGCCAGAGTTGCATGTGTGGGCAGGGAGTGCTGGCAATACAGGTGGCCCAGCAGAGGTTTCTCCATTTGCTGCAATGTGCAGCACAAGCCAGAACTGCATCCCACCAGGTACCTGCGTCAGGCATGGGAGCCTTGAGTGCTCCTGCCTGCTGCTGCTGCGTACCACTGACAGGTTATCTGTGTAGCACTGGTGGTACAGATACCACAGATTGGGAACAATGGTTTTAGAGGGTTTTTTCCCTATATATTTTCTTATTATTACTTGTTCTGACTTTATTTTTAAATAATAGAAGTGTTAGTTTAGGAACAATAAAGCAACTCTAGGAGAGAGAAACATTGTGTTTAAACTCTAAGATGCAAATTGAAGGGACTTTTACAGTTGAGTTTTATTAAGTGTGTGTTTAATCATAACAAGAGGCACCCAGTTCGTTACAAGGCACGCAAGGACTAGTTGGAAATTCCAGCAGTATAAAAGGTAATCAGCTCCCGCATATAAACTAAATGGAAAGATTATACCCATGCACATTATTATTCACCCAATGTTCTACATTCATTAGAACAGATGCTTCCTTTTCTTGACCATTGCAGTTGCATATGTCAGCAATGTAGAAGTATGGTGGTAAAGAAAAAAACAGCAAATGGAATAATATGCAAAAACCCACAACATGATTTTCCTTTTTTATTTGTTCATATTTAGTAATCATAAACTGTAACCTTGCCTGGTTTCTTTAGCTCCTGACCTTCTCTGTTGCCAAAGCTCTCACCTAAAAATCCTGCAAAGTTTCAATTTTTAAATGTCACAAAATATCAAGTAAGTGCAGAAGACAAGCAAGTCAATAAATGTTTGTATTCCTTGCTTCCTTCTCTTTTATATTTAATTTTATATGGAAAAAATTAACCCAAAATTTAATCTCTCCTACAAATAAGAGGGAAAGAGAAAAAGAGCCTGGGGCATCCGTCACTGAAAGTATTGATTACAGTGCAGAGCAATTTACTAAAATAAATAAATAAATAAATAAATAAATAAAATGGAAATGCCTTCAAACTATTTAGGAGACAGCTTACTGTTTCCTATGGTGGGAAGAAGTATAATTAAAAAGCTATCAACAGTCTGGGATTGTCAAAAGTACTTTGTCACCTGAAGCGCAATCCTTGTAATTATCTTTTAGGTTTTAAGCTAGATCACCATTAACCTCTGAAGAAGAAGGGTTACTCTGCTTTCTGGTGTGAGAAATTGTATCATCATGTAAATTAAACCCCGTTAGGCAGTCAAATTGGATTTGGAAAATGATTGAGTATTAAATCTAGTCATGTATATTATCAAATGACACAAAGTATGAGATGTTAAAAGGGCAGGGGGAGAAAAACCTGATATTTTATTTTAACTTCATTTTCTTTGAAGTATTTGGTAGGAAAAAAAAAGAATAATAAAAATAGCTTTTAGACAGGAGAAAAAGAACAGTCATGTCATTTTGTTATATTTCTGTGATACAAAAGTAAGTCAACCCTGTGTTAGCTAGAAATAATATAGTAGCACTGTAACTTCAATGCTATTCACTGTTGAAGAACTTCTGGCTAGTAATTATCAGGGTGGATAGGTTGCTGCAGCTATCTAAATTTTCTTCCAGCAAGCCTGAAATATCTGTATATTTAAGGTGTAAAGTTTTCTCCATCTGGCTAACTCCTGGTTTTGCCTTTAGCACAAAAATAGTTTTGACTGAATGCTGCAAAAATGTATAACTTTATCTAAGACACCAAGCATATTATCTAGAAGGGAAGAGGGATGCAAAAAATATTCCCTTGTAGTCAGCATAAGACTGAAAATTGGGTTTTAAAGATGAGAAGAGAAGAATAAGTTCTTTGGAAACACTGCTTGCTTTTCCAGCCTTTAAACCGGACTGTATTTATAAAGGTGAAATCTTTTGGTGAGCAATGTGAATTGAGTTGATGATCTCAGTCTGCTTCCCAGTACGGTTTTGTTTTTTTTGAAATTGACAGTCTTCTAATGAATAGACTCAGCAGACAATCCAAATATTTGAATAGGCCTGATGATTGGACTTCCATTATAAAAATCTGTTTCACTTATAAGTTGAGGCACATTAAATAAGTTAGGATGAGGTTGTGGCAAGTTACACTAGTCCTAAACAATTCTGTAATTGTCCTGAGTATCAAGGGAAGATTTCTGTTTCCTGAGTCCTCAGTTTTGCATTCTTCCAGAAATATTAAAAGAAAAAAACCAAAACAAACAGAAAAATCAAGCAAACAGAACCAAAAGAAAAATATAAAAGCTCTATCTCAAAACTCCCACGAGAGCAATCAGTTTACTTCCCCATTTGGTAGTTGTTAAAAGTGTGAGGCTACCATTATATTTGAATAAAACAGTATGACTTCAGCAAATGTAATTTACTCATGTTTAACAAGGCTCCTGCTTGACATAACACTGAAGCTTTTTAGCATGTACAAGAAAATCTTTCATGAATGCATTGTGTTAAACTCTGTTGGTCTTCAGGTAATGTCAGTGTATATATTTTTCTTTTTTTATCAGTAATTAGAATTAATGGAGAAGCTTTGCACAAATGGGAGGATTTTTCATGTAGTTCATTTTTAGAAAAGATCTATTCTTTTCTAGGTGTTACATACTAAACAATTTGCCAGCCATTACAAGAAAGTTTTGGACACTTTCAGTTTTTTTTCATTTTGCTTTTCAAGAGATTTTTAATTTTTCTTCTGAATTATCAAATGTTGACAATGGCCTACATCCTATAGTGACAGTCTCTTTGCTTTCAACTTATGAAAATGGTGTAATTGAAATGGTGTGCATGCTATAAATGAGAAGATGCATTGGTTCCATATAAACCTTTTAAAAGCCTCAAAATAAAGTAAGGCATGCTGATGTGAATTGCATACTGGTACAATTAATTTATACATGAAAGAAGATTTTTAGTATGCCATTAGCCTCTGTAACAGCCCAAATAGAAAAAGGCAATCATTTATAACCTTGCCAGAAGTATGACACACTGCTTTTTGCAAAAATATTTTGTTCTGAACAGATGCCTGATGTTTTTATAAAATGATTCTGTTAACCCTTGTTTGCCACCACTGTAATTAGCATGGAAATGGATATTGATAATAAAATATGTTCTGGGTTCATAGCAACGTTGCAGGAAACCAGGAAGTCCTACTGGAGAAAGTGATCAAAAGTGTATACTTGAATATTCAATGCATTACAAATATAGCAATATTTTCCTTTTCCTTTTTGACTGTCTATGATGGTTTCCTTTGGTTCTAATAGAAGTATTTGAAGAAGGAGACTATGTGGCATGAACACCCTTCCCTAATTTTTAATATATTTAATTCTTCTACTCAGGAAGGATTGTCACCATAACTCTTTTTCATTGAAAATGCCTCTTCTTTTTCTCTTTACTTAACTGTTTTGTTTGGTATTATTCAACATATACAATATACATCCTTTTTATTTTTAGGGAAAAATAAGTTGGTAGCTTTGAAGAAATTTCCTCTTTTCATTATTAAATAGTAACATTTCTTGATATTATTGGCCAAGGTCATCAACTGATCTTGAAAAGCTCTGCTAACAATGAAAGTCAAATTATACTTTAGATATTAAAATGACAAGATTGTGAGGTTGATAAATTATTTTTTGCAAAGTATAAAAAAAAATGAATCATGACATTTCACTAACCTAATTTAATCAATAATTCTGTAATTCATATTCAATCATAGCTTACTTTCATTCATCATTACATGAGTGCAATAATTATTATCAGGGCCTCTCTGAAAGTATCTCTGACAGTATTATATAGCTAGAATAAGAGCACTCTTACGAAACAACAGAGATCTAGTGTCTTGTCAGTGCACATGGGGAGCTGTCAGTAATGTTAATAAGAGTTAAAAGCTCATATTAGCAGAAGAGACTCGAGCAGTTTAAGGGATACTGGAAGCTACACATGTTAATAGAAATTGTAGTTTGGTGATTGCTGTTTGAGAATTTTTTTGCTAGACTTATCTCTACTCAAACCTTCTCTCACACACACAAACACCTGTTCATGCTTTATACAGTATATTTGAAAGTGTTATTAGGGTCTATCTAATGAGTGATTTCTGGACGTCGATCTGTTTCTTTCCCTTCATCAGTCTATCAATTTATCAGCCTGTTTCTGGTGCAAAGCAAGTTCAGACCAAGTCATGTTCTGAAAATCAGACCAATATGTCCATTAATATAAATATCTAAGCTAAAATGTTGCTGTAGAGGCAGTTCTCAAGCTGTCAAGCAGATTTACAAGTACAAACTACACTTGGTATTTTTGCTGACAACAAATTTGACAAACAAGGGAGCAAACATTGACTGTCTTGGTGGCTTGTTTTTCATAGCTGGGAAAAATCGGAGGGTGCCAAATAGATAAATATTATTTTAAATGCTGATTAGCCACCCAGACTTTGCTCCACTTAATGTAACTGAACTTCAGGACTCAAAAGGGACGATGTATCTTTTTTTGTAAACCAAATCCTTGCACCCATTAAACCAATTTTTTCCCTGCTGTCTGTCCAGTGTCAACCAACAAGGAAGGTACTGAACCACTGGGTGAAATCTTGGCTTCATTGAATTCTATCAACATTTTTGTATTGACTTTTTAGTAGTTTTTTACCCATTATCTTTTGAAATCTTACTTCTTTCCCACATCCCCCTTTACCCTTCCCTTTCTCAAGTCTCCTTCCCTTATCATTTGAGTCTCTTCCTTCTGCACTCTTGCTACTCTGTACTCTCTGAAGGTAGAGTCTGCATTTGTTGTTCTATAGTACTGATAAGCAGATTCTCATTGATGGCTTATTATCATCTAACAGTAAAAATAAGTATAAAACTAAGCAGTGACTTCACCTTGCCAAACTGGTTTGTAATGGGTTTCTAGCTGGGGTCTTTGAGCAGGGGGCAGGTGGGTCCCCACAACAGGGGGGCTCCCTACCCTCCTGCCCAAACCTCTTGATAGTGGCAGTCAGCAGATGCAGGAGAGGCAGTTTGGCTTGGCATTTCTCTGTGCTGAGAACCGGGATGGGGAGGAAGGGAGCACCCCCAGCATGCAGACCACGACTGGCTCCCCCAAAACTGGTAAGCTGTGGAATGGCCCATGCAGCAGGGGGGGGGCTCCCCTTCCCCCCCAACCCCAGACTCTTGACAGCAGCAGCCAGCAGCTTCAACAGAGCTGTCGAGCCCCTCGTTTCACTGCACTGAGAACTGGGGCTAGGGGGCAAAGGAAGCCCCATGCTGTTAGACCCGGACTCACTCCCTGACATATGATCCAGCAAGCTGTGGGGTATGTGGGAGGCCCTTGCAGCAAGTGACTCCCTCCACACCTGCTGCCCTCCATCCTTGCCTGCCATGGTGCAGTGCAACAAAACACCAGAGAAGTCCTGTTCTGCAGCTTCTAGCTGCAGGTGCCACGTCACTTGGCTGGGGGTTGGGGTGAACGTAGCTTCTTACTATGTGGATCTGGCCTGGCCTCCTAGCTCCAAGCCAGAAAGCTGTGGGGGGGGTGGGGGAGGGAGGTCTTAAAGCAGGGCTCCTCCCCACTACACCCAAGTGACCTGGCAGCTGCAGCCAGAAGCATGCAGTGTGGGACTTCTCCAGCTTTCTGCCACACCAGGAACTGTGACTGGGGGAGGCAGGGAGCCCCCATGTCACGCGGGCCTGGCCAGGCCCAGTCCCCACAACCCCTAAGCCAGCAATCTGTGGAGGGTGGGGCATTGCAGCTGGGGGGGCTCTCTTGCTCTTCACTGTCCCTCCCAGGCACAGCTGACTGTGGGGGTAGGGGGAGGGACAGGGCTGGGAAGAGGAGCTGCTCTGCCAGCAGTTGCCAACAAAGAGATCCCAGACTCCTCCCACAGCACCACTCTTGATTGGGCTACAGCACAATGTGGGGCCAGGGCAGCTGCGGAGACAACCCCCCCGCCCTTTCCCTAGCCCTCCTGATCAGGTTGCAAGTGGGAGGGACTGGGATCAGAAGCTGTCATGGACTCGGCTCATGACAGCTGAGGGTGTAGAGCCAGCCTGTTACCCATAAGCTGTGCCTGACGCTAGTACAGCCCTATGCAATGCTAACTAGGATGGTTGCACTTGTGATCCAAGTTAACTCTTAATGGGATCTGGCACAGATGTTCATAAAGCGCTCTAAGAGAAAGCACTTTAAGTTAGTACACATCCATCCAGGGTTAATTAGAGTGGGATCTGCCATTTTTAAAGCACTTTATGTCCATGAATGCCTGTTCTGTTTTGGCTGTAAAGCATTTTCTATGTGCTTAAAGCAGATTAAGTGTAGCGTCCGTACCTACCCATAGTGGGCATTTGTAAACATGCTTGCATCGCTTTTAAAAATGCCCAGCACTGCAGCGCATACATTTGTATAAATGATAAAATGCACAACTGCGCTGATAAAGTGGCACGGCATGCTTTTGAACTAAAGCATACATAATTCAAAAGCAGCCCGCTGTCATTTCTCAGCACTGACATGCTTATCGCAGTTTAAACAAATACATTCAATGCAGCGCTCGGTGTCTCAGCTCACACGTGGAATGGACTCGATTAATTGAGTCTTCTCCGGTGTGCTGGATCTTGGGCACATTGGAGCAGACTAGTAGATGTGTTTAAAGGCCCAGTGACAATAGATTTGGATTGGATGCGTCTCTCTAGATTTGGATGTGTCTGGGGGATTGAGAGGAAAGACCAATACATGTAGCCTTTCTAATAATTTTTTTTAGCTAGGTACAGATGCTTTTTCTTCTCAGCTTGACTCTCTTGATTTGTTGGTTCTTCCATGGAGTGCTTAATCCCACCATTGAGACCTCTAAAGGAGTGTCAGTTCCCATGTGCCTCTTTCCAGTTTCATTCTCTGGAAAATGAAGATAATTCTTGGGTTATCATGGGATAATTCATGAATGACTACCTGCCCACGATCTAGAAACTGATTTAAAAACACAAGCAAACAAACAAACAAAAAACCCACAAAAAAGGGATGGTGGAAAGAGGACAAGAAATGTAAAAAGAAATTAATCAATAACTATATAAATATTCCTTTCATGATACAAAGTCCTACTCTAACCTTGTAAATATATATAGTCTTCTGTGCCACTTAGATTTTGCTGTTTTTTTGTACCTAGGAAAAAAGGCAGGCAAACTATTTCTAGCAATATAATTTAAAGACCAAATTTGGAAATATATTCAGTAAAGACAAAGGGTCAGATTCATCCTGGTGAAAGTTGATTAGTTTTAACGGCATTATATCAGGGCTGAATTTGGCCTGAGAAGCTGATAATCATGTAACACAGATGTTACAGTATTTGAAGTCAATGACCCATTATAGCAGAAGGAACAATATTATGCCCCAAAGGAACTATGAAATGAATAAGATGTATGAAAACTATGGTGATTTTTTTTACACAAGTACTGAATCAATACCAATTGCCAGTTCAAATGTGCTTAAGAAAATAAAACACATTTATAGACCTTAACTTTTTTAGACTCATGCTGTCAAGATCAGTTTTAGATGACTGGAAGGTACTTTTATGTTGCAGTGTTTCTGAGTCTTTGGAAATAGTCAGTTATGAGACTTCCCTTGTTTCAGTTTCTTCATTAGTATCATAACAGTTTAAAAGTAAAAAAAGAATGATTGATCAGCAAGCCTTGAAATTCTTATACACGATTTTGTCTGAATCCAAATATGTTTTATTCATATTTTTATAGATTTAAAAAGGCATGTACTATAAGTAATATGGATTATCTGAAACATGAACATGAGGATGGTTAGAGTTGTCTAATTAGTTTACCTGGACATTTTGTATTTTGAAAACAGCCATCTGCTACATCAGAAATGCAGACATCAGAGGATCATTAGAAATACCATAGTTATGACATGTATACTATAATTAAGTGTACTGAATGTCAAAAGCATTAGCCAGCCACAAAATATAGAAAAAACATGACAGCTCTTCTTGTAAAAGACTCAAGAAGTTGTATTCTTCTGTAGGGATTTGCTAATTTAAATTTTGGATGTTGACCTGCATTTTGATTTAGTCCTCTCACTCCTCAGAACATGAAAATGACTGAATCTTTCACATGCGGAAAAATAAACGTTGAACCTGGACTGTGAAATAAAGTTCTTTAAATTGTATTGGGTACTTTCCAAATGGGAAAGTTACTGTATGATGTGCAGCTGTGTGCCATATCCTAAAGTCAGCGTATTTGTGTTACATCACACACTTATATGAAAAAAATAGAATGGAAGCCTAGGGCACTTTATGCCACATCTTTACCCACAGCACATCGAGCCATATAACATATCGCTCTATTGGCTCTGTCAGGAGTCCTGGCAGAGGTTGCCGGTCTGAAGTTAGACAGAAGGCAGGGAACGACACCTTATAGACTAACTTGTTCAGAGAGGCATGAGCTTTTGTAGGCTACAACCTACTTTTTCAGATGCTGTGAAGTATCTTTTCTTCAGCATCTAAAAAAGTAGGCTTTTACCTATGAAAATTCATGCTTCTAAATGAGTTAGTAAGGACTCATATATATGATATAGCAATCGGATTTTATTAGCACTGCATTACTGCCCCATACCTGGTGTATACAGGGATGGTTCCAGAGGGGTTGCAGTGTTGCATCTGCACCCCTCTTTTGGATAGGAACATATTATGCAAGCCTTTGGGAATGTTATAAGTTCCTAAAGCAGGAGAAAATCCTTTCTCCCTTCCCCTTCTTGGTTAAAGATGCATCCCTTCCCCCACTTCCCCTCCCACCCCCTCTCTTTTGCGCCCCCCCTTTCCTTCTTTCCTCAGGGGAAAGGGAAGCTCCAGAGCCCTTCCTGTCTGCTACCTGGGGCCTGGACTCATTCAGGGATGTGGACAATAGCAGCAAGGCTGGACAAGGAGTTTCCTGCCCTACACCTACTCCAGGACTGGGCAAAGTGGGGTGTGGGAGGGACTGTTCCCCAGCCACCTGATTGCCAGTTGCTGGTGCTCCCTCTGCAGCTGAGCCCAACCCATGCTCAGCACAGCTGGTTCTCAGCTTCCTTGCCCCTGAGCAGTGGAGAAAGCAGCAGTGGCAGGCAGGGGAGTTGTGGGGTGGGTGGGGGGCAGAAATGGGAGCAAGGTGGACAGGGGCATGCCTCTGAGCAGGATAAGGAAAGGAGATGGGATTTTCAATGCCAATTGAAATGTGGGTTGCTGCTCCCACATCCCCATCTGGAAATCTTGGATCTGCCCTTGTATGTATGTGTATATAAATATATGTATATATGTGTGTGTGTGTGTGTGTGTGTGTGTGTGTGTGTGTGTGTCTGGGGAAGCAATGCATGACTAATAAAACCCAATTAGTTCTTACTTTGAAAAGGTCTGATAGAATAAGCCACTGTCTTCTGGGAGAATATCTTAGTGGAACATCTTAGTCTTTTTTCTTACCAGTTTTTGGGTTTTAGTTAATTTATTGCTAGTGACAGACAGTGAAGCCCTGGAGTCTGAAAATGTACAAGGTTAGTAACAGCAAGTACTGCCACTAACTTGCTACTCCTTTACATTAAAAGTAATAAATATGCCTATTTAAAGCTCCAACAACCTTACAATGAAGTATAGAGTTAATGCTCAGCAGCCTTAAAATTAATAATTAGTTTTACAGGAACTTAGCCAACTTCCTGTGAGGTGATAGGAGTACCTCAGCCCTGCTAGTCTCATGCAGCAATAGGCTTCATATTCGAAAAAAGGATAAGAAGGCTTCTCGGGGTACTTATAAGCATTATAGTTAGAACACCCTAACCAAGTTTAGGGGTATCTAAATGGCTGAGTGCACATACATTCAAAAAACCTAAAAATTGTGTGCCCAACCTAAAGTTATTTTTTGTCTGATGAGGACTAACTTTAGATCAGGATGGGGCACAGGGGTGCTAAACCTTTGGCCAAGAGGCCAAATCCATAGAACCCCAGAGCTGTGGATTCCAGCCCTTAGGGCTCCCTATGGGTTGGGAAGCTTGGTGGCAGGGGAGCCCTAGCCATTCCTCCCCCACTGCTAAATTTCCAAGCTACCTGTTTGAGGTAGTCTGGGCCACTTGAACACTTGTTTGTACCTTTATTCTTTTTGTATCTTGCATTTCTATGTGGAGGGTCTGCCACTGCCTTTTATTGTCAGGTATGTTTTATGTTTTGTTTGCCTCCTCTAGAAAAGTGTCTAAGAGCATAGTCTGTCTTGTACAGGACACTAAATTGTCATCATATTATAATGACTTCTTCATCACTACTTCCATGATTGGATTTAAGTCGGTAGCTTCGAAATAAAACAATCTATATCCTGTTTCCATTTCCTTGAGTAAGAGGGAACAAGGTTTCAACCCAGCTTGTTCTGAAGCCTTAAAATTCACCTGTCTTTTAGAGGAGTTTCTTTCATAAGAATTCAATGGTACTCAAAGTAATTCATGCTGCAGGCTCTAGGACCATTTTCACCTATGACTAACACTGCATAGCTCTGCCTTTATGCTTGTCAAACCAAAGGTTAAGAGCAAAAATAACTGCCAACTAAGGTCTTTTAAACTGCATTTTTAAGATAGAGTCCAGCCAAAAAGATTCCATTTTAACAGCTGGTGAAATGTTCATTGGAATGACATCTGCCTATTAAAAATATCCCTCGTACTTTTCCTGGTCCTCGGGGTTTTCAAGACTGCATATCACTTTCATGAGAGATGTAACCTTAGATCAAGTTATGTAAAAATATATCACTTTTATCAAGTGAAGTAATCACAGTATGATGCAGGAATATTAAACAACTGCCTTTCAGCACAGGTTTTTAAGAGAATTTGCAGGAGAATTTTTCTCTAAGTGTGTTCAATTGTTATTTCATATTGTGACACTTGTAATTGTATATAGCAATCTGAGTTTTAAAATCATGACAAAACGTCTATGGATTTCATGGTATATATAAATCTATCACAATGCACCACATAGATTTTACATTGATGGTACCATACCAACTGCAGAAATAAAAGCACTAATGGCACTTATCCTTATAGACTAATAGCTGCAAATGATTTTATGAATCATTAGCTCGGGTACTGTAGTCCTACCCATTTTTTTAAACCATTTATAGATTAATGCTTTTTGTCTGAGATATGGTGTTAATAGTCTTCTAAAAAGCATGTAGTTCTACCAGTGTTATACAGAATCTTTTCAGTGACATAACAAAGTTTGTACTATTGCAATAACTGATTAATTGCAGATTCATTTAACTGGCTCTTTTAAGAAGAAAAATCTCCTGAGAGTTGGTATCTAGTGAATAGTTCCTACTTATTGATACAGAAAGAGCCTGCTGCTAACCATGGGCCTAAAGCTACTGCAATTTTATGTACAATGTTTTAAAATAGTAAACAAAGAGGTAAAAATACTAAAAATAATAATATAATCTTCACAACAGCTTATTTAGAGTGACATTGCTTTTTCTGAAGAAACAAAATGACAGAAGTCTCTAGCTCATGCGATTGATAAGTTTGATACTAAGGAAGCGCATTGTCCTGAGCCTAGAACCAGATAGCTTAGCTGTTCATGGTCTCCATGTGTACATGATCTACCCTGCGAAGTCTCCCTCAGAGACAGACATGCATTCTGCTTTCTTAACTCAGGAAAACAATACAAGCACTGTGATCATCAGGGATCTGGGTTATCCATTTCCCATGGAAAAATGGAGTAAAACACAGATTTTCCCCTTTATCTAATGAAAATGTGGATTTTTCATTTCAGTGGAGAAACCCGTGGATTTTGCAGTTTTGCAAAGAGCTCCCTGCAGGCTGGAGCGGGAGGAGGGTGGTTAGACAGGGGGTGCCATGGACATGCACATGGCCACTAGGCAGCCTGGAGAGCAGCTTCTGCAGGTAAGTGGTGGGCATGGAGGGATTGAAGCCCCCATAGGGAGGGAGGAAGGGGTCTGGGCAGGGCTGGGGCTGCTGCTCAGCTAGGTGGTGTTTGGTACAAGGGGCCTGGGCCAGAATGCACAGGTGCAGGGCCCCAGCAGGGAATGGGACGGAGCCGCGGGCAGCTTTTCTGGGGGGCAGGGGGTGGAGCCAACTCCCCACCACTGCGTGTACTCCTGGGGAGCAAGGGGATCTATGCTTCCCAGATCTTTGCATGGGGAAGGGGTAGGGGTGCTGTGGGATGCCCTCTGTGGGCTTGAGCTCCAGCCTGCTGTCCCCCCCAGTGCCTCTGCAGCCCAGTGGGTACCATCTGACACTGCAGGGTAGAATGGGGCTGCCAGGGCAGCACGGAGCTCCCAGCACCAAGCCGCTTTCCTGCACAGCTCTGCTCTGCCCTGAAGCTCTGGGTCACACCCGCCAGGCTCTGGAGGCTCCAGGAAAGAGCAGCAGTGTGGAAGTCTGACCTCGCAGCACTCCCTCTTCCACCCTACACACAGATCTGGGGAATGTGGGTCCCCCCTGCCCCATGGGAGTGTGTGCAGTGGTAGGGAGCTGGCCCTAGCCCCTAACAGAGGCCACAGCAGGTGGGTGCGGGAGAGCTGGAATCTGCTCCACTGCTACAGCAGCTGCTGCCTCCAGCTGGGGGCAGGGAGTTTTAGACACCTCGTCCCCCCCTCCATAACCCTGGCAGCTGGGGGCCACCTCTAGCAGGGCTGCGGGCTGGGGCAGGGAGCTGTAGGTGGGGAGTGAGGGGCACCAGCAGGGTTGGGGTGAGGGCTGTGGTGGCGTGAGGGGCCTTTCATTTTAATGACAGATTTGGGGGGGTTTATTAGAGAATTTGTGATGTATTTTATTTATTTATTTATTTATTTATTATCAGGAGTTTGTGTGGCTGTAGCTTCATTAATAAGCATCCTTGCTGTTTATAGAGCCTCCACAGAAAAGTCCTCTCCTGGTGGAGCTGTGATGTGTGGTAGATTAAGGGTGCTGTTACCTTTTCATCCTGTCCCCTGATTTTACTTGTTTGTCTGCCTGCAGATCTGCCTAGCACCATTTTGGCTTCATTCAGGAACTTTTGTACGTGCCCCAGAAAATAGTGAGGAAAGAAGAGTAATACAGATAAGGCATCTGTTGCACTTCAGTGAGAGCTTTTCTTGTATAAGAACTACAGTATCAGAACTCTAATTTTAAGAGTGTTTTGAAAAAGATCTCATAATTTAGAGCTGGGTATTATTCCATACTGAGTTCTTCAAGTTAAGTGGGCATTTTTTTTTCTCTGTTAAGTTTCAGAAGGTTTCTCTCCTGTGAAGTAAACTTCTGCAATAATTCAGCTATGTAACGTCCATTAACTGGTATCATGTAGCTAAACCACAACACACTGTCTTGAACATCTACCCTGATATTTTCTGGGTATTCAGCTGTCAAAATGTGATGACAAGCAGCTTGCACTCTTGAGTACATTTTGTTACGGGCAGTGCTTACAACCCAAGATGCACGGAGCTACATATTTTACATGAAATTGTGGTTCTTTGTTTTAGAGATGGAATGGTAACATTTTGGCTTCTGAAAGCGTGAAGCCTTTATTCAGGATGCTAGTTACAAAAACCAAGGTTAGCTAGATGCTCAGGAAGGGGGACCCTCAGCATGGGTTCAGCAAAGGCAGGTCCTGCCTGACCAACCTGATTGCCTTTTGTGACCAAGTAACTAAATCCTTGGATGATAGTGATGCCATGAACATAGTCTTTCTAGACTTTAAGAAGGTCTTTGACACTGTCTCTCACCCCATCTTCATCAATAAATTAAGCGAATGTGGCATTGATGCCTACACAGTTGGATGGGTAAAAAATTGGCTGATGGGGCACACCCAGAGAGTAGTGGTGGATGGGTTGTACTCAAACTGGCGAGATGTGAGCAGTGGGGTACCCCAGGGCTTGGTCCTTGGGCCCACACTGTTTAATATCTTCATCAGCGACTTGGACGATGGGGTGGAAAGCATGCTGTCCAAGTTTGCCGATGACACTAAGATGTGGGGCGAGGTGGGCACACTTGAAGGGAGAGAGAAGGTACAACTAGATTTAGACAGATTACAAAAGTTGGCAGACAAGAATAGGATGGAGTTCAACGTAGACAAACACAGGGCGCTGCACCTTGGCAGAAGGAATCCACAGCACACAAACAGGCTGGGGAGTTCCCTTCTTGAAAGCACAGAGGCGGAAAGGGAGCTTGGAGTCATTATTGACTCCAAGATGAACATGAGCCGCCAATGCCAGACTGCAGCCAGCAAGGCCAGCCATACCTTGTCATGCATCCAAAGGTGAATCTCAAGCTGGTCCAGAGAGGAGATACTCCCCCTCTATGCGACTTTGGTCTGGCTGCAATTGGAGTACTGCATCCAGTTCTGGGCACCACACTTCAAAAGGGATGTGGCCAGCCTGGAGAGGGTTCAGAGGAGGGCCACCCGCTTGGTGAGCAGGACAGGCCCTATGAAGAGATACTGAGGGACCTGAACATGTTCAGCCTTAGCAAGAGGAGGCTGAGGGGGGACCTGGTGGCTGCCTACAAGCTCAAATAGGCGGAGCCCTTTTCTCCCCAGCACCACCTGGGGCGATGAGGAACAATGGTATAAGCTGTTGGAGAATAGGTTTAGGTTGGAGATCAGAAGGCAATATTTTACAGTTAGGGTGGCCAAAATCTGGAACCAACTTTCCAGGGAAGTGGTCCTCGCCCCTACCTTGGGCAAATTCAAGAGGAGGTTGGATAATCAGCTGTCTGGGGTCTTGCGAACCCTGCCTGTGGCAGGGGTCAGGGTAAATGATCTGTTCAGGTCCTTCCTGACCCTAGCGTCTTTGAAACTATGAAACTACTTTGTGAGCTAGAGTTATGCTTTTCTTTACCTGATCATCACAGCACAAGAAATAAGATATTATCCTAATTTTACTTGATCACCCCCACTCTCTAGGAGTAACTATAGTAAGCAAGTACTTTTGTGCTTTTTTCTGGCCCCGCTGAAGACAGAGTCTGGTCAGAGGCCAATTAAATGAGGCATGAAATATGGAACGAAGATTCATCTTGCTGCCTTCCTGAGATTTTTCTGTTGCTTTGGTAGCTATAGAAGTATCAAATTCAGTTGCAAAAATATTGGCTAATAACGTCTTTAAATAATATTATATATTATGTTGGGATTTTTAATGTAAATGTGCTGCACCTTCCTTCTGTTTCTGGGAAAGGTGTTTGTTCCTCTTTCACTCTTTACCTTGGTCTTCACCCTTTGAATAGAGACATATACTTGTCTTATATCAAAGGGCCAATTCTCTGTCTTGTGGACTCATAGAAAAGTAGGGCTCTAAGGGACCTCAGGCAGAAACATCTTTGACTCCAAACAGTTCTGAAGAAGTGTTTGTCTAATCTGTTCTTAAAGCTGCATGAACGACCATGCAAACAACCTTCTTCTGTGTTATTTAATGACCTGGAAACCAAGAAATGCAAGTGGGATTTAGAAACAACGATAAAAGATTGCAAAAAACAAATACGGAAAATTCATACTAATGTATTGTTATTACAGACTTCTATCATGACAGTCTTAAAATAAACCTATTCCTAGGGAGCTGTTTGTTGCTTAATTGACTATCCTTATCACATTGTTGAATTAATCAGGTTCAAAGGTCAATAATGATGACATGATGTGAGGTACTAATGCCATACAGAGTTGGGACTTAAAAGAAAGAAGCTCATTATTATGAAAGGGTCTTAAAACATTTTTTTTAAAATCATACTGAGTGGAGACTTAAAAGAAAGGAGCTCATTATTACGAAAGGGCCTTAAAACCTTTTTTTAAAAATATGTACTGTTGTTGGTGCATTTAACTTCTATTTTTAATTTACTTTCCCTGCTAAGTTGCATAGTAAATGAAGATGAATATTAATGATCCTACATTCTCTTCTGCATCCCAAATGAGAACCTGACTTACATTTACACCTTATCTGTGATACAGCTAACTGTGTGGACTCCCTACTCCTCCCCCAGACTTCCATGGGTTTTAACACCTGGATTGAAGTACTAAAAATAACTGTAAATTTCTGTGTGTTTTGTAGACATGTCGGTAAAGAAAACTTGAGCAAGTCTATATTTTTAATAGAGATATATGCTGTTAATCTGTGAGCATATGCTCATACATACCAGGGTTCACATACTGCTAACACACATTGACATACACACATACATATACATTATTTTATGTTTAGATCACACTACTAGAGATGTTAGTCAATTACTGTGTATCTCTAACACAAACACAGAGTGACACTGATAATGACAGAATGTGTTGCAGAGGTTATAGGAGAATTATCTCTATTATTATGTGTTTCAGCCTTTTGTTTTATAAGCCTGAGGAATATAAAAACACAATCTTTAGACTATGGCTGCATAAACTAGGAAAGACAGATAAGTGTTAAACCCAGTGCTTATACTCACATAAGAGAATTGTTTTAGACTAATGTGACCTACTTTCCTGAGGTTTGAGAGAACAAGACAAAGTCAATGCCTTCCTCCCTGCTCCTGTAGAAAGTACTGTTTTCCTTATTTAAGCACTGAGAGGCAGATCCTCAATTGGTATAAATTAGAATCACTTCATCAAGTCCAGTAGAGTTGCATAGATTTGTACCAGATGAGGATCTGCCCTGGAGTCATTCTGGAGGTTACCAAAGGGTATTGCATAGATGAGTCAGCCTTCTGTGTCTAGTTGCCTTAAATGGTTCCTGAACTCTACACCTGAACATACTGAGATATTCATCAATTTCTAGGTCCTCCAAATCAGGCTGAAATTCCAGGAAGGCTTCTCAGTCATTACTGGTCTTAATAATGTGCTGGATTAATGGACTGCACTATAGTCCATACGTTGGCAACAGCACACTGAAATGTATTAGAAGAGGAAGCACTTTTAGAGGATAAATATAAAGGATAAATATACAGAGATATTTTTAGCCACTTTAGTAAAATGTATAACAAATATTTATGTAGGTCTAGACTTTCTGGGATGAAGGCTTGTTCCTGAGCTTTCAGAGGGAAAATACTCCATTACAAAGTATAAATTATTGTACGTTGCTTTATATTTGTTTCATATACTGTAGCATGGTGCAGGTAACTCTGATCTCATTTTCTAGTGTAAAAAATGCAATACAGGAGATTGCTGAGACCTATAAATCAACATGTTCATTGCTTAAGAAAGAGAGAGGGAGTCTTAAAATACCTTATAGAAAGGATAATGGTTTGTACATTGATGGGACCTGCCATCCAAAGCTGTCAAAATTGGCCATACTTAGTGAAACTTTCTATTTCCCATGAATGTACAACGTGTATAAAGGGAGAGAACATGCTACCGAGTGGTTAAGTGACTTACTCAGGACTGTGTAATATGACTGTGGTAAAGTACAGAGACACTGAAAAAGGGTTGAGCAGGAGGATGAGCTGTGGATGAGTCTCATTCTCAGAAGTTCAGCAGTGTGCGTAGGTGTTTATAGAGCAGATGGGCTATGAGTATTATTTTGAGGACAGCCTCAAGACTGATTCTAACTACATGCCAGGACTAACCTCTAGAACCTTTAACTAATGTCTAGAAAGGGATAAAGAGTAAGTCTTGATTTCTGTGAATTCAGCAAATTGGCCTACGTTTCTAAAAGACTGTATGGCAAAGTCATTGATCTGCTACAGCAAAGTCATGGACTTTGTTCCCAGGTCTGCCTGTGGTAGCCTGTCCAACTTCTCAGCCATCCTAGATGCAAAATACATGAATCATAGTTCTGTTTCCTCTGTTAGGGGCAGGTGTCATTTGTTAGTAAGAACTGTAAAGTGCATAGAAATATTAGAATCTATCAGCAAAAGAGCTGAAACTATAATTTATGGACACATGGCATGTACTTCAGTTCACCTTTTGTTAGGCTACAGGGTATTTTGTGTGGGGGGATTGAGAAAATGTATGATATTTTACTGGTTGTGCAGAAATGTGTAGGATAGGTGCAGTGTGTATGACATTCACACAAGATATCTAGAAGTCTAAATAAAATATCTTCTAACTTCACAGTTTTGTATTTTAAACTCCAGTCCATGAAGCTTTTTATTTGTGCCATTTCAGCTACTATCAGGTATTGAACCTGTGATCTCTAGAATTTAACAGATGAGCTGCTGCATTTTGAGCTGAGAAGTCAGGTTTTATAGCCAGAAGCTATAGCAGACATGCTGCCTCTGTAGAGTGGGCACAGAAGGGCACATTTAACTAGTTGGCTAGGTTTATGCCTTACGTAAGATGACTCAGTTTAAGTATTGTACAAGATCTGTCATGGCCTTGTAGTTATACAGTTGAATAATAAATGCAATAAATAGAATATCACCACAGTGGACAAAAAGGATTAATTAGCGAGAGAAAACAAGCGTGGTGCTGACATAATGGATCACTAGTTCCTGCCTGTAGCCCTTTTAAATGAGTGACTACTGATATTAATAGAAAGCTTCTCACTGATTTCACTGAACTTTGGATCTAGCCATAAATGGTTAAGAACGAGCTTGTGGAGTAGTATAAAATATTGTCTTTAAAACTGGTCTTTTTCCCATACCAATTCATGTAAATGTAGATCCAGATTAATTCTATAGCAGAATTCAACAAATTGACTTGAGATATTCATGTAAGAGTAACCCATTGATGCTTTAAATATAGGTTAACTGGATTTAGCAAAAACAAGAACAATGCAGACTTCACCACAAGTGCTGAACTGAAAGGAATCTTATGTGCTTTTACTTTTGGAAACTCTAGCTCTTCCTAGATGGCTGGAGTACCAGTAGCGCAGTTCTGTCATAAAGAGATTCTTCCTGTTTTTTCATGGTATAGTATAATTGTAGTATACAATTGTATAGTATAATTATAGTAGTAGTGTAATTATTTCAGATGTATAGTAGGTCTAGCTATTTAAGCTATTTAAGCTGTGATTGGCTTCACTTACCAAGTTGCTCACTGTGGTTCTTCACCTGGGTTAAAAGTAGTGTTACCTTGGAGAGGTGTCCCAGGACATTTAATATTTGAAAATATTAGTTAATACATAAATATAAGGCTGGCAGTCAATTAGAAAAGGTATGAAAGCAGATTTGATTTTGGGTTGAAGGAAGGAAGGTGGAAAGGAATAGTTTCTGGTTCAAAGCTGGAAGGATCACACAGGGAAAGTGACTGCATGCAGAAGAGAAGCAGGCATAATGCCAGCTTACACAAACTGGAAACTGTAGAGCTTGATGGTCAGTGTTTTGTCTCAGCTGTTTTGTTTTTCCTAGCAAAAAATTGTCTATGCTTGATAACAAATGTTGCTTGTTTACAGCCATCAAAATGAGAGACTTAAAATTATATATGTGTATTATGTGTATTACCATATTAGTGTGTATTAGCATATGTGTATTAGTGTATTTATTTAAAATGGGAAAAATTTTAGTGTTTTTTTTCCTTCAAAACCAAAAGTGTAATCATAGTAAAAGATAAAATGAAATCTACATCTCCTAGATACGCAGAAATGAACTCATACTTTGTACATTTTTTACCAGATTGTGGAAAAGAGAATACACTTCTCCAAAAGTGTAACAATTCTTCAGTGAAAAGGATGCACACATTTAAGTACCAAAAACTCAAGAGTCTGCAAGTGGCCTTTGGACCTGTTGTTTTGAAAGTTCATATTGACTGACTGAGCTTTAAGCACAGTTACACTGATTGTACAAAATTACAGTCTCTCTTGGTCTAAAATGTGCTGTTATTAAATGGATTTTTAGTCAGATGTTATGAGTCTAGAAGAATGACAGCCAATTTACTAGAGCAGTTAGATTTGCTTTTATTATTATTACTGCCAGCTTCCTCTTAATTATTGAAAAAATGTGCATTAAGGACAAGTAATGCATTTTTAAGGTTTTTTTTTCCATCTTAAAATATCACTGGCACAAGACTGAATACCAAATAGTAAAGGAAGGCATGTGTGTGTAAGAATCATACACAGAAGAAATGGACACAAACCCCTTACCTTCAGTTTTAAGGGGCTTATGGCCAGTACTTATCCTACCAGTTATTTCTGTTACTGAGCTTCACTTGGTTAACATTAGCAGCTTTCATTTCTCTATACTCATTTTTTGCTCACAGATACCTTTACATAGTCCTTATGCTGCCCCATTTGCATAGGAATAACCCCTAGAAATCCATGTGAAAAACTGAAAGACCATCCCTTTATACTCTTTCAACTCTTCATAAAACTTACATCTACTGGGTGGCTACAGATGTTGCCTAAGCACCTCATTGTTATCATTTTTGTTTCCTTCATCTTCTTATAGCGTTCATCTATAACTTTTATAGTTATAGTTATAGTCCTTCATCTTTTATAGTGATAAGAAGGATGTTAGAAAATTGTGTTGGCTAGTAATCATTCAGAGCCAAAAAATTTGAAGGGGGTTTACTTTATTCAATGCTTGTGCTCTTACTAATGGGTATCAGAAAAATGACACTCCACACAAAACAACAGTTCCTACTGGCTCTTTTGAAAGCCTGTTAAAAGCTCAATTTCAATTTCCTCATCTTCCTTCCCAGGTAAAGATAATGATAAAATTAACAAGTAACATGATATAGTTCAGAATTCCAAGTATGTAGAAAGCACCTGCTCATTATTAATGTCATTCTCAGAGATGCCCTACACAATTGTGTGGACCTGTTTGTTTCCATTAAGTGAAGTGGTTTTCCTGAGGCTTGATAGTCTAAATCTGCTTAGTTGTCCTCATCTGGGACCTTTACATGTTAACTCCAGGCTGACTTATTGCCCCTTCTCTTTCTCTCTTCTGAAATTTGAAGCAGCCATTATATCTGTTCATTGTGTGTCCTTGCAACTTGTGACACTGTGCCTATATGCAGCCACTATATCCTACCAGTGGCATGTAGACGCCTATTCTCCCTTTCCTGGGTAGCCACACTGGGAAGAAAGGACAGCTAAAGAAGTTGTCCAACTTATCAAATCATTTTTTGCTACATATGGTAGATGTGATATAGTAATATTCAACAATGGGCCACAGCTTAATGGGCATAAATTGAAGCATTTTTCAGTCAAGTACAATATCAGACCTCCCTACTAGCATGAGTTTGAGGTGGTGTCAGTTCTCAAAGCTTCAAATGATATATATATATGTTATATATATCTCTTAACTGCCAGTGAATCTTGCAGTAGATTTTCATGGTGCAGGGATTTTTGTTTTCAGTTTTCTTTTGAATAAAATGTCATCAGCAGATGACAATGCTAAATATGCTAATTATGGATCCTCAAAGACCAAAAGATCCAAAAGGTCCACAAAGTTATTTTTCTCAATGCTTTATTTTGACAATATCTTTCACCATTATTTGGTTTGGAGCTAGTAGGGAGATCTGATATTGTACTCAACTGAAAAAATGCTTCAATTTATGCCCACTAAGCTGTAGTATTGCTGAATATTACAGTCCATACTGAGCTATCCACGTGGCACATGGTTACTTTTAGCTGCTACTTTGCCATAGTGACACACTACCAAGGTATCACATCATGACAGCGACATAGCTGAGGCTTCACAGTTTTTGCCCATTGACAGTACATCACCATAGCGCATTGCTACGGTGACATAGCATCTAATTTAGACATGCCCACTGGGCTACCATAATGGGCAGTAGCAAAGGTACATGCTTTTTCAATGATGCTTAATGAGCACTAGCTTAAATTTACTGAGCATTAGTGTATTAGCATGCATTTTGATGTGACGCTCTAATGCACAGTAAAATAGTGTGCATTAAAATGCACATGTAGACATGCCTACTGTCTCTGGGGCAGGGGGCAGGAGGTGTTCTGGAGGACTATACTCTCTTCTGAGAGAAACTACAACATGTAGAGGCATTTACTCTCCCAGGAGAAAGTCTCCTGCAAATGCTTATTCCCAGGTTATTTCTCCTGAAGTACCATCTCTACTTTTGGAGTACAAGCCTGAACATCTACTGTAAACTTACTGCTTGTCCTGGAACAACAGCAACTCTCTCAGGAGAAACTCAATGACTGTGTGAGTCCTGAGTTTGAGACCTTGAAAGAATTAATTAAGAGACTCCAGTCCTGAATTATCAAGAAATAACAACCTATCTCAGTTATCCATGGCAATTGTTCAAGAAAGTATTAGTATGGTCTTCTTTTAGCAGTTAAATCAGTACTGGAGACCAGTGACTTTAGTACACCCAAAGAAAGGAGACTGATTTTAGTTCATAAGTGTGAAAAGCATCATTTCTTTCTTTACAGGAAACCTGCAGGTTCTTATTTATCATTCATCACTTACTGCCATTGCCAAATGAGCCTGGAAAACACCTTCTTCCCCTGAGAATACAGAGTATTTTTCTTCAGCTCCAAATGTATAATTTACACGTTGGAAACAAACGGAAACAAACTTTACGGAGATTTGGTGGTTGCAAACACACTCTCTAGAGAATTCAATAAGAGTTCTGTGGAGAAAATTCTAGAGAGCTACAGATAGTGATACACAGATCTAGCTATCTATCTTTTACTCTCTATGTGTGTCTGTGTGTCTGTGTACACACACACACACACACACACACACACGTTTGATTTTTTTTTTTTATATGTTGGGCTCAATAACTTTGGTCCTGGGCAAAACTGTGCAAAGCTTCTCGTCCCAACCTCTTGTTGATTTTTTTTCCCTAGTTCAGAATATGACTTGTTATTTTCTGTTGAATAATCTCTGGATGCCAAACAGCCCAAATGGTAGTTTGCAGAAACAGCTTCAAATGTGCTAATTGTGTGCTCTATTTTAATTGCACCTCCTAAAACCTTGCTTATGTCTTAAGCTTTGACAAATATTTATCTATTTTCTCTTTCAAAATGTTCTTACCTGTAGGTAGAGGAAAATATTTGTTGTTTTTTTAATTTATTTAGCTCTTTTACATGTATACATAAGCAAAGAGATCCAATATTTTATCTATAAGGACTGCATCCACTCTGTTGGTTTTTCTACTCACTATGCAATTCTCTGAGCAGTGAGCCTACACTGCTTCTTTTTAGCTTGTGCCTTAGGGCAAAAGGAAGTTTCTTCTCCACCTAAATCAAGGGAGTATGGGCTGTTGCAACTTCATTTTGTTATGTAGAGAACTTCTCTATCAGCTGAAAGATTTCTTCAAACACTTCCTCAATTGTTTTGTTCCCCTGTCTCTCCAAAATGAATCATCTCCATGTGACTGATGTGCTTAAGGAGTTTTAACCCAATAATGAGATATTTTTCTACTTGTACTGTTATCTGCTGTTTTTCCAGTTAGCTATTTACCTACACAGTTCACATTCTGCCTTAAACCTTGTTTATACGGGGTATGTTATATGCAGTAAACTAAGGTTTGAATTTAAAATTCACTGGAATAATGGTCAGCAACCTTTTAAGACTGTGGGCTGGACTGACCCAGTTCAGGTCAGAAGGCAGATGCGAGGACCCAGATGCTGTCAACACTTTTCCCTGTGTGGTAGAGAAAAAGCACCTGCAGCCTGCGTTTTTCTCCAGGGTGCCAGAGGAGAGTGGCTGGGGCCAAAGCCCCCAATGCCAAACACTGCCAAAGCCCCATGTGTGTAGACCAGATTAAATGGCTCCAGCCCATGGACCTTGGGTTGCTGACACTTGCATCTTTATACTAACTCATTGTGTGGACACTTTTAATTAGCATTTTAAAAATAGAGTAACATACCTTGCACAAAAATGCTCTGATTGTGATCTAAGAACTGTGCATGGAGGGAATTAATGCTGAATAACTGGTGCACTGTTTGTCCTCATGCTAAGTTGCCCTAATAGAGGGTAGGTCAACATTATGCACCCTAAATTTTACCCATTTACCTTCATGCCCAAGCCTTTTCTTTCAGTACTAATACCTTTGTTGCTGCCCCAAGCTTGTTTTGTGCATTTTGTCTAACTTCAAATTAAAAAATGTTCCATTTTCTTTCAGACTGATAGTCCATTCATCTTCTGCTGCAATACATTGCTTGTATGAAGAATTTCTTTAAGCTAATGGTGTTTCTTTCATCTTCTTTGTACATGCAGTGTGCACACTGTTGGAGCTTGCAAGTTCTTGCAAAGTGATACAATCCATTGCAGTCTTTTTTCCAAATTATAGACATTACTATGGCTTGTATGTATGCCAGAAAATAGGCATTTTTTTGTATGTTTTGAGTTGTCCATTCTTTTCAGAGTGTCAAAACATTGTGTACTCTTTCTCTGTGTTTTTACCTTTCTTTCTCTATCCTGTTTAAAAACAGATTGCTCAACTCTCTCAGTTTTATGTTGAGTGTGGTGGTACTCACATTTCTATAATACAGTTTTGTAGTTAAGTTTGTCTGATAACTGAGATTTAACTGAAAACTATTAAAAACATTAAGTATCCACTACTTAAAGGTATAGAGTGAAGTACTTGTTAAATGTTCTCCAGTTTTACTTTGCAACTCCATACCTTGTATTTTTGTTCTCAGGATATTATCTTATTTTTTACTCCTGTTTTATCAATCATTCACTTAAAACAGAAGTCTAGCACAAGTTTACTTCATTCGGGATCTCAGTACTAACTGATCCATGTCACATAACATCAGGGGTATCACAATCATCAGGTCCCATGGGCTGGATGAGTAGTATGGGGCCAGCCTGTGACCTGGATCAGGCCCACAAACTGGTCTTATGTGCTGGATCTGGCATGTGGGGTAGGTCTGGTGCAAGCACTGCAGTGTGCACCCTGAACTCGCCCTGTGCACCAAATATAGCATTTGCTCCAGACTGGCCTCAGGGCTAATGTGTGCTGCATGTGAACGGGCCCAGGGGATACACAAATGGCATTTGGGTCCAGTCCAAGACCCATGCGTAACATCACAACCAGATGACAGGGCTCCACAGGGCAGATCAGGCCCAGAGACCATATCTTTGGCAAATCTGCTAAAACATGATTGGTTTCAAATGACTTGTAATGATCACTGGGTTCAGCAAATGCAGGCATATATAAATGGGAAGAAATAAACAATAAACTCTGATTGTGGAGACAACCTCTGCAGAACTGTTCTTTCTCCCTGTCTAGCATAGATGATCATTTTTGGTGTGTTCTGCTCTGCAGCCTGGGCCTCTAATGTTTTTGCTGCCCTGCATATTTGGACAGTCTTTTCTAGAGACAAATCTCCCTCATGCAACAGCCATCCTTGTAATGCAGTGTCTGCAATGGCACAAATAATGCTGTCTCTAATCAGAGATTCTGCCAGGTCTCTCAAAAGGCCTTATGCAAGGTCTTCATTTCAGGAACATATTGATCCATGCTTTCTCCTGCTCCTTGTTCACACATTAAAAGATTGGGTCTTTCAAGTCTCTCATTCTTTTTAGGTAGTGTTGAGATGATGTTGTTGCTATGATGGTCCAGGAGATATGCGAGAGGTAGGACTTCTTGTGGGTAATAACTTTTGTCTGTTGGTCCAATAAAAGGTATCATTCTTGCATCATTCTTTCTTGGACAGTAACTCCAGTTATAAAATTTATTCAGTATTACATTTAACTTCATATTTTGGCCTCATTCAAAGTAACAGTATTATTGACAGACAGGTTCTTTCTCTATAATATGCATGAGAACTGAAGATTTAACTTTTATCATTTTTCTTCTCTGCCCTTGTAGCTGCTAGGTACCACTCAAATCTTGGTCTGAATATCCTCCAGTTCTCTGTTATACTGCCCACAACAGAAGGGCAGGTACAGGTTGTAAGATCACTATGACTAACTGCCCTTTACTTAGACTACATCTGCACAGAAAGATCATTTAGGCTGGAAACAGATGTCCTTTTTGGAACCTGATCAGCTGTGCCATGATGTATTGCACCACAGCTGATCCACTTCATGTACTTCACCAGGGCTGTCGTCCCCCAGGGTCAGTCATCTGCCCCCTCCAGGCTCTAGGAACCCAGCCCTGGGTGAAAAGGACCCTGGGTACCTTGCCCCAACTTGAGACTTGTCTCTGCAAGCAGGAAAACCCCTGTCAGGGCATGGGGGAGGCCTCACCAGGAGATTCTCCTGGCATCTGTGTGCAGGGCATGGAGGGGAGAACTCCTCTAGGAGTTTCCACCTCTACTTGCACATGGTGCCCTGATCCAAGGGTGGCAGTGAGAAAAGTGCTTCAAGGAGCTGCCATATGTCTGCAAGTGCAGAGGGCTCCCTCACTTCTTTTGCACACTGTTGTGGGGAAATCATTCCTCTAGGAGTTTCCCCCTCTGCTTGCACATGATACATGTGCTGGGGCAGGAGTGGCGCATGATAGGTGTGCTGGTGCCTGGTATACTTTTCTCACTGCTGGCCCTGGGTTGGTTGCCCCCCTCTGTGCTTTGCAGATGTGTGCTGAGGAATCCCCTGCTGGGAGATTCCCCCATGCTCCAATACATGGTTCCCTGCTTGCAGACAAACACCCCAGCTCTGGCTGGGACACTCAGGGCCCTTTCCTCCCAAGATCAGGCCCTTGTGGCTAGGGGATTTTCTGCCTGGGAAACTGTGGGCTGCCATAAGTAAACAGACATGAGCCATAAAAGGCAACACAAATAGTACATTTGTTGGCACTACAATATTTAAGCACCTGGGGTACAACAAAGGGCTCTGATGTCTGTTCAAATGGCTCTTGTGTCACTATAAACATTTTTGAATGAGAGGAATTGAACAGTGAACTTTAATTGTGGAGCAGTAGAGAATCTCTGCAAACTCTTTGCCTCTCTATCCTAACTGTGAGACCATCTGCTAACTTTCTTAGTCTTCTAAGTAAGGAGGTGTCTCTAAATCATAATTTCTGTCACTACATAACTTCTGTCACAGGACCTTATAGAAATGACTGTCCCCATCTTCACTTTCCAATGTGCATCAAAAAGGCTAACATTGTCTTAGACAATATCCTAAGTAGCGAAGACTGTGGGTATGTCTGCCTGGCACAATGCAATGTTTTGCAGTGATACAAGATCTATCTCCAAACTAGCTCTAGTATCAAAATAGGTTTAGCTATGTAAGTAAAGTGCATTGCCTGGATTAGCTGTATGCAAATGTACTGCTGTGATAATATAACTAGACTGCTTTTGTTACTAGAGTGAGATGTTATATATCTACATGGTTTTTCATGGCACCATGTCAACATAACCTTTGAGTCTGGATAGCATATTTGCCATTCTCCCTTCCTGTATCTGTACCCTTGAATGAATAATAGTAAAATGCATTGGGTTAAACTATTAGCTGCACATGAAATTTTAATAGTGCTGTGTTGTAAGAATTTATAGGAGAATGTTAGTGAGTTTCCCAAGTTACACCATTGTGCCATGCATTTCTTTCCATTTCTTAGTGCATCCAATCTGCTATATTAAGAGAGGTAAACGCCAAGGCAAGTTGTGACATAGAAACACTTTTCACTTTAAAACCAGCATGCTATTAAGCAGAATCTTACATTTAAGAAAAAAAATACTCATTGAAAAATGTAACTCCAAAATGTATTTTCAAATAACGTTTAAGGTATAAATGTAAGCTCAAAATTGTTTGTTCTGCTGTAAGCCAGGATATCTGCTAGAAAAAGAAATGAGAAGTGTGCCATCTTAAGGCGTAATAATTAAACATCATTGCTCATGTACAGATTTGACTAAGTTGCATTCCTAAGCCTGAATTTCTTACTCTAACTTGTTTGTCATACAGACAAATATATGCAGTACTGAATGTTTACTGACTTCCAAATTCCCTTGCATCAGAGCAATAGAAATATGACATGACTTCTAACACATTGTGCGTCTCTGATTACAGAGAAATTTAAGCACAGAAGAAGCACAGTGTCGAAAGCAGCAGTGTTCTCTCTTTTGAATCAGAATACCAATGAATGCTAGTTTGTTATTAGAGTTTATAGGAAATAATGCTCTCCCTTTTACTCTGCTAAAACCTGTGCCTGCCACAGTACTGATGCAGTTTCACTGCATTGTGTCAAGATATGAGGGCATTGTGTAGAGGGTCTTTATTCAGGGCATGCTGTATGACCAAGGTCGAGGGGCTCACTGTACCTTTTGCATATATGAGAAGAAGCATAGGGGTGAGTTTGGGACTGTTAAATTTATACCTAATTAGATCAACCGCCTGTACTCCCACTGAGAAGGGAATTGCAGTAGCATTGGCTGTAGGCTCTAGAGCTTGAGGAGAGCTCAATTGTAACCCAACCTTTCTGGACCTCCCCATCTCAGGCGTTGTTAGTCAGGTTTCACATTGGATGTGATTTGTCCCTTTGTGCAGAATGTCTTTCTAAATTGTAGAATGACATCCGGTCTTTAAATTCTGTTTTTTTTGCTCCTCAGTAGGTTTCAATCAAGTACATATTTTCTCGATTAGATTTTTGTTCCCCAGAAAATAGTGGTTCATAATGGAAATACTGACAGACCTTTAACATCTGTCAGCCCTGAAAGTGAGAAAAACAGAAGCTGAAAGAATGTTTTTTTTCATTAACATCTTGTGAACTTTTTAAAAGTTTTTTGGACATAATTAAGATGAAGCCTCAAATGAATTAACATTAAGTCTTAGAATCAGGAATTTTTTAATCCTTTCTTAGCCTAACATCTCCCAAGAACAGCTCTGGAAAAAAGAGGAGAAAGGGAAAAAGGAGCTTAAATCAGCGATGTGCAGGTTTCTTCTAAGGTTAATTAATTACCTTTAATTGTGAAGTACTGTAGCAATGTAGTTTTTTGTGTGGTAATGGGGAAAAAACACAAGGAAAAAACCTCACATGGAACAATCACAAGCTTTAAGCTTACAGGTGTTTTTTTTCTTCCCCTCTCAAGTTCAGTTTGCAAGCCCAATCCAGACAATTTACAAATATGATTACAAGAGAATTAATGTAGTGGGCTATGCAGAATGACAGAAAGATCAGAAGATTTTCATTACAAATGTCAACTGGCAAATAGCAGGGTGAAGGACTGGATTTATAAGACTCCGAGCCTCCCCATTTGTGTGAAGAGGGTGTTTTAGATATCTGGCTCCAGTTCGGGCTCATCTCTTATTAGAATAAAATATATATGGAATCAATAATAAAAATCATGGCTTTTATCACCTTAGGTGATACCAGTGATAAAGATGAGGCTTCTCTTGCCTTTAGTTACTCTGCAGGAGGACAGTGTTGAGAGCCAAGATACCTCATTTAGTTCATTCTCTGGAAATGTACTGTAGTGTACAATCAATTAAACAAACCAGAGATTTTCATTTGGGAGAAATTAGAACTAGGCTTCTTGCTTCTTAGCTAACATTAGTATTTTTTCCAGTTATATTCCTGAAAGGCATTTTATTTATTCAAATTATAATAGTGCTGAGAAACTTCAACCAAGAACATGGTAGTCACTGTACAGACACACACAGAAAATCCCAAGTCCAAACTGCTGACAGCCATAATAGGGAAGACAAAACATTGGAGGAGCAGAAAGAGAAAAGAGAGATGAGGTGATTTGATCAAGATCATAAGACAGACCCATGGCGGAGTTGAAATAAAATCCATGTCCATGAACTTGGAGTCCACTGCGTTATCCACTAGATAACTCTGCCTCTGCCGTTCTTGACTTACTTGTGGAGCTGAGCTGCTTTTCCACTCTGTGTCATAGGCCCATAAGATTTTAAGTTACTGTGAAGGTACAATCCAATATATGTAGTGACTAGAAGACAATATGGTATAGTCATGAATCACTTCTACCTTTCAGATGGTTCAACATTATAGTAAGTCAGCACTGCCCTTTATAGCTCAGATATAGGCCTGTGCTACAGGTACCAAACTTGTTGTGACCTATTACAGAGGTTTCACCATAGACTGAGGTCCGTTTCACCCGCTGTCACGTCTGCTCAGCTAATAGGGCCAAGTCTGTATGTAATCCAGAAATTCCCTTTAATTTACCAGGTCTTTGAGGAGGCAGCTTTTTATACATATCCAGTCAGAGTGATCTAGATATCACATTTGTTTTGAAGTTATAATTTAGTATGCACAGAACATCGGCACACAATGGACAATTTTAAAGAAATGTATAGGGTACATAGGAAAACTGTCTGAGCATACTAGAATAATTGAATGCAGTTGCATACAGAAAAGGCATGAGCTGCAGCTGGTAAAGTTTATTCTTAACAGAATCATACATTGATATGAGAGGCTCTCTGGAGCCATCTCAAAGACTTATTTCATGATTCATTATAACATTTAGCATAGTCAAGGTTAAGACAATCAGTATTATACCCAGATGGCTGGGGAATTGCATCACCCAGTAGCTATTTTCCCTACTGCCAATAAGTTTGGTGTCCAAGGCAAGGCATCAGCAGCAGTGTGGCACAGTGGCCTGAATGTAGAGTTGGGCGCCAGGACATTCAGAGTCCCACTTTCAGCTCCCTAGTGACTGCCTGTGTGGTTTGAGCTGAGATGCCACAGTTTGAGGTCACTTAGAAATGTTCTGTAAATAAATTCCATTTGCTCTTTGTGTTAAACAACACCTATGGTCCCTAATTCATAGGAGTGTTATGCAATTTAATTAGGTAGTGAATGTGCTGTGACACGGTGGAGCTAGTCAGTTCATGTCCCTTTTCTCCCATGCAGCTTGACACTAAGGGAAAAGGCTGCTGTTTGCCTGTGCTAATATTATGATTTTGTGTGGTTATGTAGCTGATACCACAGAGGATGAAGTAGTGAAAGCAGGAGGACCTTTTCCCTATCTCAGAGGACTAGTTGATATCCATGGGGTTAAGTTTATTCATTGAGGACAGGAAAGGGGCAGAATTGGAGATCGAGGTCAAATAAAGACTAGCAGCAAAACCTCTGAGTTCTTAAGTCAGATCTAACAAAGACTTACTATGCATCCTGGGAAATCACTGTTGCTCTCTGTTTTGCTTTTGCATGACTATAAGAATATTTAACTATTGCACAAAGGTTTTTTTACTGTTAATGCTTGTATAACAGGAGCAAGTTTGTAAAATGTATTAAGTTAGGAGAAGGGGTCTCAAGTATGAAGGCTCACGTACTTCAGGAAAGGGAAGAAAATATTAGTAGTTTGTATGCCAGCACAGAGGGATTTGCCTCTCTTTGTGTGATTCAACAAATCCCTTCCCCACTGTAGAGGACAGGATGCCTCTATTGTAGATGTTGAAATGGACAGGTGTAATAAAAGAGGCTCAGACCAGAAAATCTCCATTTTCCCCACTAGGAGGATAACTTAATAGTATAATTGTGTTTGTAATGGGGAGGCAGTAACAACGTTGTTTTTCCAGATTAATACATCTTGCTCTTAATTTCTGCCTGCAAAAAACAATCATAAATGTATGCAGACTGTTGTTGTTGTCAGTGTTGGAGAGTGTTGCGCTGTGGTGCTAGTTAAACGGCTGCCAAATAGCGTACTGTGGGGCTGCGTTCCAGTCATGTCTGATGTGATACCTGTTTGTGCAATTTGTGAAGCACTTTAGCATCCTTCAGAAGGAAGGTGCTATGTAAATGAAAAAATACTATAACGGGAAAAAGCACTAGCAAGATAATCTTGTTTAAAAAAAACCCCTTATTTCATGTTTTCTGACTAAAGCTGATTGCAGAGAAGTATCAGGCTAGAAACTGCTACAGGACAGATGTCATCAGGGTAGATGTAGATAGGATCTAAGCAACTGCACAGGCTCTCTTGAAGTCTCTGAACAAAAGTAGGAGGAGGAGAATTTTGTTGAAAACCCCCGAGATTGCCCACATCTGTCAAAATGTGTATCAATAACCTTGTTATGGAACAATTCACATATGCACACCCTCAGTTTATGCTTCACTCTTTCAGTACTTTGAGCTTTCTGCACATTATTTCAAGGTCACACATCACTGTCTCCCCTGTTGCCAATCAAACAAGGAGCATCTCACTCACTCCTCCTGCATAAAATTCTATTCAGTAACCAGGAGCACAGGTCAAACATTGCAGCTGTAGCTTCTTTTGCTTAAATGATATGGCAGGTCAAAAATAATATTCTGCCTTCTGGTTTCTGATTTCTTTTATTGAATGATATCATTTGTCTTTTTGAGAAGGCTGCTTGCCTTCAAGAAAAAAATTGGAGAGTGAATATACACTCATAAATTAAGCCTTGTTCATTTTTTCCCCCTATAGATTGGCAACAACTTTCTATAACACATCAGTCTTGACAAATATTGACATGGCTGTAATGATTGCCTATTGCAATAGTTCCAGCTACATTATCTGAGGAAGCCAATGGCTTCATTCCGTAATAAAAACAAATTAATAAATGTATATTATGTCCACATGCAACATGACCGATAAATTGTACCAATAAATCAATAACTTGAATAATTATGTGTACTTGAAAGAGTGAAGTGCATTTGAGCAAATATTTGAGATTGGAATGGAGTTGTTAGAGTAATCTATACTCTCCTGAGGACATGTTTCAATGAGTTTCTGTTGATCAATAACAAAGACTTAACAGGTTGCTAGAGGTTAACAAGAACACAACAAAGGTAAGACCACCAGAATTATATGTTTAGGGTGAACATGGCATGACAAAGTCATCTTCTGCTACTGTTATTTCTCTTGTTCACAATATGGGATAAAATATGGAGGGAGGCATTGGCTTTGTGTGTTCTTTTTGTCCCCTGTTCCTTTTCTGCTTGTTTGGACTTTTCATAATATATATGTATTTTCTTCCCAAATGGCACTTTTTTCATTTTAAGGTGCCCGTAAATACAACAACAAGCTTCCTGTGTTCTAGACTGCATTTTGTCTCTTGGGCTTCAACTTCTGTTGTCTGGTACATCTGTCTTTATGAACGGCTGCACTTCAGAAAAATAGATGCCTCTGACTGCATAGTGTTCAAGGTCTGTCCAAACAGAATACCTGTTTAGCTTCAGATATTGTCAGGTTTTGCAAACCATTTCATATTTGGCAACTAAACCTTCCTGAATAGATGAGATGGGTAGGTGTTGATGTATTGTTTGTTAATACGCACTTTGGAAACTTGAGATTTACACCGTTTTCTGTAAGGCTAAGTACAGACAGTCAAAAAGCCAGAGGCTGAACCAATTCAATCTTTGCAGGTTAGTCTAAGCCAGGCTTGTCCAACTTGTGGCCGATGGGCTGCCATGAAGCCCTCCAACCTGTTTTCTGAGGCCCGAGGTGCTGCAACGGGAAATGAAAGTAAACACTGTAGTTTTGATTTGGGGGGGGTACCACTTCCTTTGACATCTTTGAATATGGCTCTCTGGCCCACTGGGTGATAAAAAGTTCATGATCCAGCCCCAAAAAGGTTGGCCACCCCTGGTTTAAGCTGTATAGATTGAACGGATAAGCAAGTGACCAGCCATTCACTTTAGATTCTGGAAATGCAGCCTCATGCCTGCAGTGGACCACACTTCCCTGCTCAGCTGGAGCACATAGCTTGGGCCAAAGCTAGCCTGCCCACCTTGCTTGGGGCAGTGTTGTGGGGGGGATTGTGGGGCAGGTGCAAAGTACTCTGGGATGCTGGGGGACTGTGATTTAACTTGAATCTGGAGGAAATCTGAGACAGAAGTTCAATAAACCAATTTAACCTAACCCAGTTAAGTCTGATACTTTATTTATCCAGGGTTATCTAAACTGGTTTCAATTATACTGAAAGCAGTTTGTGTGTTGTATTTGTGCTCTGTTACAGTTTTGAACCAGTTTTAATCACTTATACTGGTTTATGCGTAATACGTTTCCCCAATCAAAAAGGTAGCATTGCATACAGCAGATGCTATGAGAAGCTAGCCCTTGCCAAGCATTATTACTGGGTTTCCACAGATATTTTGCAAAGTAAGGCAATATTGTGGTGTCTCAGATCTCATAGCGCTTTGTACTAATTGCTGGCAAGTACTAACACTTGGCAATTACTGTATGACCAAAGGAAAATGGAATTTCCAGGCCAAACTTGCATTTCGGCAAAACAGCCACATCATTGCTCAAATATGAATTGAAAACAATTGTAGGATAAGCATTACCACTTCTCCTTGCCTGGCTCTGCTGCAGAAGCAGAATACTTCTCTGTCTCTATAGGGAAGAAATATCTAACACCACTTTAACACTTTTTTGGCCTTCTTAAAAATGAATTGATTCTAGGTTCTAGAATCAATAATGATTCTGTTGTCATGGTTTAGATATGAATGATTCTGCCTTGAGCCAGGGGGTCATAGTCGATGACCTCTGGAGGTCCTTTTCAGCCCTATTTTTAATTATTCTAATTTCAGTAGAGCTTTCTGTGGCCTGATGGAGAGTCGTTCTTACTGAGGGGGCTGTTTAAATCTTGACAAGTGTGTGTTCCAAGAGGACATCACAGATCCCATCTTCTTAAAATCACTAGTGTACAACCTGATTAATAGGAAGGTATTTTTATTTGAAAGATAGAAGTAGAAAGCACACTAGTGACTGCATACAGTAGGCCTGTTTTTTAATATTCACCTCCTTTTTCATTTGCATCTGTCAGTCACTAACACCTACATGTGCATATTTTGAGAATTTAAATGCCATTTCCTTTGCCGGCACCTTAGGGTGTTGGTACCTATCAAATGCTTGGCAAAGTGTTTGTAATTGAATATTGAGTGTGAAAACTTGTGCATACAAAACATTAAGTCAGTTGACATCCTTGTGACAAAACAAAATAAATAAAAAGCAGGATTGTCTCAATATTGTGTTTTTGAATATGCATAACTTGTGTGCATTCAACCAGTCAAAAGGATCTTAACATGTAAAATGAATACAATTCACTTCTTTCTTTTCTACTAAGGATGTTTTATTTCATTAAATACATAACTGTATAAGCCCTGTTAAGCAGATATCCAAAGGATGTCCATGTTATCAAATCCAAAAAAGAACAATGAACAACAGACCCTCTGGTTAATTCAGTAATAAGATGAATAACAACACATGCATGGCACTTGCATAGCTCATTCAGTATATTTAATTGAATTCCCCCAACACTGCAGTTTGTGAATGAAGAAAAAGGAAGCACCATCACCCTCATCACATATCTGAGAAACTAGTGCTTGCCAGATTCAGCAGAAAAGCCAAAGAACGAAGGATTTGAAAAACGACTTTCTCTCTTATTTCTAGAATTGATCACTTCAAAGCATGTTATTAGAGTAACACGTACAAGCTTGTGTTTTATTTCCATGCTGCAAGTATGTTATTTTTTATGAGCACTGTAATCTTTGTTTCAAGCAGATTAAAATAATGAATGCTCAAACTTTGAGCAGAATTCACGTTGTTGGGTGAAATTTGCCTCCACGTGCTAATTCTGTGTTGTTAAATAAGCAATTTCAGCATGTCAATAATTTTTTGTGATTCAATGAGATTTCTACAGCACTTGGATACATTTTTACCCAAGGTGTTTCTTTTCTCTTTATTTGGACTGTCTATTAAAATATGACTGTAAGCCCTCTCAATTTACAAATATAGCTGTGGATAATCCAAAAAGCCATATTGGATATATGAGTGGAATTGAACCACTCTACCTCTAACTTAATCATCTGTCCCTTGTGGAAGGGGAGGGAAAGGATAAGCTGTGAAGAAGATTGAGGGTTGAGTAGGTTCTGGTAGAACAAAGAATGTCAGGAGTGTGTCTGCACAAAAATAAATGTAAACCCATGGCATTTCTGATTTGAATCCTTTGGGATGGGGACCAATTGCATTTTATTCATGTGCCATAGAGTCACTAAATTCTGAGCATCTGCAGATAAAATCAGGATCAGATCAATGACTTCTGCTGAAAAGATCACAAGCTCCTGTACTTTACTGTGGAAATATGAGGCTTTTTATCTCTCTGCATATGTGAAATATGCAGTGCAGGCAAGGGCATTATGTGTCATGACAGTGTATCTCATTGAGCTGTCTTGAGTGTTTTCCAGACTTGTAAGGGTTGTGCTTTTTGCTTGCTGGAGTAGTGTCTTATTTGCATGTGGAACTCAAGGGGTTTTAAGACCAGCTGTTGAATGGACAAATTTAGAAGAACAAATACCAGAGTCAGTTCTGCTTACAAAGCTTATATTTCTGCTATTTCTCTTCCAACATTTTGCTAGGCCAGGGACATTTGCAACTAGAAAAAATATTATTTTTTAAGAACTTATATTTTTTTTACTGCTTACTCAATGTTCTTTGTACATTTGTGGTAACACTATATACCTCATCAAATGGCCATGATGTCCAAAACCAGGATTTTGAATTCAAGAAAGCAGAAGGTGGTGGGATCTTAATTTTCTAAGTATCCCTTTTCATGTAAATGTCCTTTGTAATAAATGAATAAAGGTTAATTTACATAGTTACATGGTACCACTGGATTTCAATTGTATATATGTGTATTTCATATTAGGCAGAGGCTCCCGATAGATAGATTTTACTGACAGTCAAAACTAATTCAATTTTATGTATTTTTTTAAAAAGAACTAGGAATGAAGAGAATCTAGATTTCAAGTTTTTTGTTTAGTTGCCTTCGTTTTTTCTTTTTTTTTTTTGAAGTGAAGTGACATACTTTTACTTTGTACATTGAAATTTAGATTCGTCCTACAGGGCAAAGGCAAAAAGAAAATGATGTTTTGTGATTAGAAGTAAAATTTCTGAAACCACTATAAGAAAAAACTGTTTTGAGCCAGATGGTAATAAAATTATAACTATAAAGACCAATCTTTCAATGGTTGGACAATCCCTCAAATAGGGAGGCAAGAATGCAGCAATATAAAGTAGTTTTCCATCACACTGCGGACAAAATCCTTTCCTGTGTTTTCTTTGGAGCATTATGATTCTGCAAAACCTAGCTAGGCTAATGGCTTAAAATCAGTTTATCCATGAAGCAATATTTCTTATTTTTAAGGACTATTACAGCACTAACATGTATTTTAGTGTTGACTGATAGAAAACAGTATATCCTGCTCTTCTATACTTTTGAATTCTGCAGCCATCTCTAGGTTTAAAACCTAACAGAATTTTTAAATAATCACCACAAAATTAATTGGATTGAATCTATAATAATGAAGAGAAACCTTCATTATTGTGGGTATGTGCAGACATTGCACTTAGCTAGACCGAACATTAGCTTGATCTAGGTGCTGATCTGTGCACACATTTGGGAAGGTTGGATTGGGCCAAACATTATTGGCCCAATCTAACTTTAGTTCACCTAGAAGGTGAAATACATTGATCGGGCAAACCCATACCTGATCTAACAATCAGCACCTAATCTACAATCATGCCACTTAATACACGTGGCATGATTGTAGATCGAATCCCAGGAATGTCTGTGCGTGGCCATGCAGATTGCACTTTTTGTACATCCTTCTCACCTGTCAGCTGACTTACGAATTCCTCCAACTGAAACTGTTTTCAGTCTTTGAACATATCCATATGATTGTATCAAAATTGTTCTTGTGTAATATGAGTGTCTAGTAATGACATATGAGGTTTCTTTAATGATTTGGATGTAATATCAGCTAAAATATTGAAGCAACAATAATTTCTGTGCATAGGTTTGTAATGTCCACTGTGACTCAGGCATTGAGTCTTTCTTTCCTGTGTTTATAAATTGTGAATGTAAGATTGTGCCAGTATTCTGCAGACTCCAAAAAAAAAAATGCTGGCCTCTAGAAATAGCCAAAAGTTAGGTCTACATGTTGTGTTACTTTCCACTGTACTCTGTATTCCAAGACCATCTGTGCCCTCAGACAAACTGATGCATGCCTAAAGCGTGCCTAACAATGTGGGTCTTATATGTGTAGCTCCATAAATAACAAAGGCATGTTCCAGGAGGAGATCGAGACTAGTAAAATATTTATTTAAAAAAATATTGGAAGATATTTTACTCCTAAAATGTTTTATAAAACATTTCCTTTTTGAGACTTCTAAAGAAATTGGTGAAGTTATGGGGCTTTAATAATAAAGCTGTCTTTCCTTAACCATACAAAAATTATTCTGTTTTGTGCATCCAAATGAGTCAGAACTTCCTATGTGCTCTAGAACACTTAATCTTGATTTTTATATGCTCATAACTTATGCACAAAAGCAAGTGTAAATACCTGCTTTGAATCTCAATGCTATGCCCATGGACTAATTTAAGCTTTAAAATTAGGACTGTGTAGGACTGTAATTGTAGAGGAGAGATATGGCGATCGGTCCCTTTAACTCAACTCAGAATTTGTAGTTTTCACTATCCTTTTCTTTTCCTGCATTTATAAAATCCTGTCGAAGTCCCAAAAGATTAAACAGAATTAATGACCGTAGTGTAGTAAAACAATTGAAAGAAAACAAGAAAAACATAGTTAGAGAACTGTAAAACTTACAGTGGTACAGCAATATTAATGATGTTGTGACCTTAAGGACTGAAGGAGGCTGTATATTTCTATAATAAGGGGAAGATAAAGATTGTAGTAGGACCTGATCCCTCCCATGTGCAGGAGTTGCAAGTTATGGCCCTTAGTCTACAGCAGAAAACAAATGATCTAATGCTTGGTGGTTATTAGTGAGATCAGCAGTTCCTGTGCTACTAATGCCCATTAAGATCATTTACTTGCTATGGAAATCTGCCAATATGGTTTTATGGGAACTCATGTTAACGACATACACAAATGGAGAATTACATATATTTGGACAGCTTTTACCCTCCTTACTCAAGCCCAGTAGACTCTTGTTCTTTAATTGGCCCCACAGAAAGTGATAGTCAAAATTAAAAAAAAAAAAATGTGACAGGCAACATTAAACCAAACATTCTTCTTTAGTTCTTGTATAACTTCCACCTTTTTTGTTGGTGTTGAAGATGATAATGATTTGTCGTGTAACAAAGTAAGGTTTTTGGGGGTTGTAGATAGTTTTCCCTTTGTTTTTTTCTTCTGGGTAAGGAGCCAGGGTGAACCAAAACACAAGATGCTGAGATATTATGATCAAAGAACCACATATAGAACATGTTTAAGAGCACTTTTACTTTGTTCTCGATCCTAGCGAGTGAGACAATAATGGATAAACCTCCAAGATGGTTGTTTTGACATTTGGTGTGCTTGGGCACGCTTATCTGGAACTTAACAAAGTGCACTCAAACTTGAAGGTTTCCATAAATAACTATTTTTTCTGGTATGTTATTGTCTGAATTTTCAGTTTTTTTCATCTGCTGCTTCCTTTACCCACTCAGAAGTGTACTTGTGTGTGTTCTTTCCTGACTCAAATACGAGTACATCATTGTATGCCTGCTCCTCCTCTTTATTTGTTTAGCAAGTGAAATGCTCAGAGAAGGCGTAGCCTGATGCCCTGGATTTCTCTACCACTTTCCTTTTTTGTGAAGATGGTCTCATATGCCTGCTTACATTTCAGTCTGATCTTGGATAATTTAAAATATCATAAGGACAGTATCATTCACATCATTTCAACCCTTATGAGTCATGGCTAGATCATAAAACTATATAGTACATGGAAAATTCTTAACTGAATTTCTCTGAACCTCAAGGTATTTTGCTTCTAGAAATGAGTGAAGGTGTGTGAAAATGAATATTCTTATTAATTTTTCTGAATGAATTTGCTCATTCTCATTCATGTCATCATGGTTTTTGCTATAAGATGCATATATGAATGCTAAGTAAACAATACACACTTAAAATATGTGCACCAGCTATGCACAAGGTATATGTAGGCACAAAAGATTTCAAATATGGAGGAAATAAAAACAAATGTTAGAAATCTTCACAGGGGATATTCCTTTTTCATTCAGCTCACTACCTATATGATACGGGTATGACTTTTTTTTAGGTATTATGTTTTCTGCGAGAATTGTAAAAGCTTTGATTCGTCATGCTCATGGGTTATGGTGAAAGAGTCAGGTCCCAAGATGAAAGGTAATCAAATGCACATCCTGTTTTGTAATCTCAGACTTGCAGACTGAACAATTTTCAATTAATGATCCCCCTTTTTTCATAACAACAATAAACTGAAAACAAGTACTTGTAAAAGACCTGGTCTGTGATCTAGATAAAGGACTTTATTACACAGTTATATTGTTAAGCAGCTGAAATGCTCTTTGGCTTTCTCTTCATGCATTCTACCCTTTTGATGGCTAGTCATTTTCATATTCCTTGAAAACAGAGCTAGACTTTCTTGTGTGCCCCTGAATGTAGAAGCACATGAGCACTGGATCCTCTGCCCGGGCCCTGGCCTCAGACAAAGGTTATAGAAATCTGGGGGTGACAAATGTACAGAACTGGCACCAACTGCTAAAGGATTGTTCCTGAAAGTGAACTGCAGGAATGAACTGGCGATTCCTTTGCTTCCCACCCTTTGTGCTAGTTCCCGTAGAGAGGATGGTATAGGAATAAGCAAGGTTGGCTCTACACTCACAAAGGATTCCTCAGTGGTGCGGGGATCACCAAGAAGGGACTTTGCAGCATAAAAGATGCCTTAAGAAATGCAGAAACTGTTTTTTATTTTGTAACTTGATGTGGGCATAAGGAATAAGATAAAATAAAAGGGATGAAGGGAAAGCCAAAAATCTCACCCTAAGTGGGCTGCTGCAATCAGCAGTTTGCAGAAGATAGAGTGATGGGAGGTGAAGTCCACCGTCTACCAGTGAGCAAGATGTGCTTTCTGGAATAGTCGTGACAAGGGCCCTGTATTTGTACACAGGACTAAGGCCACTGAATTAAATACATACAACTTGCATTGTAGCCCTAGACTACCATAAGCTTAACCAGGGTCATGATACATAACCATCTGTTCTCTCTAAGCGGCGCTGTGTGGTCTTCTACCATAGTAGAGGGCCTGTGCCAATGCACTTAAAAAAGAATAGATTCTTATTTCCCCTTCTTTTTTTTTCCTCACTTACATGTCAGTGCTTCATGTCATAACATAGTGGAAAAGACAGAACCACTTGTGCTTTGCCTGTACAGGGGATTGTGATGGGGAAATCCTGTAAAGTGTATATTGTGGCATTTCTTATCTTATTGACTGTAAAAAAGGATTGATATTTAAACGCGAGGAGTGGAAGTTCCTCAGAGAGGACAAGGCAGCCTGTTGTTATTAATACTAACTCCCAAAAGAATGATAAAATATATTACGAATCAATTTATGAAGGGCCAGAAGATTCATAAAGAAGAAGCTGCCCTGCATACCGTAAGTGAAAACTTACATTAGCTGAAGAAAAGACCGAGTGAGCGCAGGCCCCAGCATGCTTTTTTTGGAGAAAGTTCTGTCAAATAAAAACACAAAGCAATCAGTACTAGAAAGATACTGACTGCTAAAGAAAACATGGCAGAAACCAAGCCAAATTAATATTTCCAGAAGGAAAACAAATCACAAATAAATCATATCCTCTTATTCTATCTGTTTCCAGAGGCAAATACAATACAGACTTCCAATCTGGCATTATGGAAAGGTGTAAAACACTTTTAACTACTGAAGAAATACTGATGCTGCTGGCTGCTTTAAATATTTTGGGGAAATGCCTGGAACTTTCTATGGCAAATAAACTAAAATGTGCTTTGCTTTTAAATCCAAGGTAAAGGGGAAAAGTGATGATGAAGCAAGTGGAGACTATTGCTAAATTTATTTTTCATTATATTAGGTGACTGTGCACCGTGCCAGTATTACTTCTGAAAATAATAGTGTTTGAGTTTTTTAGGAACCATTTGAAAACAACAGGCAATGTATATTTGCGATAAGTAAAGTTGTGACAATGAAAAAGAAAACGTTACATTGTCTTCTTCCTCTCATTGCAGGATTGGACTTTGTAGTTATGAAAATTAAACCTAATATTATTGTCCAAGAGAAAAAAAAACAGTGCTGCTAGATCAGGTATCCTGCTTTTTAACAAATAAGGAAAGTGTTATATTGCCAGCTCAGTGATTCTCAGGGAATGCTACCGAGTATGCTCAGAATAACAGCCAGAGGCGTTATGCTCCAATGATCTCTCCCCATCCATTGCCCAAGGTCAGAGCTCTTACATATATAGTTTGTGTGGGCCAGATGAACATGGTAGTGGTGGTTGAAAAGAGCACCAGGACTATCACAGACACATTAGAGTGCTCTTAGTAGGGTGGGAGCTATGGCTAGTTTGTCAAAACCTGGATTCGACATTCAACTAAACTTAGAAATAAAACAGAAGTTGGGAAAAGTAAAAATGATTTTATGCTCATGATTCTATTGCCACAGGAAAACTTCCTCCTAGTAATAGTTTTCAGTATATGGCATTAGCAGTGTGGCAGTAAAAAACAGCAGTTTCTTATTAATCAGATTCAATCAATAATACAAAAAAAAAAAGTAAAAATATTCCAAACTCTCCTAATTTCCTTTGATAGGTGGAGAACTGGAGCATCTGTAACAATGCACAGCACATGAGGTTGTGTCACAACACATTATCGTGTATTATAATGTGATGAAATATAATGCATCACATCAGAATGAAAATACAGAATTGGATATGCAGTATAACTTTGTATACCAAGTATGTATGAATCGGGAAGGGGAACAAATTACTGGTAGACTGGGCACACTCTGAAGACAAGTCATTTGAATTCAGTTTCATATCAAATCTTCACTCAAGTGGCAC
>JAGPOW010003685.1:12324581-12342359 GCA_030014935.1 Caiman crocodilus
ATGAATCGGGAAGGGGAACAAATTACTGGTAGACTGGGCACACTCTGAAGACAAGTCATTTGAATTCAGTTTCATATCAAATCTTCACTCAAGTGGCACCCAGTGGTGCCACCATAGTCAATATTGAGGCTTTAATATTTCAGTCATTTTCTGATTGCTGTGGTTTGAAACATGCAGAAGGATATCAGCTTCAGTGCATTTTAAAAGATGATTATTGATTCCTTTTATATATAAATACTCCAAAAAATGTAGAAAGTTCCTTAAAGAAAGAATGCATTCATTACTTTAAAGGGGAAAATGGTTTGAAATTTCTTTGACTTTTTGTTTTCAGATTTAGCATATAGTACATCCTTGCTTCTTTTTTTCTTCTTTTTCTTTCTGAGTAGTACTGTGGATTTTAAAAGTGTACATACAAGATATTGTTTTTTTATATAAGGTTGCATTTTGGAGACACATTAAAGTTCTCACTGAAGATAAACTTTTAAAAAAATATATAATTAAGCCAAAAATGTATTACTTTGACTGCATTTTGATTTTGTTTCTGTGGTGCAAACATTTAGCCTAATTTTAATAAAATTTTATATGCATGAATTAACTGCTTGATACTTAATAAACAACCTTTAATTATATCCCCATTATTTTCTTTCATTTACTAAGTTCTGTGGATGTGATCAGGAATGCACTGCTTTTTAAGAAAACACAGTGATCTCTTTTATGGGACCTATGGAGTAAGAGTGTCTGTGTGTGTGTGTGTGTGTGTGTGCGTGCGCGCGAGCGCGCACACACAGGTGTGTACATGCATGCACCTGCACACACATTCATGCATACGGGTGTGCACTGTTGTGTATTGAATGAATGTATATGTGTTCTGTACTCCATCAGCAGAACCACATTATCTTGTGTTGCTGTTTACTGTTCTGCTTCAGTGTTAAAGGTTCTTAGTTGTTAATAAAAATGTTTCCATGGTTCCTCCCTCCCTGTGTGATCTCTCTGGGACAAGAATGCCACAAATATGCAATACTGGCAATGAGAATGGTGAGTAGGATGCTTTCTGTGCTTCAGACAAAAGAACAAAAGAGAAACAAAAGAGTGATCATTTCTACAAGTAAGCCAGGTGCTAGCCTATATAGCTCATCTACTTGCTCTCTAATATGGTTATTATGGGCCACACTGAAGAACTGGATGCGTCTAGTCCATCCATTTGATTGGCTAGACTTCTTTCTGGAAGCTAATAAGATTACTAATGATAGCCGGAATTGTGAAGTGCTAGTGAGCATTATTAGCTCGAAGATGTTTCAGATTATTTACTCACTTGCATCCTCAGCCAAGCCCTATAACAAGCCCTACCATGAGATCCTCCAATTGTTAAACACCACCCCTGTCCAAAACAGTTCTCTAGTGCCATTTCAACCAACAAAATCGGCTCTCAGAAGAAGGAATTGCTGCATATGTTGCACACTTGTGTCAAATGCCTGAGAACTGTAAATTCAGCACCAGTCAGGAGTCGTAGATTCATAGAAAATTAAGTTTGGCAGGAACCTCAATATGTTATTTAGTCCAACCCCCTGCTCAAAGTAGGACTATCCCCAAGTAGATCATCCCGGCCAAGACTTGGTCTTTGGTCCAATTTCTCTAGGTCTCTCTGAATCCTATCCCCCTTCAAAGCATATCTACTACTCCCTCTAGCTTGGTGTCATATCCTTGCTGAGGATACATTCCACCCCCTCTTCCAGGTCATTGATGAAGACATCAAACAATACTGGCTTTAGGGCTCAGCTCTTGGGCACTCCATTTGATACTGGCTGCCAACTAGACATTGAGTCATTGATTACTACTACCCTTTGAGCCCAATGACTCAGCCAGTTTTCTACCCACCTTACAATTCAATTATTCAACACATCTTTCTTAGCTTGCTTGCAAAAATGTTGTGGGAGACTGTATCAAATCAATGCTAAAATCAAGGTATACCACACCCACTGGTCTCCCCACACCCACAGAGCCAGCCATTTCATCATAGAAGGCAGTCAGGTTGGTCAGGCATCACCTGCCCTTGGTGAATCCATGCTTACTGTTCCTAATCACCTTCTTCTCCTCCAAGTGCTTGGAAATGCATTCTTTGAGGACCAGCTCCATGATTTTTCCAGGGACTGGGTTGAGGCTGACTGCCACTCCCTGGATCCTCCTTCTTCCCTTTGTCTAAAGATGGGTACTATATTTGCCTTTGCAAATTGATCAGGACTTGCCCCAATTCCACAAGTTTTCATAGATGATGGCCAGCAGCTCTGCAATCACATCAGCCAACTTCCTTAGCATCCTTGGGTGCATAGTGTCCAGCCCCATGGACTCATACACATCCAGTTTTTCTAAATAGTCCTTAATTTATTCTTTTGCCAGTGTTGTCTGCTCATGTCTGCTCCAAGCTATAGTGCTAGGTGAAGTAATCTTGGATCTGCCCTTGTCTGTGAAGACTGAAATAAAAAAAATCATTATTTCATTTCAGCCTTTTCTGCATCATCTGTCACTAGTTGCCTCCCCCATTCAGTAAGGGACCCACACTTTTCCTGATCTTCCTTTTGTTGCTGACATATTTGTGCAAACCCTTCCTGTTATCCTTCACATCCCTTGCTAGTTGCGACTCCAGTTACTCTTTAGTCTCCTTGATTTCATTGCTGCATGCCCAAGCAATATCCTCTTCCCTAGTCATTTTTCCAAGTTTCCACTTTTTTCAGCTTCTTTTTTGTCTTTTAACTCACTGAAGAGTTCCCTGCTAAGCCAAGTTGGTTTTCTGACATACTTGCTAGTCTTTCTGTAAACTGGGATAGTTCATTCTTATGCCTTCAGTAAGGTTCCTTTAAAGTACAGCCAGCTTTCCTGGACTCCTTTCCCTCTCAGACTGACTTCCCAAGGGATCCTGCCCATTGGTTCCCTAAATGAGTCAAAATCTGCATTTTTTGAAATTCAGGGTCCTTACTCTGCTGCTCTCCTTCCTTCCTTTTCTCAGTCGTCTTGTGGTTCTTGTTACCCAAGTTGCCATCCACTTCTCCATTGACCATCAATCTTGAATCTCGAAGATCAATGATCTTCCCTGTTTGTGAGCATCAGGTCAAGAAGAGCATGACCTCTAGTTGGCCTCTCCAACACTGTCCCAAAACTTCCTTGGATTGTCTTGTGTGTACAATGGTGTCTTCTTGAAAGACACAACTCAGTCTTTGCCAGGGTCCAAAAAGAATGTCATATATGAAGCTGGTTCACTCCATTCAAGGGAAATCTGACTACTGTGACTAAAACTGATGTCACCGAAGACTTACCAAGTGCAGTCAAGGGAGAAATGTTCAAGGAAGCGACTACCTGTGTACAAGAATTTGATATCTTCTTCCCAAATAAGCTGCTATAGCTATGGGAGGAAATCTCAGACACAATACATGCAGTTTCCATGATTCCAACTACTGTTATTGTCAATGCAAGGATTACATTGAATGCATATGTCATCAGAAGTGCAAGATATCGAGGAAGAAGGGGACAAAGGAGAGTGCACCTCCAGTTATCACTAATACTGTTGCAGATTCAAATGAAATTCCAGCACAAGTTGTTTCCTGCTGCCTGTACTACTGCATCTATTAGTAATGTGGGAATGCCAACCCCACAAATGAAAGAGACCTATGCAACAATGATTCTTCAAGGTACTATAGAGGTAGACTCAGGATCTAAATTTATCTTAATCTTCCGAGAGACTTACAATTCACTGGGTGCTTCTACACAAGACACTTTACCACACAGTTGACTAATTGACTGCATGGTAAAGTGTCACCATCTACATGTGCAGATGCTTACTGTGCAGTCAATTAGTTAGTTGCATGGTTAGTTTGCTACCTGCATTTGTTACTGTGCCATAGTTACTGTGCAGGAGCCCACATGTAGATGGCCAGTCAGGAGCAAATTTTCTCCTGGTCAGCCTGGGCAGCAAGGGGCGGGAGAACAATCCCGTCCCTTGGGAGCTGCTTGCTGCCAGATGCATGCTTTGATCATGGAACACAGCTGGGACAGTGTCCCCCTGCCCCAGCATCATCAGCGTCTCCCTTCTCTGTGTCGTCTCTCCAGGACAAGAACTGGACATATGCACAATAGCACCTAAGCATATGCAAGCAAATCATAGTATCATAGTGCTCAGGGTCAGAAAGAACCTAAACAGATCATCAGGTCTGACCTCCTGTCCCAAGCAGGAACAGCTGCCAGGGTCACATCACCCCAGCCAAATATCTGTCCAATGTGTCTGTCCTTGAAGACCCACAAGGTAGGAGAAGGCACCACCTCACTTGGGAGTCCATTCCGGAGCCTGGCAGCCCTAACTGTAAAGTAATGTCTTCTGATGTCCAGCCTGAACCTTCTCTCCAACAATTTGTGGCCGTTATTCTTAGTAAGCCCAGGTGGTGCCTGAGGGAACAGAGCCTCCCCCAATTCTTGATGGTGCCCTCTGGTGAGTTTGTAAATGGCCACCAGGTCCCCTCTCAGCCTCCTCTTGTGGAGGCTGAATAGGTTCAGGCCGTTAGCCTCTCTTCGTAGGGCCTGCCCTGCTGCCTCTTGAGCATGCACTCGCATGGTTACTTGGCCCTCCTCTGAACCCTCTCAATGCTAGCCACATCCCTCATGAAGTGTGGCACCCAGAACTGGACTCAGTACTCCAACTGTGGCCTGACCAATGCTGTGTAGAGGGGAAGGATCACCTCCCTGGACCTGTTTGTGATGCATCTGTAGATGCACAACAAAGATGCAGTTAGCCTTACTGACCACTTGCTTGCATCCGTGGCTCATGTTCATCCTGGAGTCAACCATGACTCCAAGATCCCTTTCGGCAGCTGTGTTAACAAGAAGGGTGTTCCCCAGCCTATAGCTGCATTGCTGGTTCCCTCTCCCTAGATGCAGTACCTTGCACTTGTCTGCATTGAATTCCATCCTATTCTCATTAGCCCACCTCTAATTTGTCTAGATCTAGCTGAATTCTGTCCCTCCGGTCCAGCATACCCACCTTGCCTCACAACTTGGTGTCATCAGCGAATTTGGACAGTGTACATTCCACACCCACATCCAGATCACTGATAAAGATGTGGAACAGTACAGGCCCCAGGGCTGAGCCCTGGGGGCCTCCTCTGTCCACATCCCTCCAGGTCGAAAATGACCTGTCCACCACCACTCTCTGGGTGCAATTATCTAGCCAATTTTCCACCCATCTGACTAGGCATCAGTGCCAGTCACCGGTTTTTTTAAGAGAATGTGGTAGGAAATTGTGTCAAAGCCTTTCTTAAAGTCCAGGAAGGTAACATCCACCATGACACCCTTGTCCAGGGACTTTGTGACCAGATCATAAAAAGAAACCAGGTTAGTCAGGCAGGACCTGACCTCAGTGAACCCATGTTGGTTGCCCCTGAGCATTACCTCTCCTGCTGGGCCCTTGCACATGTGCTCCTTGATAATTTTCTCAATGCTTTATGCATCCTAACTTGCTCACTGCAGAACTGCAGCCAGCTAAAGCAGCCAGACATCAGTCAAGTATAGGAACACATGGAGTGGAAGAAACCTGCCTTTGCCAGTTCTGAGAACTCTGCAGCAAATATTTCCAGCCATCTTTTGGTTCTAAATTATTTATTGTACAAATGTTCACTTGTAGTCTGGGAATTAGAGAGCAAGCAAATTTTGGAGTCTGCTTGGTAAAAAGAGTAAGTTCTTTTTAAAAAAAGCAGTGTATTGTGCTCTTACAAATATAGTAAAACATCCTACAGTAATCTCCAAACACATTGCATTCATAGGGATGCAATGGGATCATTGCATTACATATTTGTTTTCTGTTTTCTCTAAAGTGGTGAATTCACTGTGTTTCATTCTGAAAATTAACTTCATATAACTGTTGAAAAAAAGGAGTATTAGAATAGGTGGTGAATTATAAGAGGCACACCATCAGAACTCATGTATATATTTAATTTATTTCCTTTATTATAACCGTAAGTTATAGTTTTCATATTAGTTACCAGGAAGGTGAAATGTCGTTGATATCACAGTGGACAATTATTTGTATGGATGTCAAAACCCTTCCCTCTGCTGACTAGATTCATATCAATAAATGAGCTGTTAACAAAGTACAGGAAAAACTTGGGAATGAGAAAAGGTTGCATATGGAGATGACTCCCCATAGAACTGTTCCTTCCACAGTTGGAGTGTTCATTTGTTTAATGTTCATCCTAGTGTTTTCAAAAGAATTACAAGACTAAATTCAAGGATTGACTTGAATCAGGTTGGTGTGGGATTGTAACTTTCCAGTGACCTGGGATCCCAATATAGCATATAAGAGACTTGTTGCGTGCTCCTTCATCTGTGAAATTCATGTTAAAGCTTTCATTGGCTTCATTTGTTTAGAGTGAACCCCCTGGAGTGTATATATATGGTCATCCTGTAGACCAAACTGTTTCCCTTCTGTGTCAGGCTTAGCAGGTCTTGTCCACAGGTGAACATACAGTGCACACTAGAAAAGGCTTTCCATTTTAATTTTATGGTAGTATAGATCAGAAATAGAGCTCACTTAGCTCTCTTTTCCAATAGGATAAAGTTAGACTTGTCATGTTTAAACTGAACACTTAAATGGCTAATCTTCTAGGTAATGGTGCAATTTGTGAGATAGCATGGCTTTTATGGTTATTATTAATATTTTTATTTGAATTCTAGTAGTGCCCAGAGGCTCCAACTGAGATCAGAGCCATTGTGGTAATCACTGTATGTACACATGATAAGAGCCCTTAGGAGGTTTCTTTCTGAATAAACCTAGACTTGGAGAAAAAGAAGTGTTGTTATCCTCATTTAATAGAAGTAGAGAAATTAAATGATTTGAACAATACTGCACAGGACAGTGGCAGAGTGGAGTATTAAACCCATATCATCTGAGTTGCCATCCATTTTTTATGTCAACTGCTGAATTAGTTGAACATTTCTTCTGTTGTTCAGATTTATTGTTAAAACGTAACTAGGAAGAGATTTGGGTCAAAGTCATACTATGCATATTATTCTAACAAAGTGTTTCTCTCTTCCTCCTTCACATGCAGATTTCCAGATACCTAAAAGCCCTTCAGAAAAAAGCTGTATTGTTCTTTAAGCTAGTGTGTCGCCTTGTGGTGTTTTTATTTCTGGCTTCTGAGGTTATAGTTTATATCAGACTATGAAAATAATATGTATATTAAAGTATGTTTATCATTCTAGCAGGTTAGCCAGTTTCTCTCATTCATAGGTAAAAAGTAGAAAAGCAATTTGAATCTAAACAAGGACAGCATTTTAATTCTGTTTAGGTCACTGAAACATAGTGTATTCAATTAAAGTGCACACTAACCTTTTGTATTAACAAGCTGAAGCTTAGATTACTATAAGTAAACCTATAATGGATAATGTCTATGAATATGTCAACTTATTTGTAAAATGTAAATGTTTTATGAGTAATAGGGTTTTAAAGCTGATTTTGATGAAATGCAATCTACTTATTCTTTCAGCAGTCAGCCTACAAGCATCTAACCAAATAATTAGTCCATTTAGGTAAAGTATTAAATCTGCCTTGAGTTTAAAAAATTGTAAAATGAAAAATATGACGTGTGCTCTGCAATGTAGGTACATTAGGAAAATAATTTCATTGGTGGAACAATCCACAAAATGTAATAATTATATAAAACAGGAGAAATCTATTATAAAAGCTTATTAGATTTTAATGCTTTGGGTATTTTTATTTCAAAGGTTAAAAAAAGTAAATGAAAATCTGTGTAAATGTAAAAAAAACCACATTCACATTATGTGGAATCGTTCTATGTAAAATATATCCCAAAGCATTTAATAGTATTAATCATTCAGTGCCTAAACTAAAAATCATCTGATGAAAAGATTTCGTGTTCCTTAATGGCATGAAATGGAAAAGTTCTGAACACCTGTAACTCATGAGGATAGATTATCTAACTGAGCTGGTAGTGAAGCATTAGATTAGATAACACCAATGGGGGTGAGCTGCTGTTATTCCTCTAGAAATACCATGGGAAAATAGTTTATGTTTGTGTTATACTTTGTATTCGCAAGTATAATGCAAACTATTCTATGTTAACTGTAGAACATGTTTGTCTATTTGGTATAAACAAACCTGTACTTATAAGAGTTCTGTCGGACCATACATCCTATATATAAAGCAATCATTTTCTTACTGCATTGCATAATCAGTCTTTTCACAGTTGCATTTGCATTTACTCTGGTAAAGATAACCCTATAGAACCAACAATTTTCCCAAGACAAGATCTAGGCCATGACAGTGTTCCCTAATACCAGTGTAAAATTGTGCTATCCTTTCCATACAAGCAAAAGCCTTCTTAAGATATGGTTGGTATATGTTTTGTTATTCTGCCGGTTGGCAGGTTTTGCAGTTTGAGTGCAATCCCTCACTTTGGATAATACAAGCATTCAAAACATCCTGTTGAAATTCAGCAACTTAGTTTCAGCCACTTGAAACCCAACTGGGTGAAAGCAGTACAACCTGCATGCTCTGCAGGCAGCCTGCACACATCCCAGCATGCTTTGCAGGCTCCTCTGTCTACCCGGAGAAAGGTGACAACAGCCCAGGGCACCAGTCAGGTCTGATTGGCTGTTGGTCCCAAGAGATTATATCTCCTCCCTCCCAGCTGTCAAGTTGTCACAAAGCAGACCCAGGTCTGCTGTCTTTTGAAGCTGGGGCTCTGGCTACCATTGCTGGGGGAGAGGGTAGGGAGGGAGGAAGGGGAGGGGGCTTTACCTGCAGGCAGCTGGTACGGAGGCTCTAGATGCAGTGAGGGGCTTTCTGATATAAATTGTAACCACTGTGCTGCTGGAGCTCTGGCCACACCAAGGCCAGACACCAAAGCCAATGCTCAGGGCTCTCAGGGCCTGCAATGGGGGAGCTTTTTCCTTGCACAGCACTGCAGAGTCTGGCACCCTTACCCCATGTGTAGGACTGGAGGTGCGGATAACCTCCCATGATACATTAAATCCCACCTTGCAATCTCACACTTAGGGCTTTAGTGTGGGTCTTTCAAGTGCCTGGGGGGGGCAGAGATCTTCCTCCCTTCTCTTGCACACATTGTTAAAGCTACACTTGTAGACCCAGAACAGGGGCAGCATTGAAAGCTTAGGGGCCAACGAGGGGTGCTGAGGAGTATTGGGAGAGCTGGGGCTTTCACAGCTCAGCTGCCAGCAGTCAACTGCAGCCTGAATCACAGACTTTCTTCCTGTGGGACGGAGGACACGTCAGGGAGGCGAGCGCAGTGCAGGCTGGGATACTGGGGTTCAGTGTGGCAATTCCGTTTTCTCGGAAAACTACAAGTGTTTATCCCCTTGAACTTCATTCGGAGTTGAGCTAATCCTCATTCCACAGGAATGAAATTTGGGTTTTGGCCATCACGTTCGCTGTGGTTGAAGCACTGTGAACACTTCCACACCTCATGTTTCAACTGGACTAACTATGATCCATCTGCTTTAAATGTAACGTCTGCATGTATCCTGTGTCACAGACATCTGGATTCAGGTTTCATTGTTGCCTTTTTCTATCCTTCATTTAGATTTCTCAAAAGCATATCCTAGAGTAAGAGATCAGTTGCTGGCTAATAGAAAAATGGCACTGAATCGAGTGCACTTCCTCTTACCATCAACTAGTTAAGACAAACACATATTGTGTGTCCATTTCTATGTTAAACTTGTGCCCTGTCCCTCTGCTAGCAGACCACCCAGTGGTTTTCACAGCATTTACTTTGATAGCTCTCTGCTGGTAGTACCAAGATCAGCCTGTCAGCACAGCACACTATTTCCTGTCAGGTATACAGTCCTCCTGCTGAAGGACCAAGGATGAAAAGTGCTGTTATGCTAAATCCACTGTATATCCAGACAAGCTCACTTTTCCCTCCTAGCACTTGTGTGGGCTGAGAAGCAATGACTCAGCTTCCACTGCCGTTGGATCTTTCACACGTCAAGCATTTTCCATAAGTAAGATTTTGATATTTTTAAGTGAATGAAATTTGTGCAAATATACTGCAGACAGTCCTCCTCCTTCTCCATTTTGTCTGATCATGAAGATTTGATACATAAACACCACTTAATTCTGAAACTGTTCTAATCCTCATATTATTAATTTCACTGTTTCCTCAATCCTACTTAGGATGACTTTGGTAAGATCCTCTGGTTCTTATTCAACAGGCTTATCCTGCTAGTATTTTCATGATTATCCCATTCTCTCTCTTTTGGATGAGAATTAGGATTTATTCTTCCACTACTCTTGAACCTTCTCACCCTTTCAGATATCCCTAGAGATCCTTCATAATTCATTTACTATTATTCTGCAGCTCTAGCTGCAAAAGCTGAGGAAAAGCTTCTTAGCAAATAAGTGAGCGTACATTAACATTGCCAGATTCACCAGGCTTTTGACATATCAGTGCTGTATGTGGTTATTTGGGGGGTCTTCATTTTGTTTAGTGTCTATAGCAGTGAAAACATGTCGTCAACCAGATGTAAAGTACATCTTGCCCTCTTTTTTTTCTACACCTGTATTTGTTAAGTTGTAGTTCTTATTCCTTTGGGGGCATTTTAGACCCTAACCCCTTAATACTGTCAGAGCATTCGGATAAGAATGTCGTACATTGAAGCAGCTGTGCACAAAGCCCTCTGTGAAAAATTGTCAGATTTCTAGAGTATCAATTCTTTAGAATAGGAACAATATCTGGCAGCCTGCAGTACTGTGCAGAAAGCCTGCAGTACAGTTTGAATAAACCATAAGAAAATGATATAAATTAGCAATTCATAGCGTGCACATACCTTTCTCCAGCTTGGAGGCCAAGCAAAGCACAGACAAGTTAGGACCCTATACTCATTCCTTCCTCTAAATTCACCAAGCCATTTGGAGCAGCAAAATTTGAAGGGAAGGGGAGAAAATTACATCTTGCTATTCTTATTCCATCTTTGCAGGGGAAAGAGAGGATGTAAGGCAGTTTATGATGTGATTGCCCCAACTTTCAGCATGAGCTCTGATTATATCCAAGCACAACTACTGCAATGCTGTCACTGAGGAGAATATCCTTCTATGTAGATTCGGAACTAAAGGATTCTGACAAATATCCATGGAAACACATGGAGGAACTAGGGTCCATCTGACTTGAATTCGAGCCAGTGCCTCAAAAGCAATCGTATCAAAAGTAGAAATGAAAAAACACTAAAAGGGTGCAGTTAATTCATGTTGCTGGTTCATCACTAAAATTACTAAACAAATTTATCAGGAGGGAGACATTTGTTTTAAATAATGGACAAATGCTTTTTGCTGTAAAGCTGCTAGATCATTTGCAAAAGTCAAAATGGTTGTACATTCTGTTAATGTGTTACTGGAATAAAATAAAGTTGCACTTTTAGTGCTGGATTACGTGGAGAGCAGCCAATACTTGTAGCATTGATTACAAGGTCTGTGCCTAAGTAGTTCACTTACTGATTTATGACTAATGCATTATAATTCATGGACTGACAGTGTAAGGTACTAGATTTGTTAATTGGACAGTAAACTCCATTTTTGTTCTCATGTTCTGACACTTCTATTAAAAAATAGACATCTCAAAAAATGTAATGGAATAACCAGATAAAGAAATGCATTGAACTTAGAGTATGAAACTTGAGCTATTTCAGCAAATGAAGTGGTGCAAGTATATTTCTTAATTAGTCTACCAAAAAACAATTAAAGGGTTGTAAACACTATAGGGAAGCTAACTAGCCTGATAAAAAATACTAATGTAGATGTACAGTAGGGCAGTTAGTATTAAGTAAAAAAAGAGCTCACATGTTTGGAATCTCATTCTTTAACGTAAAATGATTATCATGAAAAATATAGCTGACCTTGCAAATTCAAAGGCAGCACAGATTGCAGTGTTTTCACAGGTTCACATAGTTTTCCATCTCCTAGCAACTGTATGTCATTTACATATTTTACCACACAGAAAATTTTGAAGTGATTCTCTGAGTATTATTTGTCTGCAAGTTGTACACTTTTATTATTACATGGTTCCTGGAAGTCAACTGTTTTGATAACTGTGGTTAATACCTTTATGAGAAAGTGTGAAGTTGCAGAAAAGATCTTGGTGAAAGGTCATAATATTAAAAAATGTCTTTAGGCCTTCTGTGATCCTTTCAGGAAGCCTTGGGATAATTGCATCGATTTAAATGAGAACAGAATTTGGTCTTTGCATTGGTTTAGAAGTGACTGTTGATAATTAATTATCCTATAAGCTTTTATAATCATGGGGCTTGGATAAATATGTAAGGCTTGCATTTAAGTTAATGAAAGCCCCTTGAATACATTCAAGGCCATGTTCTTCTCTGACATGTTGTTGTGTTTCCATATTAGTTTCTTGTTCAGTTAAATGTGTAACAAGTCAATATATCAACTAGGTCATTTTATTCTTCATTTTTTATTTCTAAGTGGGAAAACTTGAAGCAGCTGTTGGGAATAGGTACAGAGCTTTAGGTTTGTGGTGAGGGGAACTTGTCTTCCCCACTGCTGCAAGGCAGAGTCTCCCATGTGATCCATCCTGGATCCAAGGTGGGAAAAAAGGCCAGTGCTACACAGATGTTCTAGTCCTTCTCTGTAGAGGAGAAGCACAATAGCTGCACAGATACCAGACTAGAATAGTGTGTACAGCAGGGGTGGGCAATTATTTCAGGTGGAGGGCTGCTTAACAAGTTTTGGTGAGCTGTCTAGGGCCAAAAGAGTAGCCCTGCCTCTTGATGGGTGCTTCACCCCCTGGTCACCATTTTCGGACCAGAAGTCCCACCTCTAACTGCTGACCTTTGCCAGTGGAAGTCCCTCTTCTTGCACCAGGTGTACTCCTTTTGGAAGGGAGGGTACTGCTATCTTGAAATACCCCCCCCGCCCCCAAAATACTAAAAAATAAAAGATCTACCATAACTTATTTTAATTTTATTCAAAAATATTTTTGTTCTGATTTGTGTGTATTTGCATAGTGTATCTAGTGATAATTGCATAATAGTTCAAATACAATCTTACTCTTGTATATTGTATGTGGATGGTAAGGGGGTGTATGTGGACGTGTGGTGTGGTTGGGAAGTGTGTGTGTGTGGTGGGGTGTATGAGGTATGGATTTGCTAGGTTTGTGTGGAGGGGCATGGGGTATGTGGTTGGGCTGGGGGGTGGGAGAGGGTGTGGGTTAGGTGAAAGAGAGAGAGAGAGACAGGCCTGGGCTGCTCAGACTCCATGCAAGCCTCATGATTTGCAGCCAGACACACTCTGCGCCCAGGTTCTTTACTCCTGCTGCCCCATCCTGGGTTCCTGCTGGCCCCAGGCCACTGGCACAGGCTCTGTGCTCCCACCCGCTGCTGCCAGTCTCCTATTGCTTCTTTGCTTTCCATCCCACATGCCCACCTGCCGCTGCTTCCCACCACCTCCCTGCCTGCTGCTCCCCAGTGCTCTCTGCCCCCGCCACTTCCCACTGCTCCCCCCACCCACCACTCTTTTCTGCCACTCCCCCTGCCAATTGCTCCCCATGCCCACCCACTGCTTCCCACCATTGCCTCCACTTGCCTCCACTCCACACTGCTCCCCCACCCGCAGTCTCTTCTTACTGCTCCCCTTACCCTCTGCCACTTCCCACAGCTCCCCACACACCTCTACCCACTGCTCCTCATGGTCCCCCACCTACCACTACTTCCCATCCCTCCCCGCTGCTCCCCCACCTGCCACTGCTTTCCACCTGCCTGCCAGCTGTTCTGGCTCCAGCCAGCACCACGTCATTCTAGGCTGCATGGGCTGAACAGCGATTTCCCCTTTCTCCTGTCCGATCTTATCTGAACTTCCACTCAGACAGGGGGAGGGTGGAGAACAACCAAAGGGTCACCAGGCCAGAACTCACAGAGGCTTCCAGTTGGGGCCTGGGAATGGAGGGTAGGCAAGGGCAGGGGCAGGCACAGCGAGGTGGGCCTTGCTGTTCAGCCACTGGGCCCTGCCATTGACTCTCCTTGGGTCCTGCTGCTGCTGGTGCTTTGTCATCTTTGGTCGGCAGCCATGCACAGATAATAATTTTCTAAATTTGTAGGGACCCCACGAGATACGGCCCAGATAGAATGGTCTGGTGGGCAGGATACACCCTGCAGGCTCTATTTTGCCTGTTCCTGGTCTACAGAGTAGGTCAGATAAGGATTCCTCACCCTTTATGCTGCTGGAGATCACCAGCACTCAGCCTACATTAAGAGAAGTCAATGTCAAAACTCTCATTGACTTGAATGATTCAAGATAAGGACATTAGCAGGTCTATGGTAAGAATTTTGGCCAATATGCACTTACCTGCTCCTCCTCTTGCACTAAGATCAGTAAGGGCAGCAGCAGAACTTATATTAAGATAGGATGACTTTGAGAATGCCACCAAAACATTACTCCATGTTCAAGGTTGTTAGACAAAGTGTATTTCTTTGAGTCTCAAAACCTCCTACCCTTTTCTGCAGTGCACACTGAAATCCAGCTCCAAGCACACAAGTTCTTCTATTTTTTTAAGTAGTCATCTTCCAGCCTAGTGTACAAAGCCACAAAGTGGGAAGAAGCACTGCTTTTAGTATGAGAGACTTAAAATATTATGACTATGTAGGTATGCCCTGTGAACTGTCAGCAGGTTGCTCTAGCTAAAGCTGTTGGTCAATTTATTTCAATAAAATTATCAGGCTTATTTCTTTATCTCAGCTGGTATCACAGAGTCATAACATTTTTGTAGGAATGACTGTCTGGGGAATTTTGTGGGATGACACAGTCCTTGTGTCAACTTTCAAAACTGTACAAATTATAAAACCATGTGATGATTTTTTCAGGATACTGTAACACAGTTATTTGCTCTAGAAAAAATGTCTAAAAAGATCAGTCTGTTATCAGATGCCATTGCTCAGGGATATGAAAAATATGGAAATATCTGAGTTTAAATCATCCAAATGCCCAAAACAGCATAAGAAATTAGTTTCTTAAGCTATTTTTATGTTTTTTTCTAGTTTGCAGCTAAATCATGCGTTATAGTGAATCATTAACTACTGACTTTTATAGCTAATCCTTATACAGCTCATTTTATCTTAGCTGATCTTTTTGAAGTCTAAAGTATATGCATTAAAAATTACAATTACCTGTTTTTAGCATGACTTAAGAAGTTTAGCATTTTCTTTGCAGGAGTCATATAAAGGAATTGACCTTTCCTCATACTAAGCCCTATTAACTGAGTTTGCGTGCTGGATGTTGTCTCATCACTGTTTTCATGGATGATTTTTCCATCATCTGTGGGATGCACAGTTCACTTCCTGATACATTTAGAGTCCCAACCCTTTGGTGTGCAGACTCAACTCAGCTTATATTTGCAGTGCCAAGCATTCTTCATGCTGTAAGCAGGGATGATGCATCAGTTCAAACTGTATTAGTACTGTATCAGTACAGCATTGGAGGTATTTCCTTTTCTTAGTTATATTACAACTGAAAAACAAATCAGGTCATTATACTTCCTATAATTTCATTCTACAGAAATGTGGATAATCAAATGCTTGTGTATATGTGTGTGGGGTTTTTTTCCTCCAGCCAGAGACAGTGAAATTTTATGCTTTGATTTGTTCTAAGGCAATCAATCTGTGGTTCTTTGTAGTCCTGCCTGTGGCTCTCTTATGAGATTTAATAAAGCACTGGGCCATGTCCTGGGGATAGTTTTCCTGAAGGGAATAGTAACTTAAAGAAAATAAAGAAAACTCAGTCAGGGAGAACCCCTTGCAAGAGCCTGAGGCTGATAGGTGCTCAGAAACTGCAACTCTCATTGATAGAGACAGGAGGCAGATAAAATACTAAAATATAGGTAGACAAGTAAGTGGGCTAAACACAATACTCCTGTGTATTGCTATTCTATCCCACAATATGACACTTTTCTATTGGCAGCTGCAAGCTGTGTATGGGTTTGTGTGTACCTCCCAATATGGACAATATTTGGCCAAATATAAAATATTGCATTTAGGGATCCAAGGCTAGATCCATAAAGACATCAAGCCCTGTGAATTGCAGTGCCTGACTTTAGGCACCTACATACTTTTGGTACCTCAACACAGTATAGTGCAGGACTGTGCAGGTATGGTTTTAGGTGGGGGGTGCAGCAGTGTGCACCTCTCTTCCATCATTATTGCTGCTGTCTCTGGTCATAGGGGAAGCCCTAGAGACACTCCTGTTGCTCCAGCCATGGACTGTGGCTGGGCAGGGTATCATGCTCAGACAAGAACAGCAGCAGTGTGCAGGTTCCTCCTTGTAGTGCATGCTGCTTCCACTGCCTCTGAGGACCTAGGCCTCATATACAGTAGTGTTGGGAATTACAGAAATGCATTGCCAGGCATAGTGATCTACCCTGCTTATTGTCACCTCCAGAATCAATCAGCATTACTCCCTTCCCAATTTGGGTTTCCTATTCAATATGTGGGTTTCAGATAACTTTCTTTATCAATGCTAATTTTGTTGTTCCCTGCCTATGTTTGTAACAGCTTTACATCTCTGTAGGTTGTTCTCCTGTTTTTAACACCTAATTTAAAATAATTTGTAACCTTCATTAGTGTAATGCTTACTCTTTCTCGTGCAACCATTAATGAAGATGATAACACTAGGCTGCCACCCGTCTATATTTCTAAATGTATAAAAAAGTATGTTTATTTTTTGGTTATGACCTTTCAACTAGACTTCATTGAAACCCACATTTCTGTTCTAATATTTTGACATTTATTTTAATTTTCTATTTTGATATTTCATTTAATGTTTTTGATGAAAAAGAAATATTTTGATGTTGCCAAATCAAACTAACTAAATTACAACTTCCATCCAGGGATCCTATAGTAATTGAACATTCTGATACCATTTCAAAAACTGAGATGTGTCAGAGCAGCCAAAATATTAAACTTTATTTGAGGGTGGGGAGAGGGGTTCTATAGGACATTTTTTTTCAAAGATCAAGTTTTGAATAACTTAAGAAAATAAATAGAATTACAAAATTCCCAAACAGGTTTACTTTTCAAAAGCCTATGACTATGTTCACATCTCAGCCAATGTAAATGATCTTGGAAAGATATCTCCCACACAGATCCTTGCCTTTTGGAATGTATGTTTTTTTTAATCTACTATCTAATTAAATGCTTTCCTGCATTTTAATGGATTTTATCTGATGATTTCATTCTCTCTCCCTCCATAATTGTGCATATTTTACCCAAACCATGTTGACTGGTAAGAGCAATACACTTCCTCAACTAACAGGATGGGTTCAGAGGAAGGGCAGGCCAAAGTGCTCTGGGTCAGAATACAAGGGGGTCGTGGGGAAAAGGACTTAACGGTGGGTGTCTACTACAGACCACCCAACCAGGGGGAAGAGATGGACTGGGAAGTCTCAGGACAGCTCATAGTGGCAGTTAAGTCGAGGGATGTAGATGGGTGATCTAAACTACCTAGACATTTGCTGGGAGGAGCAGTCAGCCAGGTCTGATGGCTCACGTAGGTTCCTTGCTAGGATCCAAGACCTCCATCTAACCCAGGAGGTGCACAGTCCCACCAGGGGGAATGCCCCACTGGACCTGGTCCTGGCCTCAGGTGATGACCTGGTGAGGGGACTCCACCTGGCCAATAGTGATCATCGCCTACTGGAATTCACCATCCAGCACAGGGTATCAAGGGCCTGCAGCAAGGCAGTAACCCTTGACTTCAGGAGGGAC
>JAGPOW010003685.1:12342459-12368475 GCA_030014935.1 Caiman crocodilus
ACTTCAACAAGTTGAGTTTGGTAGGAGAGACACTGTGGTTCTGGAAAGTAGGGGAACTAGGTATCCAAGATGAGTGGACTTTCCTTAAGGAGACAATCCTCTGAGCCCAAGGGGTGACAGTCCCAGTGCAAGTCAAAGGGGAAAAAAGTGCTCAAAAGCCCCCTTAGATCACCAAAGGCATTCAGGAATGTCTGAAAGCCAAAAAGGAGGTATATATCCAGGGGAAGGGGGGGGGGGCTATCACCAAAGACGATTATACCTCCATAGCAAGAATATGTAGGTAGGGTGTTAGGAAGGCTAAGGTGGAGATGGAACTAGGGCTAGCAACAAGGATCAAGGACAATAAAAAAGTCCTTTTTTAAATACATAGGGAGCAAAAAGAAGGCACCAGGCAATGTGGGCCCCCTGCAGGATACACTTGGCAGTCTGGTGTTTGCATCAGATGAAAAAGCAGACCTTTTTAACAAATTCTTTGCTTATATTTTTCTGAGTAGGGACCAGGAATTGTCCCCCACTGGGCTACAGGATGGACTCAGGAGTGACTTGCCAAGTCTAGAGTCAGGGAAGACTGAGTTAGGGAACTTCTGTTGGGGCTGGATGTGTTCAAATCAGCAGGTCCAGATGCTCTCCACCCCAGGGTGCTGAGGGAATTGGCAGGAGTCATCGCAGGGCCCCTGCCACAGATTTATGAGCACTCATGGTGCTCTGGCCAGATGCCAGAAGACTGGAAGAAGTCCAATGTGGTCCCCATTTTCAAAAAAGGGAGAACCCGAGCAACTATAGGCCTGTTAGTCTTACTTAGGTCCTGGGGAAGCTCGCTCTTTGAAAAAATTATCCAGGAGCACATCTGAGAGGGACCAGCAGGGGGGAGGATGCTCAAGGGCAACCAGCATGGATTCATTAAGGGCAGGTTCTGTTAAATCAACCTGATTGCCTTTTATGATCAGGTCACAAAATCATTGGACGCAGGTATCGCAGTGGATGTAGTCTTTCTGGACTTCAGGAAGGCCTTCAACACTGTCTCCCATCCCCGCATTCTCATTAAAAAGCTAGTGTGACTGTGGCCTTGATGCCTACACAGTCAGATGGAACACAAATTGGCTAGGGGTCACACCCAGAGATTGGTGGCGGATGGTGTCATATTTGGCTTGGAGGGAGGTGGGCAGTGGAGTCCCCCAGGGCTCGGTCCTCGGGCCTGTACTGTACAATTTCTTTATTAGCAACTTGGACAAGGTGGTGAAAAGCACCCTATTCAAATTCACTGATGACAATAAAATTTGGGCAAGGTGAGCATGCAAGAAGGGAGGGACAGGATACAACCGGGCCTGGACCGGTTACAGGGGTGGGTAATAAATAGGATGGGATTCGATACTGACAAGTGCAGGCTGCTGCACTTGGGCAGTAAGAACCAGCACCATACCTATAGGCTGGAGAACTCCCTTTTGAAAACACAGTAGTAGAAAGAGATCTCAGAGTCATTACTGATTCCAAAATGAACATGAGTCACCAATGTGAGGATGCGGTCAGCAAGGCTGATCATACCTTGTCATGTATCCACAGATGCATCACAGGCAGGTACAGGGAGGTGATCCTCCCCCTCTATGCAACACTGATCAGGCCACAGTTGGAGTACTGTGTCCAGTTCTCTGGACGGTCCAGCGGAGGGCCTCCTGCATGATCAGGGGGCAGCAGGGCAGGCCCTAAGAGGAGAGGCTAAGGGACCTGAACATGTTCAGCCTTCACAAGAGAAGGCTGAGAGGGGATTTAGTGGCCATCTATAAACTTACCAGGGGGGACCATAGTGGATTGGATGAGAACCTGAGCATGTCCCGGAGTAACAAGGAACAATGGCCATAAGTTGATTGAGAGTAGGATCAGGCTAGACGTCAGGAAGCACTACTTCACAGTCAGGGCTGCCAGGATCTGGAACCAGCTTCCAAAGGAAGTGGTACTGGCCCCTTCCTTAGGGGTCTTTAAAAGGAGGCTTGATAACTACCCAGCTGGGGTTATTTGAGCTTAAACTTAGTAGGGGCCATAAGAGCCCTGTATTCGTTCCTGCCGAGGGCAGGGGGTCGGACAAGATGATCTGCTCAGGTCCCCTCCGACCCTACTTCTATGAATCTATGTGTTCCACTGCTTTCTTATCTTCTGACAATACACCCCAGATGTATTATCTTGTCACCACTTTTGATGTCTTTGGTAAAGGGGTACCAACTAAACTGCATTACTGTAAAAGTCTTCTTCCAGGGAAACTAATGAATAGGTTTTAGTTGAAAGCAGAAAAACTAGAGGAAAATGGACTTGTTCTGATCCTTTTCTTTGCTTTAATCCTTTCGAGGTGATGGGTGGTGATGAATGTAAAAATCAAATAAAAGGAGAGAGAGAGATTTGGGCTTAATTTAAAGATAAGTGTGGTCATAAACGTTTGTCTTGCCTCATAAAGGTAAGGCAGGCAATTCATTATAATATGCAGATAAAGCAGCAAAACTGATAATATTATGCAGTAGGCTGTGGGTAATGATGCTTTAAGTGAAAGAATATAACACATTTTAGAATTTTTCACTGGAATCATTTTTGCTCTTTGTAGAAAAGAAAACAATGAGTCCTAAAAAAAGTTCTCTGATTAGGAACTACACTTGATCTGAGCCTTCAAGAGGCCAGAATGGACAACAACATATCAGATGTCCTTTCTTGTTTATTGGTGGATAGGTTTTTTTAAAATCACAATTAACAAGAAGATTTATTCAGAGTTAGTTGCCAACTTCTAAACTGAAGGGATACTTTTAATAAAAAATATCAATTGAGAGCTTTTGGAGGGGGAGGGGGGGTGTAGGCACGTGTGAAAGCAAGGGAAACATTCCTGTTCGTTTTAGATTCCTCACAAGTCTTTTTGTGTATTGCTTAATAGCCTTCTGAGAGAACTGAAGTCTCATTTTGTGCTACTGTGAATTTAAATCCAGGTCACAGAGATGTTAAATAGCAAATGACACATTTACTGTGCCATCCAGCTGCCTTCTATAATACAGCAGGAATGCTTTCTGAATAGAGACAGCATGCCAATATTAAGTTATATATGAGAAGTTTTGTTTGGCAGGTCAGTGCAAGAAGAAAGATGTTGCTCACATTTAAAATGTTACTTAGTTTATTGCTAACTAACTCCCGGAAATGTATAGTAGCTAAAAATCTCTCTTTCTTTATTGAAGAAAAAAACCCTGGTTAAATCCCTCATTCCTGATTGTTTAATGAGTTACATTTGTTTGCCATACAAAAGCAAAGATTTTCATTTCCAGGTTATGAGAGGTCAGGTAACTCACCAATTCACAGTCTTAACTTTGGTGAACTTAGAATTTTCTTTCAACTGAAGTATCCTTTTTTTTTTCAGGTTTCCAGTGTATCATAAATGTCCCGCCTCAGAAACCGGCACATTAGCCAAACCATACAAGAAAAAATTATATAGCTGGAACATCTTGGTTCCTACAAAAGTCTTCTCTGGAGCTAGAGAAAGTGTTCAGTTGTGTCCAAGATTTGATAAATTACTAACTAAATCACATACAACTAAATTATATTGTATGTGAATATTTGTACCTAGATACCTGTTTCTAATAATATCCTAAAACAGGGCAGTCCAACTTCTAAGTGGGTGAGGACTGTGAATCTCCAACCACATACCACATGCTGCACTGTGTGACCCCCCCACCTTTCCTCACCCCACTGCACAGGCTGCTGACGTGCCAGGTGAGCTCCCCAAACCACACTCATATTCCCCCCCGACACAGGCTGGGCAGGCTCCTTGTCATGCTTTGGGAACACACGACACAACATCCCTCCCCCTGTATGCGAGTGCTGCCATACAGCACCCCTCTCCCTTTCTGGGTTGCAATATGCCATGTGCTCCCCCCACCTCTTCTATGTGGCCAGGCTTCAGTGCTCCAGCTCTGCCCTCCATGTGGTGGGTGAGTCTCATTGCACCATACCAGCATGGATGCTGTGCAAGGTTTCTGGGTTTCCAGGGTCCTCTAGTCATGGGCTCCCTCAGCTCTGCAGGCTAGGCTGCTGCACCCTGAGGTAGGAGGGAGAGCCTGGGGACTCCAGTGGCAGAGCAAAAGACAGTGGCATCTGGACCAGGATGTGGAGGGTCACATGTTAGCTTCTCAGGGACCATATGTGATCTGTTGGTCACCAGTTAGACAGCACTGTTTTAAGACATCAAGTCCAAACGGCTGCTAAATTGACCTTCAACCAGCAGATGGAGACAAGAAACATTTGTTTTTATTTCCTTTACTTTACAATGATTTCTACTGCTGAGCAGGTAGTTTCACCTTCAGCCTCCCACATGGTGAACACTTGCTCAGAGCAGCTGTTTTCTATCTCAGTTTTTGAGAACCCATTTTAAATAGGCTTAACTCTGTCAACCTGTGAGGGTTGTTTTTCTTCCTCTAGTTCTGTGTGTAGAAGGGCTTTTCAATTATACTTTATTTAAAGACTGATTGGACTGCAGGTGTGATAGTGACTATCTTGGCCAGACCAAGGGGTTGCATTGGGGTACTTCACAGCTAGAAACCAAGAATCTAATGTTTAAGTCAGAGACTTCAGTTCATAAGTTAGGATCTGTAATGAACCCATATCCTCTTGTGGAATACATACATAAAGGTATATAAATAGCACACTTATTAGATAGTTTTATATTTCCTCTGGATAAAAGTAGTTCACGAGCTATATCCAGGGTCCACAGCACTTCAAATCTTGCACACGCCCCGTTTGTGTGATAATTGCTATCTAAACAACCTGTGGATAGAGTAACGTGCCTTGTACTTTGCCTTGTACTTTGCACACATACCACACACATACCACATAAGAATGTGAACTTAGCTTCTATTTTCTGCTTTTAATTACACATATTTATATTAAAATGCCTATACAAGTGCTGCAAACTTCAATGAAAATATGTAAAAGAATAGTGTACTCTGGAGAGCTTACTGTATCAGGATCTGAACCACCAAAACCTGATAATATATGCTTCACTTTATGCCACTGGGTATTGCTATTGACTTTTTCACAGGTGAATGTAGATGACAGTGCTTTGCACAGTTGCTCAAATGATGAATTCAAGGCAATTAAAAGTAGAATAAACTCTCAGTGTTAACAAACCTCATCACAGACATAGGCAAATGAGAGTGGTGATTTTGGTGGCAGGATTTTCTATGGATTGGGTAAGTGTCAAACTCTGATAAAGAGCTAGCTGAAAGTTCAACCTAAGGAATTTTACAAAAGCCTTTCCTTATCTTAGAAATGGATTAGATTCAATTATTTTTGACTCCACCACTTTTTTCTCTGCCTAACATATGAGGCTTTATAATCCACAAGTACTTAGCTAGTCTTCCTCAGAACTCATTTCTGTCAAGACTTCCTCCTGATCAACCGCTGTGGCTAACCCCCCGTTTGTGGTCTGACTCAGGGTTGAACAATTATTTTGACTGGAGGGCCACTTTTAACAAGTTTGGGTGTCCTCAAGGGTCATATCTTCTCCCCACCCCTGCCTCTGGAGCTGTAGCATGTCCTGATCTTCTCTCTCTGTCTCTCTCTCTCTGTCCCCTTCCCACTTGGACCTATGGCATGCCTGGATCCTTTCTCTCTCTCTTGCTCTCTCTCCCCTTCCCTTCCCAGAGCTACAGCATGCCCTGATCCTCTCTGTCTTCCTTCTACCCCCTTCACCTTCCCCCCACCCAGAGCTGTAGCATTTCCTAATCCCCATCCCTGACTTGGAACCTACCAGCGCCCTCCGCAGCTTACACCGCCACCTGCCCAGCATGGCAGAAGCAGCCCTGGGTGGGCACCAGCATCCAGGTGATGATTGGAACATCTATCTGGGTCTGCAGCTAATGCTACCACATCAGCACTCGGCAGAAGCAATCCTGTCCACTCACCCAGTGCAATGGAAACAATCCCACCCTCCTGCCCAGCCTGTCTCTGCTTGTCTTTTATCTTCAGTCTACCAGTTTCCTTCCTGATTTTCCCCTATGCCTCCCAGTTCCTTCAGCTTCCACAATACTCACCCATGCCCAAAGCCATGGTAAGCTCAAATGGTGAGGTGATGCTCACAGGAAATGCTTGTAATAATACAGATATATGTGCTGAAAATAAAACTGTTATGTTATACCATCTGTTGATTACATTTTGATATGCTTATAATTCAAAACATATTTTGATTAGCAAAACTAAATACAGTGCAAGTTACCTCTGATATCCTTAAACTAAAAACTCCTGTGTTTAATTTTAAAATTATTTGTTTTCTATGCCATTTACAGCTGTTGAATGTAATCAGTATTTTCTCTTTGTGCTGGTTCAGTGCATATATGCATATGCATGTGTGTTCAAAACCATCTCTGAGTCCTAACCATTTGGGTTGTGGAGACAAAGGCAGTCATATATGATGTTAGCCACTTCCTTGTATATTTTTGGCAATGGAAACTGGTATGTCTCAACTGCACTAGCCCAATTAACTGGTTGGCTTGGGAGGACTTTTGAATTTGATTTGATGAATCAGGTATGAGCATACAGTAGTAGTTTTTAAGGATCAAAGCAAGACCAAACAATCTATTAAGGTCTCGCTCAACTTTTCAGTGCTAAGCAGCCCATCATTGTCTGTGAAAAGCAGGAGGTGTAAAGTATACACATCTGGTGCATCTACATGTTCATTAATGCTTTACCATTCATTCCATCCAGGAAGAGCACAGACCAACTATAGATGCTTCCTTATCCTCTCAAAGTGTGTTTGTGCCTGAAAGCTTGCAAACAATAATCGTTTCCCAACTATTTGAGTTCTTCTAATAAAAGATATCAGATTCACCCAAAGAATCTTGTCTGCCTTTGATACTGCACATTCCATTTAGAACTTGCTCAATAAAGGACTGACTAAATGTGTAGTAACTAAAGTTACTGCGCAGCAGTGCCAGCACACAGTTATTTTGTGATGCTTCCTGCACATTAGCTTAATAATAACACTGCTCAATAGGCTATTAGCATGTTTTTTAACCACCATGCTACTTTGCAGTGTTATTAGGCTAATGTTCAGTAAGCATCTCGTGTAGACATGCCCATTAATTTGGATTTTTAACTGAAATCAAGATAATTTAATCTGCATCTGTAATCTTCCTGTCCCATACCTTTCTAAAAATAATATACCCGCCTGCCAGAAGTATTAATAGTGTTTGCTTTTATATAGCGCATTTGAGAACGTTCTGTAATCTAATAAGCGGCTATGTAAAGATCCTATATCTCAATTGCTGATAGGTTAGCCCTATCCTTACCATCAGTCTATTACATAAAAATCCTTTCAGGACAGAAATAATACAGGGTTTAGCAAAAACATTAAAAAACAGATTTAGAATTAAATACAAGTTCCAGTCATTCACAGGCTGGAAAGCAAGCAAAATTATTGAAATGAATTATGTGAAAGCCAGGTTAGAAATAACAACTGAGGTTATAGCAGGGGTTTACAAATTGTTTTGAATAATTTCATTTTATATTAGTTTGCTAAATACCAATTGTTGTAGTTGGTTTACCTCTGTTTCTCTTTGTGTTTCAATCTTTGTACTTGGAACTGATTTCCCCTACTTTTTGATATCTGGGAGATACATTGCAATATTAAGTAAAGGGAACAATGTAAACATTTTGTTCTTAATTTAAAAAACAGATCAACTAAATGACACTAGGGTTGCTTCAAATACTGTTGTCCAAACTCGGTATTTCAAGTGTCTCAATAAAATGAACCTGACCACAAAAATGTGTGGCCCATAAGGTCAGCATGGGGCTCCCCCAAAAGTGGGACAATTCCTGCCTGACCAGTGCTTCATTGTTTCATAGTTGTTGGGGTCAGAAGGGACATCAATAGATTAAGTCCAGCCCCCTGCCCCGGGCAGGAAAGAATGCTGGGGTCATATGACCCCAGCCAGGTGCTTGTCCAGTCTCCTCTTAAAGACCCCCAAGGTAAGGGAGAGCACCACCTCCCTTGGAAGTCCATTCCAAATTCTGGCAACCCTTATCGTGAAGAAATTCTTTCTCATGTCCAACCTTAATCTGCTCTCTGTCAGTTTGTGGCTGTTATTCCTCGTTATTTCAAGGGGTGCGCTGGTAACGAGAGCATCTCCTATTTCTTGCTGTCCCCCCTCGAGGAATTTATAAATGGCCACAAGATTCCCTTTCAGCTTTCTATTGAACAGGCTGAAGAGATCCAGTTCCCTTAGTCTATCCTCTTAGGACCTTACCTACAAGCCCCTAACCATATGAGTGTCCCTTCTCAAGGTTATCCTCACCCATCTTGAAGTGTGGCATTTAGAACTGGACACAGTACTCCAACTGCGACCTGACCAATGCTTCATAGAGGGGAAAGATCACCTCCCTGAACCGTTTCATGATGCACCTGCTAACACATGATAGAGTGTGGTTAGCTTTACTGATTACTTCACCACATCGATGAATCATATTCATCTTGGAGTCAACTGTGACTCCGAGATACCTTTCTGCCACGGTGCTGCTGAAAATGTCATTCCCTAACCTAAGTGTGTTGCTGACTCCTTGTCCCTAGATGCAGCACTTTGCATTTGTTTTTGTTGATATGCATCTTATTCTTTTCTGCTCACTTTCAAACTGTCCAGGGCCACCTGGATTCGATCCTTTCCCATTAGTGTGTTTACTGTACCCTATCATTTCATATCATCCACAAATTTGGACACAGTGTACTCCACGCCCTCATCCAAGTCTCTGATGAAGACATTGAATAGCACAGGTCCAAGGACTGAGTCTTGGGGGACCCCACTGCTTGCATCTTTCCAGGCTGATGCCAACTTGTCCACCAGCACTCATTGGGTGTGACCCTTAAGCCAATTTGCCACTCACCACATCATGTAATCATCTATCTCGCAGCTGCTCATTGTTAAGCTGAGTGAACTAAAATCTGTGGAGGGCTAGCATGGAGCTGCCCCAGAATTGGGACAGTTTCCCCCTCTTCCCCCAGCCCAGGCCTGACACCCATTCCTCCTGCCAGCCCAGGGCTGACACCTGGGGGAACCTGAAACTCTTCTTGGCTGTGTTCCTGTCAGGAACAGATTTTCTCCTGATAGAAGCACATGTAGATGTGTTCATGTTAACATACCTTAAGTTACTATGCAGTAACCTTAATGCACATTAATTGCATGTGTGGATGCACCCGCTGAGTAGAAAGCCTTGGGATTTAGCCTTGAACAAGTAGGTTCTTTATTTAAAAGTATGTTTTATAACAAACAAATGTGCTAGAGCATTAACATGCATACAAGTGCTTTGCAAATCGCTATACTGAACCTGCGCCCAATTCCCCAGCTATTTTAGCAGCAGTCTCCTAAATTAGGTTTCATGTAGTCAAAAAAGTGTGTGGTGTTTGAGTAAGAGGGACCTTTGGACCAACTGAAGGTTAGATTAAGACAACTAAATCCATGTTATCTCTGATATGAGGCATATTGGAACCCAGAAAAGAAAAAATATCTAGTGTATTATCCCAGCATTTCACCTTGATCTTCATGCCATCAGAAAAAGTCCAGAATGATGTAATTACATGGAAAGTGCCATTATGATTTATGTCAAACATTCACATATTCCCATAGCTCAAGGAAGGTCAGCTACAAACCAGCTGTGTTTCAAAAAAGTAAAGGAGACACCTTTTGTGTAAGTAAGCATCAGGAATGTCAGTTTTAATCTACAATTTTCCTGCTTTTAGCCAAACCATAACATTTTTGTTGTTTTTAAAAGCTTGAAGGTAGTGCATTTGAAAGAAGTCAAGTTAATATCACTGGTAAACTAACAGCAGTACAACAAAATGACAGCAGTTTGAAAATATTGCAAGAATGATTGAATTTTTTTCTTCTGGCAACTATGAATTGATATGATTGTATTTATTGCCTTTTATATTTCTATTCCATCAACACTTGTATGACTGAAGAGTTTTGTTCACTGCAACATTGGCAGAGGGCAACACTCTTGTATTGCTCACAAAAGCAATTATTACTCCAAAAGTGTCATGCAACCCTCTTAACACCTCTTAAAAGTATTAAAACTTTAGTCATCTGATCAGAGATCAAAAATAATGCAAAGTTTGTTTGTTAGCTGTCTAATCATACCATAAATGGCAACAGGCAAAAGCAAAGTCAATGCAAATAGGCCAAAATATTTTAGTATGCACAGTGCCTTTTCTTGACTGGTGTCTGTCACCAAATATAGATTCTTAGACAGGGGTGGACTCTGATACAGCTACATTTAAAAAAAAAAAAAAAGCAACCTTATCGAAGAGGTGCTATAGTGAAGAGGCTTTTACTCATAAAATGAATTATTCACTCTGATCAATTTATCTGACTCTAATTGTAAATGTGCATCGACCTTGACATGGGTTTCACTTGGATTGCAAGCAATTCACTTTTTATGTTAAATTATGTACACCTTACTAGTTTTTATATAAAACTAGGAAAATAAGAGTACAGCAAATTCCTACTCAACAACCCACTGAAATTAACAGACATCTTTCCATTGACTAAAGTGAATGTGGATAGTTTCATAGTTGGTAGGATCAGAAGGAACCTGAGCAGATCATCAAGTCTGACCCCCTGCCATGGGCAGGAAAGAATGCTGTGGTCAAATGACCCTGGCTAGGTGATTGTCTAGCCTCCTTTTGAAGACCCCCCAGGGTAGGAGCCAGCACCACTTCCCTTGGAAGTTGTCTCCAGATCCTAGCCACCCTGACTGTTAAGTAGTGCTTCCTGATGTCTGGCCTGAACCTACTCTCAGTCAACTTATGGCTTTTATTCCTTGTTACACCCAGTAGTGCTCGGGGGAACAGGGACTCACCTATTGCCTGCTGGTCCCCCTTGACCAGTTTATAAATGGCCACCAGATCCCCTCTCAGCCTCCCTAGATGCAGTACCTTGTACTTGTCAGTGTTGAAACCCATCCTAGTCTCATCCGCCCACCCCTGTAACCTGTTCAGATCTAGTTGTAGCCTGTCCCTCTCTAATGTGCTCACTTCTCCCCACATCTTAGTGTCATCTGCAAACTTGAACCAGGTGCTTTTCACCCCCTTGTCCAAGTCACTGATGAAGATGTTGAAGAATGCGCGCCCAAGGACTGGGCCCTGGGGAACCCCACTGACCACATCCCTCCCGGTCAAAAATGTCCCATCCACCACCACTGTCTGGGCGTGACGCTCCAGCCAATTAGCAACCCATCTGACTATGTAGGCATCAACACTAACACATGGATGGATGTACACATTTCTTGAAGTACATTAAACATGCTTGTTTTTAGTTGAATCCAGATACCATTATGAAGAATTCCTTCAAATAGTTAAATACATAATAGGATAAAATTATTACCAAATGGAAGTTTAAAATGACTGCCAGGTATTCTATAAAAACAAGCAATCAACAATGTTGTAGAAAACTCCATCTTCCTACCTTGTTGACAAACCACTCAAGCTTTGTCCTCCTAATTTGTTCATGTTAATGGGGGATCCCTAGTAGAAGCTAGTAAAACTGTTAAATATTACTACTTATTCAGCTTTCTTTATTTCAGGTAGTATTCAGTATGATACAAGTAACTATTCCCTTTTCTTTTCCCACACATATTGCACATATAGCTTCTTGTATCCTTCCTCTTTCCTTTTTCTACCTCTGCCCTTCTCTATACTTATTCATTTGGTCACATTTAATTAAATGAGTGCAAATCCCTGTGTAGGCACTCAATTTCAGTTTAATGGTATATTCCAGGGTTTTTTTCCTTAAATTGTTTCCTAATCACTTACTGTGAACCAAATAAGCATAATTTAAAATGAAATAAGAGGGTACACACCAAGTCAGATCATAACCTTTTATAGGAAAAACCTGAATTCATATCCTTATCTCTGCCTATCTTTCCCATATATCCTTCTTTCCTATCATCTGATATGGCAATCTACACTATGTGACACATTTTCTGTACAATCCAAGTACTGCCACCTTTAAAGCAATTTCCTGGTCTGAGGGAGAAGGTGATTGGATTTTAAATAAAGAAAAATGTTCTTTTCAGGAAAATAGTTATAACACTAAAATAGCAAGGAATATGTTTTTTATTAAAGTAAATTACAAATAAACTTCTCAGATGTCCAAATACAAAAAACGAAAAGGAAAAAACATTCCACCAACTTTCAATAAAATGTACTCTATTCTGCTCTCATCTTAGTTGGGGAATATAATTTAATTCACTTCAGTGATAGTCACTCCTATGTAATTAAGGTAGGTAGGATACTGTTGATCCTTTGGATCATGGTGTACACATAAGAGGTCTAATAAGATGCCTGATGAATCCTTTTGTGGGACAAGCCCAATTCAAGAGAACACATCTCATTATACATTTCACAGATTATTATGTTTTTAAAGTTGGAGTGAAACTTAATAGCATACTCCTTTTTTCTTTCTTTCTCGTGTTGCTTCCATCCTCTCTTGATCTGAAGCCAGTGTCACATGTTCCCTCCAGAGTGAATGGGATTCTGCACACTCTTCCCAGCCTTCTGCGCTTATGCTGAATGAGTTCATATAATTTTGGCACACATTGTGGTACCACTAGAGAGGGCAACCCCACTTTCTAGAGCCACCTTGAATCTCACTAAACATAATATTCAGTTACAGTCTTGTCCCATTCTCCTAATGTGGCAGATCCATTGCAATCTTTTCTTCTTGATAGTGGTATCAAAGTGTGCCAGTCCTGCTTACACTCTGGTACCTCTGTGTTTAGTATTTTCAATTTATTTTCAGGGTTTTACACAGACCTCTCCCATGGAAGCTATAGTGGTAACTAGGGAGAATTGTGCTTATTAACACTAGAATCCCAAGTGTGCAAGCTACAGCTGGAAGAAGTTTTAGAAAATATAACATTTTAGACTGATTTCTTTCCTAGAATATTTGCATACAAGGATGTAGCCCTCCATAAATCTATTTTACAGTTGAATCTAAAGTGTAATTAGATTGAAATGACATCAGCCATAAATTAATCATATTATGTCCGCTCAGTTTTAAGTTAAATTTTAAAAGAAATTAGCTGTGGGCCAAACCAGAAGTGTCCCACAGGAGTGTGTGTGTGTGTGTGGGGGAGGGGCCTCCACGTGCTCAGCGGGTGAACCCGGAAGTGAGCCGGAAGTACTTCTGTTCCACTTCCAGGTCTGCTAGGGAGTGTGGTGAGGATCCCCACCCCATGCCTCTCTGGCTCAGCAATCAGCTTCAGGGGGACCCTGGGTGCCCCTCTCCAACCCAAGAGGCACCAGTCACTGAGTTGGGGGGGCACAGAAGGGCCCCCTGTGTGCTCCTCGGTGGACCTGGAAGTGGACCAGAAGTGCTTCTGGTCCACTTCCAGGTCTGCTGCTGAGCATGCTTAGGAGCCCCTGTGCTTCTGTGGAACACTCCATGCAACCCAGCATCATGGTGTTCATGAGCCCCTGCTACCTAGAATTACATAGAAAAAACACTTAAAGCTGCATGTCTCATTTATGGTATGATGTCTGAATCTCTCTGAATTGATTTGGAGTTTGATTTGGAGAGATTAAAGGGTCCTCTGATTTGACTTGGATTCAGAGATTCAGCCACCAAATCAGGCTGAATCTCCACTAAATCGAATCAGGGACCAAAGCTTAGCACCGCTCTAGTGGTTTGTGGCACTGTATACCTGCCTGTGGCACCACAGACCACATGTACCACAAATGCATGCATTCATTGTGCTGCTTATTTGCAGTGCAGTAGATTTTTTTTGACACTGGGAGATCCCAGTGTCAAAAAAAGGAGGGGTGGTGCACGTAGTGTCAGTGTGTGCCACCTGAAACTGGAGGCTGGCCAGCCACCTTCCATGTACCTAGATCACCACTGCTGGAGTCCCTGGAGTCGCCCAGGAGTCCAGGGAAGACTTCTGGGGTCAGCACAGTTGCTGGCCCCAACCTCCCCTACCCCACCTGAGGAACTTGCTGTATACTAGAGCGCACGTGCAGGAGCATTCTCTAGGGACAAGTAGCTGCAGCACAGCTATGTGCCACTATTTGTCACTGGGAAAATGTATGTGGTTGCTTGTCTGGATGTACCCTTAAATGGTATTCACTAAAATCCTCTTCTGAATTTGAAATTCCAAACCTTATTTATTATTAAAATAATTCTTAATACTAAGAAAGCTTTGGAGTATCAGGAAATGGCAGAAAAGCTTGAAGAACCATATGAGAAGTAAAGATTTTTGTGCATGATATGTTTTCTTGAGCCAACTGCATGGTTGGGTTAGATTTGGATAATCTTTCAAATGCAATGCATACTTCTTCAGGTCTGAGGAAAAAGCAGGCACGCTGAAGATTAAAAACAGGCATGGCTACAACATCACTCTAGCAGTATCAAAGAAACATTGCAGTTTTCAGTTTTGCTGATGATCATAGGACTTGCTCTGTCTCCTCCTTTTTTGTGTGAAGTTGTGTTGCTTTACATTTTAGTTATGAATGGTTAAAGAGAGTCTTTATTTTTGCTAGGAATTGCTAGCTGGAGCATATTCCTTTCATTTAAAATACAGTTCCTTTCTTCCTGAATTTGAATAATTCAGAGAGAATAGAATATGACATTGTAAGACAGAGGAGGACATGGTAATTTTCTGCTTCTAACTAGTTGCCAAGAAGGGAATATTGAATAGGATTAATAACCTTAATACTTCTTTAGAAAAAGAGAAAGTCTAAAAAGTATTATAATTAGAACCATACAAAAATATTATGCCAAAAAGTATTTAAAAGTATAACAGAGAAAGAAATAAGACAAATAAGTGGTTTACAGAATGGATGAAGTTTCAGTTAGAAATAGGCAACAGAAGGATAACTTAAGAGTAGAAAGCCATCAGGGAAAGCAACCATATTATGATCACCATATCTACTGCATTTTGTTTAAATATAAATGAGCAATAATGTTCAAGACTACAAGAATAAAAATAAAAAAAAAACACATCAGCCTCAAGCCTTTGGAATGAATAAATATGCATTTGTCATTTGCTTATCATTTCAAGTGCTAGATTGTAACCCCTTACTATACTCCCACTGAATTTGGTGGGAATAATTAGAAAGTAAAACACAATTCAGTTGGGGTAAATATTTGCCAATTTGGCCCTTATTGCTTTACTCATCATGTTTTGCACATACTTTAAATGAAGTTTAATGTTATTTTTTCAATTTTTAAAAAAATTTCCTATAGGCTTAACCAATTTTTAGACCACTCCTGTCATACACTAGGTAAATTCAAGTATCATCAAATAGTAATGTTATTCCTGGGTGGATGAACTTGAAAGTGGCCTAATAAAAAGTATATACCGATGAAAGGTCAGATGTAAAATATTTAATAATAATAAAAGCCAGTTCTTAAAGTTAGTACAAATGAACTAGTAAGAATAATTAATGTGCTTGAAGATATGTACATATGTCAAACTGACATAGACACCTCTCAGACCCAGACCTTCCTTCTTATATTGCTGTTTTCTTACAAGACCTCTATAATAATATCTGCAAGAAGATATCATTGCTCACCACTGAATGCTGTGCCATGAAATTCATTTAAGAGGGTCTGTTCAGGAATGTCTAAGGTTTAGCGTGGGACATGAATAATGCATACTCCCCACAAAGAAAATATTCAGTCTTTAAAGTAAGGCACTAGTAGAGATGTAGTAAAACTTTCACTACTACTTTGTTATTGCCCTAAACTGGATGTCCTCTGTTTTACAAATGGGTATTTCTTACCTATAGCAGCAGTTGGTTAAGCCAGTCAGAGATATATATATACTGAGATGCATCATCTTATTATTTCTACTATATAGTATCATCAGCCTGTGTGCCTTTAGAGAGATGGATAAAATGGCATGGTGATGATATCATTGATTCAAATACTGAAGGATTAGTTGGAAAGGTAGAGAGGGAACTAGAGAGATAATCATGTGCAGGATAAGAGACAGATTCAGTCTGGTTCCTGTATTTGTCCACTCTTAACTGAATCCATAGAAAACGTAAATCCATGAAAAAGATTGTCAATCAGATGTACAGCTGAACCATTACCTTGAGATGACGTTCTGTAGAGTAGATCACATCTTAGACATTTACTTAATGCTTCTGGCCAATAACAGGCAGCCTTGGAAGTCTCTTGGTCAAGTTGAGTCTTCGTACTGAGCACTTGCAGCAGTTGTTAGATGGCTGAGAATTCCTGTTCGAGAGTGCAAAGGACAGAAACAGGCCTCTAATAACAATAGGCCACAACAGGAAAATAGAGATATTTTGGAAAACATGCAAAGCAGAGAATGTGACAGCAGGACAGAGGACTCTTAGGTCCACAAAATCAACAAAAGGAAAAGTTAGAACAATAATTCAGAGTGTTATTTTATTAAAAGAAAACAAATGTATCTACAGTCAGTATGAAAAATAAAGAATATTATTTTTATGTTCACAATTTACCTTTAACTGAAACATTGTATCCAAAAATTGAGTGTGCTATCCAGGGGCTAACCCAATTTTTAAATCCTGTTTGAGTCCAAACTGTGAATGTCAGTCTGCCAAACAATGGTCCACACAACTGTTTACGTGAGAAGAAGTCATTTTAAGGAGTATTTAGATATTTATCAGCTATTTATGAAGAAAAAAAATCCTATTGACATTTTATTTATTTGCCTGATTGAAGAACTCCAGAGGAATGGAACTGGTCTTTTAGAAAATAATTGTATACCTTCAAAATCTATTACCACTGATTCCAAGCAGACATTGCCAGTGATAAATCTTATTTCCTTCCTTCCTACTGTTATGGTAACAAATCTGATTATTAAAATTCTAATATTTAATCATTAAAATGATTGCTTATGATATGTAATTCTCTCAGCCCAGACAATGAAACCAGATAAATCAATTTCATCCTTATTTACAGCAAGTTTCTAGATAGTTGTATGATTATTTTTAGTATGGTAGGTCCCAGTGACTTCATTCTAACAACAGGACTCCACTGTGATAAATACTGCAGATGCGTATAGTGATATAAAAGTCCGTACCCTAAAGAGCTTACCTTTTAGCTCTCATGGACTAGCACAGTCCTGCAGTTTTTCTGCAGTATTTGTAAGCCTACCAGTTAACAATACTGTATTCTTTTGGGCCTCCTCTACTCATCCCACTACCAAGTGAATCTGTCAGTGATATTGCTTTTGCAAAACAGGAAGTAAACAAAAAGTCCGTGTTAATTTCAAGCTCCATTAAGCACAATGTTTGCCAAATGGGAAAAGACCAAACTGTTTGGGAAATTTTATTATCAGGCTCTTAATCCCATATTAAACACCATGAAAAGTAGGTAATAATAAATTCAAAATCACACCAAATACTGTTTGAATTGTTTCTTTTGAAATGACTTTGCATCCTTTAACATTAATTAACATTTCTGTTAGGCTTTGAGCAATTATCACGGAAATATTGATTACAGTACAATAAAATCAAAAGAGATTTCTGATAGTAGGTTGTTGAGACCCAGGTTTAATTGATTAACTTTCTCTCATGCCTTGCTGTTAACTTTGTTGAATGTAAAGTACTATAAATTAATATATAGCATTATATGATTTGTTCCATATAAATGGAACAAAAAGGCAGTATTATTAATAAAGTGGATCATGGATTCATATTCATGGATTTTATGATCAGAAAAAAATACTGTGATTGTCTCAAACAATCTCTGAATTATTACGTAATACCTGCTATAGTTTTTATCCAGTAATTCTCAAGATCAACAATGTATGTTGGAAACTGGCTCTTCTCATTAAAAAAAAATTACTTACTCATCAGCAATGGAAAATGGACAAGGCCCATGTTCCATTAGGCTCGAGTGTCACAATTCAGCCAATATAATGTGAGCAGTGGGTCCATACGTGCTTATGTACTGGTTGGCCCAAACCACTGGTCCTTCAGTTGGATCCACACTGGGCAGTTGTAGGATCAGGATCTTCCTGTATAATTTAAGAAGTATGTGATTTAGATTTTTAAAATAACAGCTATCAGTCAGGCATTTGAACTACACTATCAAAATATTTTAAAGGTATGGTCTGTAAAATGCTATTTTCAGTGTAGGCCAGGAGGAGATTATATAATGAAAATTATTAAAGCTGCATTTGACTTTGGAAAAAAAAGGATGATTCTGTGGAAAGTTTAATGCACAAAGCATGTTTTAAAAAGTCAGTATTCAGCAAGAGAGGCCAAATCATGGTATTTTCAGCTAATATATTTGACCTTAATCCTGAGTGCTGCAGAATGTTTTCAACTCTTATTGAAATTTGACATATGTGTGGTCATGCTGGTAGAAAGAAGACCCAAGCAGAGAGCTCTTATGAAAATACACTGATGTTTAGCTTCAATATTACTTATTTTAAAAGCTTCAGGTTTTTTATTATTATTATTTGGGGGTTGTATTTGGTGTATTTCTTGCTGTTATCGTTTCTGTATGGTTGGTTTTATTTTTAACTAGCGGTTCTCTATAGCATATAGTCTTTGTTAACTGCAACAGTACATTTTGTGAATCTTGAATTGCTTTGAGGCTCTTTCAGATAATTAGGTGACCGAGTGGTTTTACCTCTACCTAGGGTTGAGAACCCTCCTCTCCCATACTACAAAGTTTTCAGCTTCCAAAGGAATGGAAGACAACATGCACTATTCTGTTTTATCACAGTGCAGTGTCACAGCTGAAGAAATGGATCGGCTCATTCAATAAAAGTAAGCAAATTCAGCTGGCTTATGAAAGGAAGCCTAGACGACTGTGTTCAAACACCTACTTACATTTCCCTTTTTCTCCCCAGATGTCTGGTTTCAGTTTTAAAACATAATAACATTTCATTAAGGATCCATAGCAACCCTTCACTAATTTGTAGAGAGTACATTGTTAGCGATATTCTGTACTTATCAACATTGGAACACTTTAGATCTTGTTTCATCTCATTAGTGTTGTTTATGGGACCTAAGGGTTTAAGCACTCTCTGACTCATTAGTTAGTGTGTGGTGTTGCAGGTTATTCTACAACAAACCATTTCTTCAGCCTTTAAGTTGTTCACACAGCCTTCAACAGAGATGCAGTCGGAAATGTTTTTTTTCACATTAAACAGTTCAGTTACAAAAGAGTGTACAAAGGTATATTTAAAATAAAACTACTTATTATAACAACATGTATTCAAAGTCATATAGTGTTCAATTGCAGACAGCCTTACTACCAAAGAAACATAATTTCAAAAGGCCATATATTTAAATTGCTGGTTTGGGAAAAGTTACCTACAGGACACCATTTACATGAAAGAAGAAAGTGTTTTATTGGAACTTGCTTGGCATTAACAATAGAAAGAATAAGAATTATTATTCCCAGACAATTTAGTGAATGAGTATCCTCCCCGCCCTCCCAACATCACAGCTAATATAGGCTCATGCATGATCTAATTTATATGAAAATAAATGCTGTGTTTTTCATAGCTTTAATACATTAACCAATGCACCATTTAGTAGGTTGTCAGCAGCATCTGTTGGAAACTGGTAAATAAAATACTGAAGGAGTAGGATGCAGTTTGTCCAGATTAAGTCATCAAGCATAGTACCTGGTCAGTGCATAATTTAATGAGGAATGATCCACATATCTATGTTTTAACATTCACATCCTTAATATTTTACTGCTTCCTTTACACTGTGGCATACAGGGTTTTTTAATATACTAGCAAATGGAAAAACAGAAAATACAAGTGTGAATTAACAGTGTGATGTAAATGATGAAGCAGGAAATGGCATCTTAAAGTTGTTTACAATATGCTGCAAGTCAAAGCATAAGAAACGGCTTTATTAATAAGCAGTTGATCATCACTTTAATTAGGAAATCACAGAGAAATGTGCTGTTTGTGTGATAATTGCCTTATTAACACCACATAGACTTTAGTTGTTTTACTAAGATTACTGCAGAAGTCTGGCTCATCTGAGCTACTTTGGAAAAAGATATTGGGGGTTTGCTTATTTATAGATAAAATTTAAATACTGTAACAGGGAGCAGATAGCTGGGAATGTGAGGGCAAAGTCACATGGCACTAGAAAACTTTGCTAAAATGGAAATATGTTGAAGATCAATATCAAGTCTTATCTGCATAAACATCATTTTTGAATTTTACAGTTAATACTTAGCAACCTCTGCTTCCAGCATAATAACTTTTCCAATTGGAACCTTCCAGCTACATGCATAAGATATACTTACACAAGCATTATATGATTGTGTTACCAATCTTTTATGCATGAGTTATGGTGCATATTATGGGTTTGATGGAAAATGAGAAATTGAGGGTTTACATGGATTAGATGGGGAACTTACATACTCATAACAAATATTTTTAGACTTTCTTCTCCATTTTAATGAGGGATAAGGGACATTTTCTCATTCTATGATTTTGCCATGGAAGCAGACCTGATTGTACTTTCTTCTTAAAAAACCATTACATTTCTTTCCTTCATTATTGGTGAAATTCACACATTAGTAATTGGGCACTGGTTGCTAGGGATGACTGTGGAGATGTAAGTGTTTGAACTTATAATGTATTTTTGGTATTTGGTGTGTGTGTGTGTGTGTACGTTTCATTGTGTGTGTGACTTAAGATTTTAATCTGTTCGTTCTAAGGAGTTTCTGCCCTTGTTTTAGCCATTGATTGTCTTTAGTGACCATAAGAACATAATCAATATGTTAAAAAAATCTTTGTAATAGATTACACAGAAAAAAAGAATTCAATGTTACCATTAATCCTTATAAGGTTAAAGCATAAAAATAAGATCCACCAAAAGCTTTCCCTTCACATTAATCAGTATGGCCAAACACTCTTAGCAAAACAGAAAAGTAGTATGTTCCAGCAAATCATTCCCTGAAAGTCTCATGCAGCACAAATTGTCAGAGGACACAGACACTTGGCCACAAAACCCACTCATCTGAGGCAGAAGTCCTGTCACAGAAGCTGCAGAGGTACGTGCTGCAGCTCCTGTACAAGGACAGGGAATTGAGTAGGTCTGAAAATCTACTGTACTCATGATTTTTCCCTCGTTCATTTAACTCAAGAGTAAGTGAAGTCTAGCTGGAATAGGCAGAGTTGCACCAATTGCTATCTAGGCAGATCACTCTAGTATTTTTTTTAATCAGTCGGAATAATTGAAACATAATAACACCATTCAATAACAGAAAAGAAGAACACTGACCATCTGCGTATGATATTCAGTATATGCTACTGTGTCATTGATTTGCACACAAGAGCAGAATAAAACTTCACCACATTCCAGGGAACTAGTTGCATTTCATGCATATTGCTCCATCTTTTCTCTATAAACATTTTAAGTAGAAAGTTGAGGCCATGTCAGTAGAGTTGTACAGAAGGCTGTCTTCTCAAACAGTTATTTTCTATTAACTTGGAGTCAAATTGTTTCTGCACTGGAAAACTTATGGGATGATATGACTTTCAATTACAAGTTTGAGAAGCATTCTTCATCAGAACAACTGATGCATGTGAGCCCAGACAATATATGGCTTCATTTCAGTCACGAGCAAAGCAATTCCCATGCTGTGAGCTTTACAAACTGGATCTCAAACTTTGTAGTATTTATACATTGCAACAGGAGTCCTAAATAAAATGCATTGGCTTGGCTGAAGGTGGCCTACTCCATGTCATCCCACTCAGTTAACAGGTACCATAAAATTAGCTGGGTTAAAATATGCAGGAATAGACTCTCCTCTTCCTACCTCTTGACATGTTTCTACTAATTATTAATAAGCTCTATTGCATATTACTAGATGCTAATTCCTGTCGATGTTCACATACCTGTATCAAGGATTTTCAATTTTTTTTGCAAGAAATCTGTTTCCCAAGAGGAGGAATTCCATTGGCACAGCATTCCTGTTTAGAACAAAAAGACAACTTGGCAGGAGAGGTGCAATTTTGATGCTACAACTCAGTGATGGTTTAAAATCTGATTTGGTAAACTGGCTATACGATGAACCAAGTACTTATTTTACTTTAGGTTTTTTTTAAGTTCTTGGTGAGGCTATGCAGAATAATGTCCTAGGGCTGAAAGGTTATTTTACCCCTTGTGACATGATAGTAAAAAGAACCTCTTCTTGTAGCAAAATTTGGCTTAGACTTTCCATGGAGGAAACAAAAAGCTGGATCTGAAACCAAATTTGAAAATCGGAGGATCAAAAGAGGCATTTATAAAAGGAGTTTAGGTCCTTTATGTAATCTTAAATATGGGTACCACAGAGCTTATAGATGCATGTGTGCTGTCTCTCGCATCTACCTTGGGAACGTCTGCTCCTGAACACTGTCAGAGGCAGGATGCTGTACTATGTAAACCTTGCTTCTGATCCACTGTGGCAATTTCTATGTAATCTATCTCTCTTTATAACAGTACACAGATGTATAATACTACAGATAGGTATGCAATGATCCTAATTCAGCAAGTGTTTCAGCATTTTATTCAAGTTTATCACACATTCATGTATTGTGTTGAATAAGGATGGACCTAATAGCTGCATCCACATGAGCGTGGATGTTTGTTTCAAACAAGATGTGCCACTGCTTCTTGTACCCAAGGAATGCCTGTGCCATATGCCCTCTGGCATGTGGCAATTTATCCTGGCTGGGGTAGGGGAGGCTGGCCCCAGAAGCCTTACCTGGGATCGTGGGGGCCTCCTGGGACTGGAGATGTGGTGATCCTGCCACTCAGAGTTTGGCTGGCAGCTGGAGCATGGCTTCAGTTGGCCAGGCCCTGGTTTTGAGAAGTGCGTGCTGCCTCTGCATGCACTACCTAACTTTTTTTTGCATGGGTTTTTTGGCTCTGGGATTTCCTGGGGTCAACTCTGTGAGCCTCTGCACTGTTACCTTGCAGTCCAGAGAACACCTGAATGTGTGGTGTGTGGTGCTGCAGATGTGTCTGCAGTGCCACCACATACTGCATACCCATGCTCATCTGGACACCACCAACATGTCCTTAAGTGACTTGGTGAACCAGAAGTTGTGTGAAGAATAAAGAATTCACCCAAGCACTGATTCACTGCCAGAAAATCCCCATGGAACTTCACTGAATTTATTGGAGTTAGAGATGTAAACATCAATATAAGGCAAGACAAAACCAGAACTCTACTCTTTTAAGCCAAGAGTTGGCAGCCTAATTGTCTGTGGGCTAAATCTGGTCCATGGAGTCACTGAATCTAGCTTATGAAGTCAAGGGTCTTCAGTGGTTTGTCAATGGCAGGGGACTTTGGCAGCGCTCTGGCAGTGGGGGTCTTTGTTCATGCTGGAGCATCTGCATCGCAACCAGGGGTGGGGAGAAGCAGTGGCAGCCAGGTTGAAATACCAACCTGCCTCGGACCAGAAGTAGGTTGTTCTCTTTTGGGGTTTCCTAATCCTAATGTTGTTGACCATTGTTTCAGTGTACTGCAAACTATTGTGTAGTGCAACATTATCTGAGCTAGCTTAAATACTGAAAGCAGTCTGATCTAGCAACACGGACCTCTGGGTGGGCCAATTTAACTAGCTTCTTGGATAATTAAATTAGCTAGCACCGATGTTTGTCCTGCCCAAGCTAGACTACTTCCATTATACAAAGTACTGGCTGCAGAGTAGACATACCTTGAGCTGAAAATATAGACATTCCATGCTTAGCCTCTTTAAACACTGAGCTGAGAAAGGCAAAACTATATGGATCTCATTTCCTGTTGTTATCAATAACTATGACAGCTCAGAATGCACTTGTGACTTGGATAATATTTATAAATATTTTCTGTATTTATATAAATTCAAGAAAAAGACTAGATATAGGAACATTACAGTCAGAAGCCTCTGACTGGGTATGAAATTTATCAGTGATCTGCACAGTAAAAATAGGTAACTTTACAGTATGAAAAATGTATTAAAATTACATATATACAATTTAATGTATATAGTTTAAACTGTTTTGGCTTCTGCCTGCTTACATGGTAACATGCACTGATGCAATTTTCTGTGTCCACATAAGAACCCAGTAGCGTTCCTGTGCAACTGTCTCATTTGTCGCATTCCTTTCAATGATCCCTAGTATATTAAGTAGCTCATGTGCTGTTTGTTAGGATCTGGACAGCTGGTGTGATGATTTGTTCATATTAAAAGCCACTGGGATCTAAAATTTCCAAACCAATAAAATTAGCTAACAGACGGTACAAATTAGAGCACTTTTTGTGGCTTAGGTTGGGGATAGACTAAATTGTTCTAATACTTTAAAAGAGGGGGGAGGAGTCTTCCAGTTTGTGACTGCATGCCAGCTGATTTATTGTAACTCTACTGAGTTAACAGACACAAAATGAGAGTAGCTTATCCTGGAATGAAACAGCTGCAAAATTACCTGTTTTTTTCTTAAATTTAAGGAAGAATTCTAGTTCCCTTTTTGTGCCTGAAAGGGAGTTTAGCCACATATAGACAGGTAGGCATATGTAACCACATGAATAGCATTTTTTAGCACTTATGTACAATTCTGTTACCTTGTATTGTAGACACATAAGCATGTGCATATAGGCTGAGCATGCACAGCTGGCTGTGCACTGACAAGGAAGATGCATGATTAGGTACTCTTGTCTATTCTAGGCACATAAATAGGGTCCAACCTAAATCGTGGCTTTGCGATTTTCATAGAAACTGCAAAACAGTGCTTTCCATTATCACTGTGGAAAATGGTGTTTCCCAAGATTTTGCATGCAGTCACTCCCCTGCCAGAATCAAAGCTTACCAGAATACAAAGAGAGCATGGCAATGCCTGTAGCCATAGAACATGTGGTTTGAGAAAGAGCTACTGAGAGACAGAGCTAGTGAGGTAGATGTAGTGAAGGCACCAGTCTGGAAACCAAAAGTTTCAGTGCCATCGTTGCAGAAGCCAGATGCAGTGCTGCAGCAATGCTGCAGTCTGAAGATGGTGAGTGAAAACAAATCCAAGAAAGCTAAAAATATTTCAGCTCAAGATTGTGCAAGGCAAGTTTCCCATAGGAACCTTGCATGCAGATGCTAGTAAATTGTTTTGTTCGTCATGCGATGCGACTCTGGATGTGTCAAAGAAAAATAGCATTGATTGGCATTTAAGAGTCTGAATCACATATAAAGTGAAAGGCTGCTGCAGAGGCTGAAGGTCAAAGCAAGAAACAAGTGACTACTTCTTCAATCTTTAAATGAGCCACTGAAAGCAGTTTGACAAGAAGAGAGGCTATGTTCACACTAGTGGAGCCATTCGTAGCTGCCAAAATTCCTCTGGAAAAAAATGATAACCCTACATTACTGGACCACTTGAACAAGCACATGCCACATGCAGTTTCCCATGTGTGAACAAGCTTCACCAAGATTATTTACCAGGAATAATTGCTTTGCAAGTTCAGTATAGAAAATCTGCACTGACAGAATATGAATCACTTTTGACTGTACCAGGCAAAGCAGCAGATGCCCAGGATAACTGTACATTTTATTTGTACCTGGGAGCGGGACAGACTGTGAACTTCCTGTTTTTCCAACAGAGGTGGTTCCCCTCGTGTCTGTCAATTTTTCTATCATGGCACAAGCTATAGTGAAGGCTGTTGTAAACTATGGCTTAGAATTTAACAAGATCTTAGCATTTCTGTCTGATAATGCAATGTATAAGTGAAAAACTTTCTCTGATCTGCTCCATAGAATGATGCAATTCATGTCACCTGTAATGTACACATCCTCTTTTTCTAGTAAGTAACATCTGGTGCACATGTTTTCCTGATGTGGACAGCCTAGTTTTAACAAGCATTCAAACATTGCAGCAGCTGGAGTACTGCATCCAGTTTTGGGCTCCACAATTCAAAAAGCATGTGGAGAAGCTTGAGAGAGTCCAGAGAAGAGCCACGCGCATGATCAGAGGTCAGGGAAGCAGACCCTACGATGACAGGCTGAGAGCCCTGGGGCTCT
>JAGPOW010003685.1:12368575-12408853 GCA_030014935.1 Caiman crocodilus
TGCTTATCTTGCTGGGATCCTATGACCCCAGCTGACTTCCTGCCCTTTGGGCAGGGGGCTGGACTCAATGATCTTCCGAGATCCCTTCCAGCCCTAATGGCTATGAAATCTATGAAATTGTCCAGGCCATAAGCTTTGATACAGAGAGTCTGTTGCCCATCAAAGTGGGGTTCTGCATGCAAATGTGCCACTTCCACCAGATCCAGTGCTTACAAGGTGGAATTCATGGTTTAACACAATTCATTACCACCCAAAGAATATGAAGTACTACCAGTAATTTGTGTGTGAGGAGCCTGAAATCACACTTGGAACACAGTGCATGGTTAAACTACGCAATTTCTTAAAACACATTGCTATTGAAGATCAAATTAAGTTTGCGGCTGAAAACGTAATCCAGTTCATGAAGCTTCTAACGTGGCTTGAAAGTTGTCAGGCTTTGATCCACTCAGTGCACAGCAAGCTGATAGATTTGATAAGCTGGGTCTAAGACATGGCATCACAACTTTCAAACTGTCGACGTGAAAACCAGCAGAGACAAGAATTGTTCCAGGCAATAGCTATGAAGTTGAATCAGTACTAATGGTACCATCAGTCACTACCACTGTAGTTTAAACTACCTACTGCCTCCTTTTTTAGTACCATTCACATTTTTTAACCTAATCAGGTGCCTTTTCTCAGTTTTAGAATCATAGAGAATATTGATTGGAAGGGGCGTCAGGAGGTCATGTAGTCCCACCTCCTGCTCAAAGCAGGACCATCTCCTGAGATAAGATCATTCTAGCTAGAGCTTTGTTGTGCCAGGCCTTTTAAAGCCTCCAAGCATGGAGATTCCATCACCTCTCTAGGTAACACATTCCTGTGCTTTACCACCCTCATAGTAAGAAAGTTTTTTCCTAATATCCAACCTAAACTTTCCTTGCTGCAACTTGAGATTGTTGCTCCTTATTCTACCAACAGCCACTACTGAGAACAGTTTAGCTCCATCCTCTCAGGAACCACCCTACAAAGTTGAAGGCTTTTATTAAATCTCCTCTCAATCTTCTCTTCCCTAGACTAAATAAGCCCAGTTCCATCAGCCTCTTCTCATAAGTCATGTGCCACAGCCTCCTCACCATTTTCATTGCCCATTGTTGGACTCTCTCCAATTAGTCCACTTTCTGTAGCGGGGGGGCACAGAACTGGACATATTACTCCAGATGTGGCTTCACCAGTGCAGAATAGAGGGGAATAATTAATTCTTTGATCTGCTGACAACGTTTCTACTAATGCAGCCCAGTATGCCGTTAGCCTTCTTAGCAACAAAGGCATACTATTGAATCATACTCAGCTTTTTGTCCACTCCAACCCCTAGCTTCTTTTCTACAGAGCTGCTGCTTAGCCAGTTGATCCCAAGCCTGTAGCAGTACATGGGATTCTTCCATCCTAAGTTCAGGACTTTGCACTTGTCCCTGTTGAACCACATGACATTTCTTTTGACCCAGTCCTCCAATATGTTGAGAGATATAGGCTGTACAGATGGGATAGAGTAGGGAAAAATGTGGGGGAGTATGTATTGCTAAGGAGCAACATATATCTTCTATGATCAAGATGGGATGAGAAGAGTGGCAATTTGAGGTACTGTGGGTCAGAATATGAGGAGGCAAGGAGGAAAGGGACTTGGTATTGGGTGGGGTGGGGGACCTACTACAGACTACCACACCAGGAGGATGGGCTAGACCTAGAATTCTCAAGGCAGCTCTCAGAGGCTGTACAGTCAAAGGACACTGTTGTCATGGGTGACCTGAACTACCCTGACATCTGCTGGGAGAAGCAGTCAGCCAGAACTAACCATTCACATAGGTTTTTAACCTGTATACAGGACCTTCACCTAATACAGGAGGTATACAGCCCCATTAGGGGAAATGTCTTACTGGGCTTGGTGTTGGCTACAGGGGATGACCTGGTGGAGGATCTGCAAATACAAGGTAACTTAGGGGATAGTGACCATCAATTGATTGAATTTACTATGTGGTGAAGGGTGAGAAAGATAACCAGTAGAGCAGAAGTGCTGGACTTCAGAATGGCCAACTTCAATATGCTTAGGAGATTACTTAGTGAAGCATTGATGATCAGGGACATTGGTGAGATGGGAGTCCAGGAAGGGTGTTTGTTCCTAAAAGGAGTGAACCTTTGGGTGCAGAAGGAGACAATCCTATTGCACATGAAAGGGGGCAAAGGGGCCAAGAAACCCTTTTGGTTGAACAGGGACATCCAGGAAAGCCTTGGGGCAAAAAAGAGGCATACAGGCTGTGGAAGAGTGGGTACCTACCAAGGAGGAGTATACTTACTTGGCTTGGACTTGCAGGGAGTCCGTTAGAAAGGCCAAAGCTGCAGTGATACTTAGGCTGGCAATGAAAATTAAATACAACAAAAAGTTCTACAGGTATATGGGGAGCAAAAAGAAGGTAGAGGGTAGCATAGGACCCCTATGGGGCAGAGTAGGGCAAGTGGTGACAGATAGGGGGGGCAAGGATGAGCTCTTCAATGAATTTTTTGCTTCTTTATACCTGAACATTGTTCAGGACAAATCTGTCAATTGGATTATAGACAAGAACAGAAGGAAAACCAGCCCACCGACTGTTAGCACCAATTTAGTGAAGGGACACTTGGAGAGGCTTAATGTGTTTAAGTCAGCAGGCTGGGATGATCTTTATCCAAGGGTGCTGAAAGAATTGGCCAGTGTCATAGCAGAATCACTGCCATGGTTGTTTGAGCGCTCAAGGTGTTCAAGTCAGGTCCCAGAGGATTGGAAAAGGACCAATGTGGTCCCTATTTTCAAAAAGGGAAGGAAGGAGGATCTGGGTAGCTGTAGGCCAGTTAGCCTCACCTCTATCCTTGGAAAAACCTTTGAAAAACATATTAAGGATCACATTTGTGGGAGTCCAGCAGGAAAAATAATGCTGAAGGGCATCCAGCACGGGTTCATAGCAGGTGGATCCTGCCTGACTAACCTTGTATCTTTTTATGTCCAGGTCACAAAATGCTTAGATGCAGAGGTTGAGGTAGATGTCATCTACCTGGGCAGGGAACAAATCCAGGTGGATCTGGACATGCTGGAGAAGTGGGCAGAACAGAATAGGTTGCAATTCAACAAGGACAAATGCAAAGTGTTTCACCTTGCGAGAAGGCATCACAAACACACTTACAGGCTTGGGGATGACCCTCTCAGCAGCACTGTAGCAGAAAGGGATCTCAGGATCATAGCTGACTCCAAGATGAACATGAGTCATCAGTGTGATGAAGTGATTAGTAAATCTAACCATACTTTATCATGCATTGGTAGGTGCATCACAGACAGATCCAAGGATGGGATACTTCCCCTCTACGTGGCACTGGTGAGGCCACAACTGGAGTGCTGCATCCAGTTTTGGGCACTATACTTTAAGAGGGATGTGAATAACCTTGAGAAGGTCCAGAGGAGGGCCACTCTTGTGGTTCGGGGCCTTCATGTAAGGCCCTAGGAAGAGAGATTGAGGGACCAGAATCTCTTTAGCCTCCTCAAGAGAAGGCTGAGAGGTGATCTTGTGGCCATTATCGGGAGGGGAGGGGAAACAAGGGATAGGAGATGCTCTGTTTACCAGGGCACCCCTTTGAGTACCGAGAAATAACGGTCACAAATTGACAAAGAGCAGATTCAGGTTACATATCATGAAGAACTTCTTTACAGTAAGGGTTGCCTGAATCTGGAATCAGCTTCCAAGGAAAGTGGTTTTCTCCCCTGTCTTGGGGGTCTTTAAGAGGAGACTGGACAAGCACCTGGTTGGGGTCATCTGGTCCCAGCGCTCCTTCCTGTCCAGGGCAGGGAGTCAGACTCAATGATCTGCTGAGGTCCCTTCTGACCCCAATATCTATAAATCTATGAATCTATGTTTAGGTCACTCTGACTCCTACCCCTACCCTACAGAGTATCTACTATAGCCCCATGGTGTTGTCATCCATGAACTTGCTGAGAATGCAGTCTATCCCCTCTTCCAGATCATTCATGGAGATATTAAACAAAACCAGCCCCAAGACTGACCCCTGGAGAATGCACTTGATACCAGCTACTAACCCTCAGCTACTGAAATCAGTCCATGGATGGCAGAAAGAGTATGGCAAGGAATGTGCTGCTTATATGAACTTTGTCAAAGAGTACCAGATGCCTTTGACTGTGACTTTCTTTTGGGAGTCTGTTTTTGATTGGTTTCCACATCTCTACAACTTGGCAAAATGCTGTCTTACCATACCAACCAATACAGTGGACGCAGAATGCATCTCAGTGTATGGACAAGTGTTTACACACAGACACAGGACGTTAGCTGAAACTGCTGGTGGACGCAGCATGCTAGTATTTAACAACTAACAAGAATAGTTTGTATCAAGGTTAGTATTAGCTAGAGGTGCATTGATACATCAGTCCAATATCATATTGGAACCTATGCAAAGAAAATTTGCTGTATCGGAAATCAGCCCAGTGCGGCTGAAAATTTGGCTGATAAATGCCTGTGCATACATGCAGCCACAGTGCAGCATGCAGGAAGCAAGGAGCACAGCCCAGTAGCTTGTAGAGCTGCATGTAGATGGTAAGTCCATTGTGGTGTAAGGGGAGGGGGAGGGAAGGGTCTTGTGTGGGGGCAGATCAATGTTCCCTATAGTCAGGGAGGGAGTGGGGTTGGGGCAGGGGCAGATGTTGCCCAGCTGGGTAGGGTGGGGCAGAGGACAGAGCCATGGCTTATCTGGGGGCTACAGGGAGCGGAGCAGCTCCTGCCACTTCACGCACCCTGGGAGGGCATGGGGGGGTCATGTTCCCCCTGGATCTGTGCAGGGTATGGTGGGCAGGCTGCAGCTATGGGCTAGAGCCGGGGCTGTGCCAGGCTCTTCTTGGTGGGGGCTGGGGTTGGAGAAGGCTATATCCAGGGAGAAACCATCACAAGTAGTTGTTAGGTAGAGGAGGAGGAAGAATAGGGTGGACATGTTCTAGACCCAAAAGCTGAAAAAGAGAGTACTTTCTGACTTTCTTGCCCGGTGCTCTAACCAGCATGCCACAGGTTAGGCATAAGTCGTTTCCATCTCCAATGTTCCTGTGGAAACTGGTCCCATAGGCAGCCAGGAGATGAAGATATATGGGTCCAGGAGAACAAGTACAAGATTGTGCAGCAGAGTGAGATGCCTGCTGCCCTGGATGGGAGAGGAGCATGAGATTTTAGCTTGGACCTTTTTATGAATGAGGCAGAAGCTTCCCAACTACACTGCTTTCTTTCCCTTTTATCTAATAACTATTAAAGAAGATCTGGAGAGGGGGTTTTCTAACACCTAACCTGTGACATGGTGGTTACATCACTACACTGGGAAATGAGGATAAAATCAGACATTGTTTTTATTCATAGGATCCCAGGATAAAAAACTTTGTCCAGGAGAAATGCGGTTGTCCCGTGAGAAATTCAGTATGTTTTTAGCCTGAGAGAAATGTATGTTTAAACATCCTCTGGGCAAAAGAGGCTTAGAACCTAGGGGTGAACTTACACATTTGTGTAAGCGAGTTCCCTGCTTAGGCTTTTTCAGTTGCCCTGGGCCAACTGCGGTCCTGTGGGCTGATAGTTTGGCCTGGCACCAGTTACCTAACCCACTGAAGCTTCTCTCTTTCAATGTCTTTGATTAACACCTTTATCTCAGGGACTGCTGTTATGTCTGGTTCAGTGATGTCCAGCTACGATCACTTAGTAGCGTGAGGATCTTAGGGCTCCACCCCATCTAGCACCAACCTGTTGTTACTTTGATGTTGTTCGGGCAGAGAATTGTTGTCAGCCACCGTTCTTCTCCCTCGGCTTATCATAATCCTTCTCAGCCCTCTCCTCAGCTGGGCTCCCGTGTCTCCCCTTCTGATGTTTTAGTGAATTCTTTTGAGTCAGCATGAGGAGGTAGCTCCCCACATGGGGGTCACCACCACCGGTCATCCTCCGCCTCCTACACTCATCCTTCAGCCTGCCCTAGACTGCCAGGGACTTCCTTCCAGTCCCCTCGTTGGACTGGCACAGAAGGCTCTTGTCGTCATCTCTCTGCCCTGTGCAGTGAATCAGTGCCAGCATGCACTTACAAAGCACATCCATGCTGGTGCTGGCTTTTTTTCTTCGTCCCACCTCCAGACCCAAGCTGGCTGCGGTGAGGGACGCAGTCAGGCTGTAGGTAAGTTTTGCAGCATGGCAAACCTGCCACTGCTATTCTGTTCTGAGATCCCCAGGGACTGTCCTGTTGCCGGCGTGGCTTTTTTGTGCTCAACGCCATTTTTCTTCAGCTCCACATGTTTTGGGGTCACTAACATTGCTGGTGGTGCGGCAATCCTGCTGCTGCCGCCACGTCCTTGTTACTCAACGTCCGGTGGGGCCACCAGCAATTTCTGTGGCATGGGGCTTTTGCTATTGCTGCCAGATCCCTGTGGCTTGACGTTTCCCTTGCCTCTGCCACAAATTTACATTTAGATCATACTTAACCTATGGAATGTTAATCAGTGTTATTAAAATATACTCTGAGCAATTGCGTATTAAAAGTTAATAGCATTTGTTGCTGGCACAGCTCTGACTTGCCACTAGAAGGCTGGTAAATGGGGGTATGGCTAGGAGCCAGGATATCTGGGCACTACTCCTGCTCTGGGTAGCAGGGAGAGGGGCTAGGAATGGTGCAGACTGCAAATTACTCATTTCTCCATGGGGCTAATGGTATCTTAACATGAGTTAGGTAGCATGGCCCAGAGTCAACCCTCATCTGAAGTACTGTAACTTCTGAGACAGTTCAAGGGTGCTTAGCATGAATTGACAAGCTTTACCATGGGAACACTCATATTTTAAGCATCCTTAGTATGACACTTCTTGGGAAAGTTCCTGAGCTACTCAGTGAGTGGGGATAAGATGTGGGGGGCTCTCCCTCCTGCATTGTCCTGGGTGTAGGCTCAGGTATATGTGTGTGTGTCTGTGTATAGCTGACTGTGCCTGGTCAGTCTGTGCATGTATTCCTATGTGTCTGTGGTGCAGGTATAACTGCCAGTTAGTGCACAAAGGGAAATAGAATCCCTTCCTTATTGTGGGAGAAATGGGAACACAAAGCATAATTCCCTTCCCCTCTTCCTTTTCATAGATGTTTAGTGTAAACTGTCTGAGAAATTATTCTTGAAATAAACCCATCAGATATGGTTAAATAAGGCTAATACAGTCTGTCTCAAAAGCACTGTTTACAAGTAACCTTAAAAAGAGTCCTATCATCTTTATTCATGGATAACAATAAATTACAAGAGGCTCTGTCTCTCAGTTAACAAAAAGAAGAAAGAAAATAGTTAATGTACAAATGAAGTGACCCTGATTTACTAACATAACTGACACATTTACTGTTCCATTTTCAATCCCACACTGAACAAAATCATCTTCTCATACTTGTCATATGCTGTTTGTATAAGTAATAATTACAGAATCAAAATGAATTATCTTGTGCTGTAAAGGGCTATAAAGCAGTTATTAAATTATTAAAGTAACTAGTCCTAGTGTTCTTCTAAAGAGAAATTTCCCCAGTTCATGTTCAGGTGCAGTTGTGCAGAATAATTTCCTTTTTGTTCTGAGTTGCCGTTTGGTGGGGTTTTTTCTTTTGTTTTGTTTTGTTTTGTTTTTGCCTTAGATAATTGATTTGGGGACATGATTTGGCTTCACTATGTTCAGGCCTAGCATAAGTTATCCTGTGCAAGGTACATTTTGTATGGTATTCTGCTTCCACAAATGGCTAATAAACATGAACATTTGGGACTCCTAGGAAATGGTCTACTTAATTTGGTGATGCTGCAGCACAGTATCTTTAAAAAGTTACTTTCTCCACAGTATTTAAGCAGGTTCAAATGTACCCATTGGGGAGTTAAAGCAAAGGACATGTGCTAATCATCATTTACATCCAAAGATGAGGCAAACTGGTTTTCATACTCCTTTTCCCTCTGAAAATATTCAGGGTGATATCACAAGCTATATCTTGGAACCTGACTTCATATACTGTATAAAGTGACTTTAGTAGTTGGGCCCCTTTTGGATGGACTTCTATAAACCATCTTCATATACTCAGCAGTTCTCCCAAACTCATCTTGATTGTATTCTCTTGGAAGTCTTAGCACATTGTACCACTCCAGCAGTATAAAAGGGACTGTAAAAAGTGGGACTACATTAAAATTAAGAACTCTTTAGGCCACAGCAATGGGAAGAAGCACTAGGGTAATTGAGGGTTATTCCCCAAGTATCTGAATTGCTTACTCTTAGAAGGAGAGTATGCAATGCCATGCTTTGGCTACATTTTTGCTTAAATAGCGAACATTTTTTTGTTTATGCCTAATGTCCTTGCAGTGGTGTACTGTGGGTCTCTGGTGCCCAGATGCCAATGCCTGCATTTGCACGCCTGCCCAGGACGATCTGAGCAGGTTGCGGAGCCCCCTCTCCCATCCCATGGCCTTCCACGGGGAAGTTAACATCGCGGCACACTGGACTCTGGGGGAGGGGCAGTGACCAGAATTTCTGGCCAGAACAGGTAAAGAAACATACAACCTGCCAGGTGGGCACACAGCCTTTCTGGCTGGCACCCCCCACCCCCCAGGCTGGCACCGGGGGCCTATGGCCTCTTCCCACCCCTGCCCATTGGTACACCACTGTGTCCTTGGTAAACAACAAAAAACCTTGGATGAACATAACCATTACAGCTCTATTAGGCAAGTGGAAGAACTGTAGGGAGCCAAAAAGGGTTTTCACCCCAGGGTACCATAAACTTAGCTCTTCCGGGGAGTTCTAAAAATACGCTCCATCACAAAGTGGTATTTGGGCCAAGGACAGACATTCAAAAAGCCAGAGCCTGAATGGATTCAATCTTTGTAATCTCCTTCATACTGTCTGCAAACCAGGTCATTTCTAACACCATTCTCTACCCCCTCTTGAAGACTGACAGACTGCAGCCAGCAGGTTGCTTATTAGAACAAAGTTTATCAGCCCATCAAGTCCTACAAAAGAAAACATCTCTCTTATTAGTTTCAAGCTCTTCTTATCTACAAGGTGCATTTGCAAGCCACTAGCTGTTTGCCTTTATTCTAGTGAAATTAGAGACCCACACAGACACCTCTCAGTGTCAGCTAGCATGGGGGCGGGGGGAGGCATGGCCAGATGCTGGGTCCCTGCCCTTGGGTCCCTGCCATGGGAGAGGGGCGGGAGGGAAAATCCCTGATGGAGCAACCAGTGGGAGTGGGTAAGGGGAAGGGCTGGCAGGTGGAGCAGTCCCTTACCCAGCCAGAGCAGTGATAGTGCTTTGGCTAGGAAGGAGAAGGGCAGCCACCCCAGCCCAGCTTAAGATTACAGATCATCTGGGGTTCTAGGGGACTGATTTAAATTAAACCAAGAAGGGCCTGGGACAAAAGTTACATAAACTGGTTTGACTCAAATCAGTTAAGTCAGATGCTACATTCAACCAGGTTTATCTTAAATCAGTTTAAGTAGTTTTGAAATTTGTTTATGTGCATGTGAACTTATGTTGTATTACAGGTTTAAATAAGTTTATGATCATTTAAACTGGTTTATGTGTAACTTCTGTCCCTAGCCTTGGTGGCTGGAGTTCATAGAACTGCACCTAATTAGCTCTATCAATGATACTATTTTGCAGAGGGTAAAGATAGCATCTCCGTTCTATAGCATGGAAGGTACAGTGTAGGCTTGGCTCATGCAGAATCCATTATCCATCTACTGTATTTCTGAGCTGTCCCTACAGAATTGCTCCAGTGCATGCCCTGCCTTTCTGCTTTCACATATGCCACAACCTAAAATGCAGCAGTGAAATTACTTCACTGGTGTCCCCAACAGCTGATTTCACACGTTATACTCAGATCTCTTGAGCAGCCATAGGTAAACACTCATGGAAGAAAATTCATTACAGCTACAAGCGATCAGGACTTGGTAGAGGTGATATGTTTTATTAGACCAATTAGATTTTTACAAAAAAAAAATTAATGATTGCAAGCTTTTGGGCACAAATATACTTCATCAGGCTTTGGAGAAAAGATTGTAAAAGTTCTCCTGGGTACAAGTGAAAGCTTGCAATTATTATTACTATTTTATTTTTTTTGCAAAAATCTAGTTAGTCTAATAAAAGAAATCACTTCTACCATGAATCCTGATTGCTTTTTCCTCTAGACCATTATGGCTACAACCTGGTTACCTGACCACAGCTCATAGGTGATGCATAGGGGCAACAAGGGGGGTGGGGAGGGGCATGTGCCCCCCGCCAAATTTGGCTCTTGCCAGTCAGTGAGTGGGAGGTAATGGCCAGTGACTCCCTTGAGACTGTGGGGGTGCCAAGAGAAGTGCCAGTGGCACTTCTGGGTTTGCTACTGGTGCTTCCGGTTTGCCACCAGCACTTCTGCTGGTGGCAGGGATCAGCTACTGGGGAACTTCTGTCCCTGGTTGGCAACTGGCTGCAGGTGCCCCCCCAGGATCAGGAGGCACGAATTGCCCATGTCGCAGCTATTATATATTTGATGCATGCAAGCAGGAGTGAGCAGCTGGGGACACTTTCAGGATCATCAGGAACATATGAGGGTGTAGAGTGTTAAAATTGTGGTCCATAGCCTAGATGTAGCTTATGTAGCCATTTCACCTGGTCCACAGGGCTGTTAGAAGAGATGGAAATTCAGAGATGGGATAAGTGTAGGTAAGGGCTACCACTGTGAGTTCCCAGTTATGGAGACTTGTTGGAGACATGTTAGTGGTAGGCTACAGCTGTATTAGCTGTAGTGAGCTACAGCTCTATTAACCACTATGCTACTCCTGCGGCTTGCTCCACTGCAGGGCCTAGATTTGGCCCAAGAGGAGTGCTGTAGTCTGGGTTTACACCAGGGGCACTTGTAAGTTTGACACCCCTGGTGTGGATGCCCTCTTGGGCACTTATATGCTTCCTCTCCACCCCCCATTACTCTACTACCTAGATTCTGCACATTCTTTTATCTGGTTCTTCTTACAACAGGTTAGTGAAATAGAGAACCACACCATCCCCACTGTATGCCTGGAATCAATGGGGACCTGGCATTGGTGGATATACTATTTTGAAAAGTGGAGTGCAGATGGTGCATCATCATAAATAACAAAACCCATATTTTTATCCAGCTAAAAATAAACTAGAAGCTTTACTAATATGCAAGAAGCCTAGGGCTGTATTATCAGTTTAAGAATGAAGTAAAAAACCAATGCAATGGCACTGGAATGAATTACAAACAATCTGCAGGGCTGTGAAATAGGAGCTACTTCACCCTGACCAGCTAACAGGCATCTGAATTGCAGAATAAAGGATAGATTGATTGTTGGAACATCAAGACCACTAAAAAGAAGAGAGGATTGTTAACACCCATGGAATGCAGTGTTTAGAAGGGATGGGATAGATTATAATGAGCCATGAAGTTAGTTGACTACCTCAGCACTGTATCACCAGTGCTGCTGCCACTGCAAAGCAGTTGGTTTTAAACTTTGGGTTGCCCAGGAATCAAGGGCGGGGGAGGGAGAAGGGTTAAGAGCTTCTACAACCCTTGCACCTAGGTGCCTAAACCTATTTGTCAATGGGACATCTGTGACAGAACATGGAACTCAATCTTGATTTCTTGCAACCAAGGCTGCTACCCTGTCCATTCAAACAGCTCTCCTCCCTCTAAACAGGGAATAACATATTTATTTGGGAGCAAATAGCATATTTACTCTGTGAGGGAGACCTTTGCACCCTAAACAATGTACCAAATTACCAGTCATCATATACACAATTGTTCACAACCACCTCCATAAATGGCAGCATCTTGCTGATAAAATTTGTTTTGGTGCTTTGCTTTGATCCCTGCGGCTGATTTTACTTGGCTTTTACCAGCAGTAGAAATATTTTCAAACTCCTTTCACAGCACGTTTATGAGAAGGCAATAATGATTGTATTACATACCAATGAGGTCACAGGCTGTCACTCTCTCCTGGAACTATTAGCTTAGTTAAAAACCACACTACTACAACAGGTTTTGTTTCTAAGATCCGCACACATTTTAACAAGCAAGGGGCTGGGAATCTTGTTAGAGGAGTTATCCATTATGGTTTCACTAGCATAACACCACTCTGAAATTGCAATAGATGTCAATAGGTTTCTGGTAGCTCATTCTATGGTAACAGCCCTGTGAGCACTGGAGCATGGTAGTCTTTGAAAGGAGGAGGTTAAGAGATAAGTAAGTAGTATTGCAGTACTATTATTACACCTATTATTCTTTACTTCTAATATATGTCTCCTTCTTTTATTAGGGGCTGACTGTTGAACCAGAACTACCAATACAATAGAATGAAACTGGTATACAGGCAAGGAGATATCTTTGATTAGTTAACAGAATGATATTGACCTTTCAAGAAAATTAAATCAAAATATAGACCTCTTAAACATTTCTAGAGTATGTGAAGGTCACCTATTTCCTCCGTGCCTATGAGGAACTGTTCTATCTACTGTGAATCACATAATCCATCTGATGACAAAAGCAAAACAAAGCTACCTTGACCTTCTCCTCTCCTTAACCCCATGGTTGCTAGAACTATAATTCCAGCCATCATGTGCTCGCAAAATCATAACGTTCAGCCCACTGAGGAGTTAAAAAGAAGGCCGAAGACGCAGAAGATGTCTGAGAAACTAACCCGCTCCAAATCTCAATCACATTACTTATTTTGGCACTATAACATAATGTATAAACAATACATTGTTTAAAAGCCAGTTAATTAGGGTTTACTTTTAATTCTAATCCATAACTGTGCTTGCTTTAAATGTATATTTAGGATTTGTTTTGCGGGGAAGGAGATGCCACTGCAGGATGCAGCATCAGATTTAGGTTCTGGTTCAGTTTTAAAAAGCATTCTCTGATCCTCTAGTCTTTATACTAGCATTCTTCCTCTCCATCACACCAACAAACACTCACTCTTCCCTGTTCTTCTTATCCTTCACATTATACCCTTTTTCTCTTTATTTTTAAAGGTATTGATTTTTATCAGAGAAGACTTTATATTATGACAAATCTCTATTACCTACCAAGCTTTTTGTGTTTATTTAGTATGAAATTCACCTATTCTCATTTTGTCTTGTGTAAACAGATTTTGTATTGCGTATTCTGTAGAAGTTCAGGGACAGAGGTGGCATTTACCCACTCTACCTGTGAAAGAGGATCGAGCACTGTCATTTTATAGGTTGGGAGAGAACCTCAGCACCATTTAACACCACCATTTAGATTGTGGCCAATATTCTCTTCTTTTTTGCTTTTTCAGTGTATTAGGGAGAGGGCAGAGGAAGTTTGTAAGCCAGCCAATTACAGCTTCCTCATTTTCAGACTGTTTCATGCTATCCTTGGCCTCAAACTAGGCTTGAGAAGCCATGGGGCTGCTCTAATTTACACCTGTTAAGGGACCATAAAGCAATTCAGCATAGCCAGAACAGTGCACATTCCAATCATAGTCATTCCCTGCCCAGCCATGCCTCTCAGCATGCCCCCAGTGCTGCAGCTAAATATCAGAGAGATTTCTGGGTCTGAGCACAAGATGGGTTATTCAGCAGCTTTTCAATAGAGTATACTCTGTATCTGATCTCCAGATATCCATCAACACAATGTAGGTAATGGTAATGGTAAGGTATGGTTCATTTAAACTTGCAACTTGCACAGATGACTGATTCCCATTCCCCAGTGTGGTAGTGCAGGGCTACCAGCATTCAAATACACAGGATGCTCAGGAGAGTCTTTAGCTGACTGCACACTGATTCTGTGTTTTGCACTGGCACACTGAGTAAATGAAAGATGACCACTCATGGAGAAAAACAAATTGCAAATGAGCCTCCTATAATTTACATGGAAAACTGCATTCCTCAGGATACATGTAGAAATAACAAAATAATCATTAGAAAACTCTAAGTCATCCAAGCATGAAGTTTCTTCCCCATGGCTGGACACTGTTGCCAAAGACAGACCTTTGAACGAGTTCTTTCTGAAGAATTTAGGTTTCACTCTTATTTCTAACTTCCTTTACTGTGTCATCAATGTATGTACAACCATAGCAAAAGATAAGGAAATGGGGACAGAGCAGGGGAAATCTACCCCAGCATGATTTCTGAAGTCATCTAAGCTTTGCATACTGCCTTTTGCTGAGATTAAAAATAAAATAAAAAAGAAAAACAACCAACTGGGACATGTTTTTCCCTTCCCAAAGATACAGGGTTGTTGTTTTTTTTAATGAACCAGACTAGTTGTAACAACCTATATCATGGCCCTGACTATCCTGTTGCTGTGACCGTGGATGCTTCTATCATGTGGAAGTTACAGTGCATAAGTGGAAATTTGGTGGTAGAAATATGGCTTTGATTTTAAGAAGCCAATCCTCTGTAGTAAAACAAATTATAAACCTGCAATCTCAGAGACAAAGGCTTGCTTGGACTAATTTATAATGGAAAATGTAGTTGTTCTTTAAAGGCCCATCCCTCATGACCTGGAATGATAGTCAGAAGGTAGAAGAGAAGATTCCTCAAAGAACCTAGGAAAGAAAATGTAATCTTTATCCCTCCAACATGAGTCCCATTCTATCCAAATGAAGAGCTTTTCACTCAGAGAATTATTACACTGTTGTGCTAGTTCTCTTTTTTGGACAGACTGGGAAAGAGTCATTACTTAAATGCCAAATTGAGATCTGGTAGGGTAGATCAGGAGGTTCAGCTACTCTAAAATGAATGGATATCCATCAAAGCAATTAATTCCATTGGGGTTTAACTCCTTGATTAACCAGTGCTGGAGGTGGATTTACGAGAAGACATGTCTTAAAGAAACTGGGAAACAGGGTTGAGTACATAATGTCTAATGTCAGCAGAGATACAAACACCTTTCCTTACATCTTCACACGAGAGAAGGTTGATAGGGGTCTCAGAAGTAGTTTATGGCCACCTTCAAAGAGGAGAGATTTTTCTTGGGTAAACGTGGTAGATTTAGGGCATGTTGAGTACATCCTGTGCTTATACAAAATGACTCTTGGTGTTTCCCTCTTGGTTGGAACACACACCTGAAGTAGCAACCTTTTAAAGGTCTAACACATTTGTGGGCATTTATACATGTGCTGGACCTCTGCTCTGACATGCTAATTAACACACATTGGAGCAGACTCAATTAATCGAGTCTGCTGGAGTGTGCTATGCTAATTAGCACACTAGCATCCTCCATGTGTATTCAGAGTCCCCGTGCTTCAAAATGTTGATGGGAGTCCTTTAACTAAAGCTCATTTGATAAGCATCCATTAAAGTGCTCCCACCACCATTTTGAAGCACGGGACACTGCATACATGTCATGCTGGGGCAGCCTTAATTAGAGCAGTTTTCGGAACTACTCTAATTAAATCCCCCACACCAGAGCACGTTCAAAGATGCCCTGTGGCTTTTTTATTCAGCCTTTTTGCTGAGTCTCCCTTGTAGATGTTTGACCAATCCAGGAATCTTTCATTACATAACTACCTAGCCAAATGTCTCACCATCGTGTAAGGAAATGGTTCCCACACATACATTAAGGCACCCAATACTTCGCTGGTTTATGTTAAGTGTTAGAGTAATAGTTTTGGTTGTATTAAGCAGAGTCTTAACTAGCAAATTTTGCACCCTGGACAAAACCCAGGAACTTGGAGTCCCCTGCTGCTGCTAGCATGGAGTGGTCCACTGCTCTGATTATTTGCTTCTGTTAGGACCATAGGGATTGAGACCTGGCGTGACTGGGCCAGCAGGTGAAGACTGTGCAGTGGTGCTGAGGACCCAGCCATTGTCTTTTAGCCCAGGTTTGAATCTCCATGGTCCTAACAGTGCTGTTACTATAGGGAATCCCTGTAACTACCTAGTTGTTGCTTCTATAGCTGTAGTGCAGGGCTCTTCCTGCTGCAACACCATGGAGTCCCCAAGGAACTGCCATTCTGATGGTCTATCTATATTGGGGCACCTAACCATCCTGGAGCTGATGCCTAGTCAGCCACCATGTGTTACACTACTGGCATTAAGCACTAGCATTGTAAGTTTAGTAATGACATAGGTTGCTTACACAAGTTAAACTTTGCACATGGTCCGGCCTTGAAAATGCTGTACAGCAGTGACGTAGCACACATACATGGCTGCAGAGCACTTTTTAAATGACTGTTCATATTAAAAAAATTAACCCTGGTCAAATAAAATATTAGATGAAGGTGCTTTAAAGCAGAGTATGTTAGGGAGCCTATGTTCCCCTCAGGGTTAATTTTTCAAGCTTTGCAGGACTGGTGCTCATGCTGGTGAGTACTGGCCCATCCCTGCCCCAGAGCTGTCAGTAGGGAAGGGAGCAGGAAGCAGTTGCTGCCTGGGCTTGGCCTGGCTGGAGCTGGAGGTGGGAGGCAGGGTGGAATGGAACACCCTTGCCTTTGAGCCCCCACCCCGCCAGCTACCATGGCTGGGGTATTGGGGGATCAAGGCTGGGCCCACAAGATGAGGGGGGCTTCCTTCCCCCACCCCCCACCCAGGCTTCTTAACAGTGGCAACAGCAGCTGGAGGGGGTGGGTGGGGTGGAACAGAGTCTCCTCGCCTTGTGGGCCCAGCTTAGCTTCCCCAATACCTGAGCCAGAATAGCTGGAGGGAGGGGAGGGAGGAGGCTGCAAGTTGAAGGGGCTCCTTTCCCCGCTCCAGCTCTGAGCAAGCCAAAGCCAGTTGTCAGCTGCCCACTGCCCTCGTCCTACCCCCTCAGTCCCTTGCTGAGAGCGCCACAGTTTGGGGCAGGGTAAAGGGCTTGGGAGAGTGGTGGAGCACCTCTATCTACTGGGCAAGGCTGGTGCACACAGGTTCAGTCCTCCCAACCCAACAGGCAAATGTCTGTTTTGACAGGGGGGTGGGGAAGGATTCTAACTAATGGTGCTTTGTGTAAATCACCATGAGTTAGAGCAGGGCTCCTAAATGTCTGTAAGTACTCATAATCTTGAAAAGTATATGGGCCTGGATCCTTTACTCTTCCAAGACAGAGCTGGCCTAACTAAAGCTTAAATTGTTCCTCAGTTTGAGAAAAATCTCTGGTAACACAAAGCTAGAGTAACAGATCCTCAGCCTGAATGGATGGGTGTTGTTGGGAAAGGTCTAATTGCCACCTTTTCAGTTCCCTGTTGCTACAACAGCTCCTGGGGAATTTAATATAACATAGAGTCTTGGAAGTGTCTCTTTCCGTATGCCAGGAAACTGGACCCACAGTTTTGTAGACACAGCAACAATGGTTTTTAAGCTGTCTCCACTAACCCGTGGGTCCAGTTTCCTGGCTTATGGGAAGAGGAACTTCAAAGACCCTACGTTATATTAAATTCCCCAGGAGTTGTTGTAGCAACTCAGAATGACTAAGGTGGCAATTATACCCTTCCCAACAACACTCTTTGTTTGCACTCTTGTTTGCACATTTTGTATGTGTGGTATCATGTGCAGAAAGGTCAGACTCCATAAACTAGCCATAGTCTTTACCCAGCAAGAGTATTCACGTTACATTTCCTGGAGTGCCAAAAGTCCACAAATTTCTCATAAGTTGGCAATATTTTTCCCCATGCACTCATAGACTTTTTAGAACCAACAGTAATAACACAGGGATAAAGCTTCAAGTGGAAGCTTAGGCAACACAGTTCCTAAGTGAACCTTATTGCCCAGTGAGGCACTGCTCATATGGCCTCATAGATATGGATTAATGTATACACTTCACATGTCACTCCCTGAGAGAAAAACAGATCATCCAAAAGGCATAACTGTAGGCCTGGTGCCACATTCTACTTGAAGAATTAAACAAGAACATTTATTCTCTTTTAAACCATAATAAGATGTGTGCTATGGTTTACAATTTTCTTTTCTTATATACTTTTCTCCTTAACCAAAAAGTCAGCTTCTTCTCAGTCCATTTGTAATAACCTGTATATATTGGTGGGAAAAGAGTGGAGAAGGGTTAAAATATAGATTATATCTTAACTCTATTGTAAAAGATATATTCAAGTATAATTGAGTGAGCAAATAAATTTTAAAGAACAAAATGTATATCATTACAAGAAGCAAATGGATAATGAAAATGTTGTAATATATGACATGCATCATACCTAGCAGAACTACTTTATGCAAAATTAGCTATGATTTTCCATCCTGGTACCTGTCATTTAAAATTAGTTACCCCCCAGTTAGCATCCATTTCTGTTTGACTGGGTAATTAGATGGCTATCTTATCTTGTTAAAGAAAGTACAATAAATAGATCACATTATTTTTCAAAATGCTTTGTTTTTCTGAAAGTAATTGAAAAGCTGGTACCAGAAAGCCACAATCAATACCTAAAGAAATGCCTCTATTTTTGTCTAATTTAAAGTTTTGTGGAAAATGCTCATGAGGGGAAATTACATTAAGATAATCTTTATAATATTGGTAAATGTGGGACTGTTTTTTAGCAGCTGAACAAGTTATTGTTAGTTTGTCATACAGCTATTGTGTTGAAAGAATGCTGTGGAATGAGCACAAGTGGCTAGTAAATTCTTTGCCCATTGTTTTATCCTAATTAAAATCCAGGACGCTGTTTACTGCATAATGTTTATTTAATTGAGGTTTGCAAACCAAACGTAACAATTTACTTCTATAGTTTCAGTAGTTCAACTTCATTTTATTTTGATCACAGAAAAAAAACGTACCAAGTAAACAGTTCATCTGCTTACCATAGATTTCTTTTCTGGTGGGAATTCTTCCTAATGGATTAACTCTTTCAAGTGAGACTTTGACACCGTTGTAATTGCTTCTCATATATAACCTCTCACATCAGTCGGGGAAAAAATTAAAAGAAACAGCAGCTAATTTTGTTCATTCAAATTGTGTTTGCTCACAAGAAGACAGGCTATTATTTCTTCTTAAGAAAACCATAATGAGAAATTTTCTGAGCTGATTGTTCAGATCAAGAATGGGGCAATAGGAGAATGTGAATTTGATTAAAGTCCACCTGAAACTGTGAACCCAGACAAACCACATAGCAAAGCAACCTGACTTTCCAAATCCAGTAGCTGCAGGTGAGTGAATAGAAGGCCGGATTGAAGGCCAGAGAAACCCAAATGGAGAAAACATAAATTATTTTTTAAGCCTAAACTGACTAGAAAAGCAACATAAAGCAGAAGGATTCTCCTGTTATAGGTCCAAGCCTCTAATATGCCTGTACTAAGACACACAAAATTCTTCCCGTGTTGAAAATAAATGCCATTTTTAGTTTGGGTTCTTTCCCCCCACTTCCCCCTTTACAAGCTCATTTTATACTCATCCTTCAGAGATTAATTGTCTCCTTTTTGATGAGGTGATCTGCTTTCTGATATGGAGCACCAGGAAATAACTAGCTAGTTGAAATTTGTACAATCACTGGTCAATCTGTTACTCCTTAGCTAATTATATCTATAATCTCCCTAGGTAGACATGCCATTTCACAGGATTCAATCAATAATAAAGCAGCTGCAGTCTGAGCATTCTAGCACTGTGTTAATAAATCCCAGTCTTTCCATTGGGCTGACTATGAACTCTCTGAAGTCACTAGGAGGTTTGTAAACAGATCTGTTGCGGGATTGTCCCCAAGGGCTTAATGAAGGGGGGAAAGAACATCTTCCTCGTCTCTCCAAGCAACACTACCCACAGGAAATAAAATTATGCAAACTTTGATGTTTGTGACAGATGATTTTCTCAGCCATGTTGAACACAGCTAAATAACTTAAATGTCCACAGCAGATTCTTATTGATAAATTAGTTTAAATCAATAGTGATGCCTAGCAGGCAGGCCTCAATGACTCTTAATCCCACGTATTTACCCACACTAGTATCACAAAGAATATGACACGAAAACTGTATAGGCACTGAACATGCTTATTGACTTGCTGCTTTACCGTCCCTGGTTCTTTATGGCCCCGTAAGACACAGTCGTGTTGTAGTGAGTGGACAGAGGTAAACATTTCTGAGATGATGCAGTGAGAAATGTAGAAGATGGCTGCTGTACGGTTACTGAGATGGTACTATCACTGGATAAAGATCCTGGATTGGTGCCTTAGCTGGTGTAATTTGGCACACATTCAGCCTAGTTGCCAGGTCAGGATCTGGTTCCCTGAGATCAATCTCAAATGTTCTTGAATCATTTAATTTAAGGGCTTCCGTTTTGCTTTGGTAAAGTCCTCATTTATCTTATTAATGTTTCCTCCAGTCTTCCAGAATGAATGTCTGCTACTTTTGAATGAAATACACGGTTGAAATTAAGTTCAGAAAAAATGTGTGCGCTGATTTTATGAAATTCAAATATGCTTTCTGAAACAGAAAAGGGAATGCCCATCTTTAAGAAAGTAGCTTAAATATCAGTGGGAGACAGTATGGTATTCCTCTCCTTTAAATTATGGACTCGGGCAGTTTGTGAAAAAAAAGACAGGCTAAGGGGAAGGTGCACAATTTAGACTGCTTGTAGTTAATTTAAAATGACTTATTTACTGTGCTGTTCAGTACAATACAAAGCATTTAAAATAGCGTCTGTTACATGACGGGGCACTTTTAATATCTTTGAAATGGTTATGTTTGAGTACGGACAGTCTTTGTGAGCAGAATCTTCATTAGGCTATGATTAAACAGAGATGTTTAGCCAGGCTGTACACAGACCCAATTAGAACTAAATGAGAGGTTTTTTTTACAACATCTCTTCTGCTTTATCTTCCAAGGGAAACTTCTTAAGACTTTTCATAATTACAGATAACATAATAGAAGCTCCATTTAAGAAGATGCCTGTTATTATACACATTTAAGACAGAGACTCCAGCTGAAACTACTGTATTTTAAAAATAACCTAATGCTGCAATATAAGTTCCTCAGATAAGGCAAGAGATGAGAATAAAATAGTGTTGGCCTTAGAACTACTCAGCTAAGAGCTTCCTGGATTTGTTATTTGCTGATGTTTACACAATATGATACAGCTTGTTATCTGACAACGCTGTACCCTGGTAGTAAACTATATATTTTTTTTCCCCAGCATGATCTGATTTGAGACAGCAGCTCATGATTGCAGTTGTGGATGAATCCTTTTATTTGCTGAAAAATGCAGTTTTGGCCCTTCAGAAAGTATTTACGAATTCAAACCAAATTCTCCAAGTGTGAGCGAGGAAAACTCACAGATTTACAAAACATTGAGGATGTAGAGGAGCAACAGATCCTTTTAATCCCTTGGTCCAACGGGTAAGGCATTGAGTTATAATTAGGGTCTGGTTTAGATTGCGGGCGCAGCTCATGGCGTGATGACTCCTTTAATGTTAGCATTCCCCCCATGTGCCCGCTCACCGCTGATTGAGGAGCCATGCCCCTCGCCACTGATCACTTGGAGGCAAAAATTGCATTTTTAAATATGCCATGGTTTTTGCCTCCTGTCCGAAAACTGCAGTGAATTTAAAACCATGGTTTTCACTTCCCAACCATCAGGAGCAAACAGCATGGGGCTCCTCAGCTAATCAGTGTGAGGGGGTTCATGGGGCAACTCCAAGATTAAAGGAGTAGCTTCCCGAGCGATAATGTTACAACATAGCAAACCTACATTTCAGTTCCTTACTCTGCCTGGTGAGATTTGAATCTACACCTTCCACTTCCCAGTAACACGTCTAACAACCATGTGAAGAAGTATTTACTCTCAAGCACTTGTGTGTTGACACTGTTTTAATTGGCATAAAATACCTAAGTGTATATAGGATATATATAGGATATATACGGAACCCCACCCCCAGGACTAGGTTAAATAATCACTTTTCTTTCTTTATCTCAATCTATATTTAATTATTTTTAGAAGGAGGTGCTTGTGCTGCAGAGGACCGAGGGCCAGCTGCAGGTAGTCAGAAGTTAAGGGCTCCTATACATGTGATGTGCTGGAAAGCCAGCATGTTGGAGCACTGAAAGTGACGGGCTCTGACAGCCTTCCACATCGTGTGTATCAGTGTCCCGGTGCATCTCCATGCTGGAAAAATGGTGGTGGGGCACTTTATAATAAAACATGTTCGATGAGTTTTAGTGCACACAGCACGTGTAAAATGCCCTAAGTCTGCCTGGCTGAAAGCCTGGGGCCAGCTGTGATTGATCAGTACACAAGAATGGAGCTACAGAGAGAGTTAAGAGCCAGGGGCAGGGGGTGAGGGTGAACCAGGGAGCTTCCAGGGTCTGAACAAAACCCACAAGCTTGGAGTGGGAGTGGGAGTGGGAGGGGGTGCTGGCATGTTTTCTTGGTTTGCTTTTTTTTTCTTTTGCTGTGGGGACAAGGCTGTTCCATGTAAAGCAAAGTCTAGAAACCACAGGCATGGTACTGATTGATTTAATAAGGAATCTGTGGGAGTGACCTGCTTGCAGTTTTATGAAAAATGGAACAATTTCCTTAGACAGGTTTAAGAGCCTTCAGAAATTCCATTAGCATGGTGTTTAAAGCATTTTTTCTAGGAGGTGGAAGGGTTGGGTTCAAGTTCCTTCAGGCGGAGGAGGGAACTGAAGCTGGATATGCCACATACGATATAATCATCCTAAACGCTAGAAAACTAGATAAAAGAAAGTTGGGAACCTCTTCCCTTTCAATTCTGTGACAGCAGCTTTTGGTTTTGTATGCAAAAAAAAAAAAATCTAAAAGAAGAAAAAAGGTTTCATTTGTTCGGCAGAAAAAAACTTTCAGACTTTCATTTCCACATGAAAAATTACACTTCTATTTGGGAACCAATTTTTGTTCATTGTTTGAGTTCTGTGGCTAACCCAAAAAGCAGATTTCAGGCAGTCCTACTTGTGTTATCAAGAGCCTATTCTATCCTTTATGAAATAATAGTTAATTAAAACTGTATCCATGTAGGGAGTGGATAAAATCTGTGAAGAGGTGATTCAAAGTAAGTGGTGTTAAATGAAAATATAACGTAAATTAACCAATAAATGCAATAAAATAAAATGAATTATATTGCCTTTGAGACCCAGAAGGAATACAGGAGAGAAAAAAATGTTGGCAGGAGCAATAGACTGGCTTCACACACAGTATTACTGTGATGACACTCAAATGATATATCTAGGTAACAACATATAACATAATCACGAGCGTGCTTCACAGCTAGACTTTCTATCCTATTACATCATTGAGATGTTTGATCCCCTGAGGCAGCAGCCCGCTGCAAAGAGTCTGACAAAGTAAATCTGGATATCATGTAAAATGCTTTCAAAGGAGAACTGCAATTAAGTGATATATTAGTCTGATCACAGAATGGACAGTTTTCTCTGGTTCTGTGCCTGACAGTTTAAATGAGACATTTATCATTTAGTTCTCAAATAAAAACTAAGTTAAAAGGGAGTTAACGATGGCTATCTTAAGGATAACAAGATTACAGGGATTTTGTATTTATCCCTAAACAAGCTATACAATTGAGGAAATGCAGAATTATGTCTGAACTTATACAACTCTAAAAATACTAAGGATACAAATGCTGAACAATGGAAACTCTTCTTTGTAAACACTGTGCAACAGTGGAAACGTTTCAGGTTTTTTTCCTTTTTTTGTTTTTGGTAACTAAGGCCTCTGATAGATGTTAATTTAAAGATATGATGGGATCTGATTTGGGATCCCAACAATTGTGCTTTCTGCCATGCCAGATGTGCATGGCCGGACGTGTGATTGGAGGATCCTGCATCAATCCCAATTGCAGTCATATTGCCTGATCCTGGGCTCCTCCTTTACTGGCAGTAGCCTGTGCTCCCCTGGCTGGGGGCTCTGATTGGGTGCTCCCAGCCCCTGGAAAACTCTGGAGTCTTGAAGGGCTCCACCATGCTCCAGAGGCCTCAAAAAATGGCCATGTGTTCAATAAAAGATGTGACAGAAATCAGCCACTTAGTTAGACATTTTATGTAATGACATTTGTGGCTTAGTCCTTGTTTTATCCTGACATTAATCGAATGAAGATGTGGTCAGGTGACTCTCAGAGGCCTAGAAAAGATGCACTGATGTACTCCACTGATACATTTGCATTACTTAATTTTAAGGAAAAACAGGAATTTAGAAGTTAGTTTAGGGATGTTTTAATTCTTGAACTGCTAATAGCTATTCAGTCTTAAAAGCTATTCTAATCTGAAGTAGCCTAGAAATTTCCTTTTTATTAAAAAAATATGCACAAGGACAGAATACAAAAATCTCAAAAGCATTTATATTAATATTTTGAACATATATAAAATCTGTCTTGCACTTCTGTCGTTGTTGATGATGATGGTGATGTCATTTTAGCATTTCATTGTGCTTCAGTTGCTTTATCCTACACCGTGAACAGAACACATTGGCTTGTTTCTAACCCTGCGTATTTGTTATTCTCACATTATTGCATCGCCTCTGACCCCCCCACCTCAGTGCATCACTTGTCTCCCCCCGCTCCCCTGATTGTCACCTGACCCTCCCCCCTTAGACTTGCCTGCAGGGAGCTGCAGAGGCTGCTTTCCACTGCTACCTGGCTGCCACCACATGCATGTGGTGCCCCTTGCTCCCCCCGGCCCCAAGCAGCCTTGACAGGCTGGAACTCTGCCAGCCTGGAAGGGGAAACCAACTGTTTCTTTAAAGGAGAAACTCTACGTTTTTCCTCAGCAAGCAGAAAAAACAGATCCCTGATAATCAGCAACAGACGTGTCTTTATTTTAACAATTACAATTGACCATATTGTTTTCTCTACCTGCGTATTGATTATGCTTTTAAAGTATACATCATAGTGGTATTTTGGAACAGTACACAGATGTTCACTAGGGACAGTAAAATATACTTCACTATGCCAGTCTATATTAAAATACTGTGTCTAAGTGCCTATAAGAACTCCTGTTTCTTCCACAAAGTGGCTAAATCCCAATTTCTTCCTATAAGCACCTCCCATATGACAACCTCTGATCCCCACCCCACCCTCAAAGTGATTTGCCTGCCACCAGTAGAGCATCACGCATAAATGGAAGACCATTTATCTAACCACAAAGTATGCCACCACTATGTGGCATGTGCTACTAGTGAGAACAAGGGCAGCTGTTTCAAGAATGGAGGGGGGAAAAAATCAAATAAGGAAATGAAAATGGCAGGTACTGTTACCAAATTTGCTTCAAAATATGGTACTGAAGTATACATATTCATTGTGTTTCATTTACTGAACAAATTCTATTTTATGAATCGATTTGATCCCACCCAATGTGATCAATTGATGCTCTACCTTATTAGACAGCATCAGAATAAATACTTGTCTTCTGTTTTGAATATATAAAGCAAGTTTTAATTTTAAGCAACCACTCTGCAGGACACCTTTAAACATTAAGGATTCATTAATAAGCATGATCCTGTTTCCTCTGGCATATCTATTTCCTCATGGGGAAATATATGCATTTTAAGTATCTTTCTATGCCCTTCCTTGGTTTTATCAAGGTAAAGAAGGGATCTAATATTCTGATTTCTAACCCTGTATACTACCACTAACTTTAATAAGCTGGCTTTGAAAAGGTTACAAAGATCAATCATCTCTTTCACTGACCTCTTGTTTCCCAAGCGCTGTATTTAAAATAAATAATAAATATTTATCATAGCATCTAATGTAGTTTTCCACCTTTGCCATTCTTATTATGCTTTCTAAAATTTTGCTCTGTTGTGTTCTGTGTCCTCTGCAGCTGACATTTTACCACCTAATACCTGTCACTTCCTTACCCTTGATTGACTTCAGCATTTTTTAATGTATGTATGTATGCATGCATGTACTAGCATTTCTGTTGTGCTCATCACCATAGCATATTAATGCCTGGGTTTACTTTGGTCCAGCACAGTGATTCTTATTATTGTTACCTTTTCTATTACTCTAAAATGTTTATTATTGCTTCCTTTCCATTATTAATGGCTGAATATTGACACATCACAAGGAGTCTGGATTTCTGATAATGAAAATGTATGTGACCTGGCAACCTTTTTGTCTTGGTTCATGGTGGACTTTTGGAATGGGAACTATGCAAATTAATTTAGTACACTGGAGGCAGTATATGATACTTTTTGGGTGCTGTTCTCTTCTCAAATATGTTGTAAATGAAAATGGTGTAATTGCCCTTTCTGTGAAAATTTGCCATGGCCTACTGTCATTACAGGTTTCATTGTTGCTCTACAATGTTTAGTGCATACCATAATGTGCATGGTGTAAACAATGTGAGCAGTATCTCACTCTATGTTGGTTTAAAAATAAAAGCAGAAAGTCATGTTGCATCTTGGAGGTAGGGGGCAGTGGAGGATGTGGGAAGGGAAAGAGTTGTGAAGTGTGCCCCTATCGCTATAAAAATCAGGTCCATAGGGATACCTGGTATGGCTCTCTTGCAGAACATTCCTTCGTTTGTCATGGTGCCCCCGACCCATTGTTTAAGGCAAGGCCTCCGTGTAGATACTCTAGATCAAGGGTGTCCAACTTCAAAACAGCTGTGGGTTGTACCAGTGTGAACCAAGGTCTGCCCTCCCCCTCGAGTTTCATGTGAGAACTACGACTTCATCCTCAGCTCCCTGGCTCTGGGTTCACTTGCTGCACCAGGCTGCATGGGAGCACCAGGTCATGGTCTCCCCTGACACACCAGGCTATACTGTGCTGTGTCACACAACCCTGGTCCCTGGGGCAGGGACAGGAAGTGGAAACCAGAGGAGGGAAGGAGAGCCTAGAGGCCCTGGCAGCTGCTGCTACAGAGAGTGGTGGGGAATGATGGCTGGGATGGAGCTTGGGATCTGCAAGTTAACCCTTCATAGATTGCACATGGCTTGTGGGTGTCCAGTTGGATAGCCAGCCCTACATTTAGATATTCCTGTCCCTCATAGGGATCCGTGAAGATGAGGGACAGCACGCTGCCCTCCTGTTGCCTTCATAAGTTTCTCCACTTTTGGAATATTCAGTCTTGGTGAAATTTGAATATATTTTGATCCTTGGCTTAACTAGCACAAGTATGGGGTTTTTTTTTTGTTCGTTTCTTATGCAAGGGGGCCAAATATAGCAATAACTAGTAAATTACCTATCTGTGTGACCTGGTAAACAATGCTAATTTAGGGACAGTATTACACCAAATAAAATATCCTAGCTGATGTAGTTTTGATATGGGGGAGGTGACTAGAAGAAGATCTCATGTTTAAGCATGCATGAAATCTCAATACATAGCCTGTATTTTAGGAGTGGACTGAGAATAAATATCTGCCAGTTATCTCACCTCCAATTAGGCAACAGGATCAGAACTGCATTTTGCTGAAAGTGTTGCCCCAACAAGCCAATTTAAAAAAATGTAATAACAAAAGAATTCTGAAAAAGCTGAGCTTTTGTTGTTAAAAGACTATATGCACTATCCACCAAGAGATCCATTAGGTATTCATTACATTGAATTTTTGAAGGTAATTGTGGTCAGGTTTTTTCCATTATGTTGTCTTGTTTCCATCTTCAGTATCTTTTTATTAGATGTTTTGGACCCAGTACATCAGTAATGATAGTGAAGCTTCTTTATCTTCCCACTGTGATAAGTTGAAAGATTTCTGAAAATCTGTACCTGATCCAATAAAAGAAATATATTGTTCAAAACTGTTGTATTTGAGAACCTTCTCTCTTGTTAAAAGTGCTAACTACATTCATGGCAAAGTATGCGTATGCATCTGCAGTGTGAACGTAAGATTTATTGTAATATAATAAATATAATGGTACTCGGTTACAACTAAATAGGGAAATATCTTTATGCTTTCCACAGACACCTGTATATTTTTCTACTTTTAGTCTAGCCTCAAGGACCATACCGCTGTGACCTGTTTTCTTTTGCACTTTGGTAAAAGAATACTAAAAGCAGGAAAATAAAATTTCTTTTTCAAGTGATAGATCCTGCAGTGAACCTGTGAGAATGAGTACAACAGGGTCTTTCTACAGGATGACCCCCTTTATCCCCATCAGTACAAGGAGATTTCTGTGGAAAACAGAGTGCTGTATTAGTTTTGCCTTCATCAGAAATCCCATCTATTGCTCTAGGGTTTCTTTGCCAGCTATCTTAGAATCTGCCAACTGTTACAGAAACAAAAGCCCTTTCCAGTTCACTTCACCTAGAAATAGCCTGCTGTTTAAATTCCTTCATAACCCAGCTTTCTGCTATCCCTGTTAACCCTCTCAAATTCTTTGGGGAGGGTCCTAAACCTGAAAGGTATTTTGTTCCTGTAGACATGGCCTAGAGGATTCTGAGGATTCAGATACAGGACTGTGTGGCAATGCTTCCTTTTTAAGGAGTAGTGACACAGAGGCTTCTGCGGAGCAAGGTGAGAGCCCTTCATCTTAAGAGATCCAAGAGAAAAGTAGCTTCATACATTCTCAAAGACAAAATCTTGCAAAGACTATCAAGGAAAAGGACATATATCTCAATTCTATTTTAAAATTTCCAGAAAATAAAATAATATTGAAAACCCTTTCTAACCTTTTCTGATGGCTATCTCCAAAACAGTGAGAGGGAAAAAAACCCCTTTCTGTTGATTTCTTACTTAAATGCATGAGTATACATAAATGGCAGTGTTTATACTGTAAAAGTAAAAAACTAACTACCAGTAAGATATCAAAGGTAACAAAAAAATGTTAAGGCAGAATTTAAAATATTTAATTTTTAGGTTACAGGATGCAAATAATGCATATGTAGCATTTTATACACAAATATAACTAGAGCCATTACAAATTAGCTCATAACTAATAAGACAGGAGGGGATTATCTTTGTGTGGTAGACAGTACTGTATGTCCTACATCACATGTGGATCCTAGGTCTGTTGCAGGAAAATCCTTGCATGATTTTTCATTTATTGTACTGGCAAAGTGGCACTACATTATTGGATCAATCAATATTCCTTGTTTTTATAAAAGGTTTGTACTGCTGTATAATAAAAGATAAACCTATGGTTTCTGTTCTGTAATACAGGCTTTAGGTCTAACCATGTTAGCTGATTCACATCACACAGTTCAAATCAAATTTGAATTCAAATTAAGGGTTGACCATTAGGAAAGTTTTCTTGCATTTCTGCACTTCAAGGCTAGGGACAGACACTACACATAAGATGGTTTAAGTGGTCAGAAACTGGTTTAAATCTGTAACAGAACTGATGTTTAGTGCACATAAACCAGTTTGAAAATGGCTGAAAATAGTTTGAGATAAACTTGGTGGAGTGTACTATTAGATTTAAATGATTTGCGTCAAACTAGTTTATGCAATGTCTGTCCCAGGCCCCCTGCTGGTTTAAGATAAACCAGACTCTCCAAGCATCCCGGCATGCTCTCTGGGCTGGGCAGGATTCTGTGCTCCATAGCAGGGCTGGCCCCTCCCCTCTGCTCCCTGGCTGCAGTTCCAGCACAGACTGCAAGCTGCTTTCCCGCTTTACTCCCCAATCACTCCTAAGCAGGAATTCCCTGCTCTCCTCTGCCTTGTGGAGGAGGTGTCTGTGTATTAGCTAGCAGACTACATGCTGGCTATGGTTTGTGCTGAGTCAACAGAAAGAATCAACAAGCAGAATCAGCAGGCAGCTGGTAATGCCCCTCTCTTGTTTTCTCATTGGGGTGATAAGCACTGTGTTATCAATTCCCTGTTGAGCTAATCAGAGCATCCTGCAGGATCCTGGCCACTCCCTCCCTCCCCTCCCTCAGCTCAGTGCTATGGAAGGGATGGGAGGGCTGTTCTAGCATCCCTCAGTTTCTAACCTAAGCCACTGCAGGCATGTGCCTGGAATTCTAGGATGTCTGTGCAATTACAAAGTGAGTTAGTGTAGCCAGGTTAGACTAACCTGCAAAGATTGAATCAATTTAGGTTTAGGCTTTTTGAATGTCTGTCCCTAGTTTAAGGGCACAAAACTTCACTCACTTGGTGGTGGGGAAGAGCAACAGCAAGCCCTTGATACTTGCCGTATATACATGTTAAGCCAGGATGTGTCTACATGAGACACTTACTGCTCATTAGCCTAATAACACTGCTCGGTAACTTGTCACAGCAAAAACTGTGCTAATAGCCTATTGCATATTGTTATTAGGCTAATGCACAGTAAGTGTCATTAAATAACCATGCACTGGTGCTACTGCGCAGTAGCTTTAGGTACAGTGCATTTAGTTAGTACTTTATTAAGGAAATACTAAATGAAATGCAAAGTATCTTAAGTGCATTAATGAACGTATAGATACACTCACAGTTTAAATTTCCTAGTTCAGACTGTCCTAATATGCATTAAGTTTAATCCTCATTCAGTGAAGTTTACTTCATTCAGACTAGAGCAAATTTTAATTCAAATTACAGACATCTAGATATATATAGTGATGGCTGTAATCCAGATGAAACCTAGAAAAATGTAATGTCTATACATAGCCCCTGTGATTATTGCTAAAACAGAATGGTATTATATAACAACACTCCATACACCTGGAAAATTTCACTCCAGATGAATTTTATAACCATGGGCCAGTCAGGAACTGTCTAATGAATATGGATTTATAACACAATACAAAGTCACATAAACTTGTCAGTTGCTAAAATAAGAGATGAGGGCAGTCAGAGCAGATTATTTCAGGTGAAACTGAGGATGCAGGAAAACCTTATAAAAAAAAAAAAGACTAGTCCTTTTTTGGTTTCTTTAAAGTCCGTAGGTGCTTGTCAGATGAAATCTTGACAAAGTGCTGAGACTAGCTACTGGAATGAATGAACAAATGCAATGAACCTTTTTTTTTTAGATTTTTCCACCACCCCCTTTTTGCTTCTTCCAGTGCCTAGTCACAAGGAGAATGTGTACAGAAAGTCTGAAGGAATGTTCAAAAATACATTTAATATTCTCCCACTTAATTTTAGCAATTGGAATGGATCTACTGCATATATTAGTTTCATTTGAATGGGATATATATCTACTAGAACAGGTGTTTTGCCCCAGAGTAGCTCACCATTGTATGTTACGAAAAGACTTTCTAGGTGACATTTGAAGAACATGAGCGACACAATAATCTAACACACTAAATCAAAATTCTTGATTGCTTTATAGACTTGGCTTATTTTGCAAATCATGGAAGTAATTTCAATCAAACTGGAACTTGACTTTAAAAATATTTCATCCAAGAAATTGGATTGCTTAATTTATTATAACTTTTAAAAAGATACAAGTCAGTGTGGACTCAACTTAATATAGTATGACCACGACGTCTTAAAATTCATTAAAATAATTCTCCCTTATCATGTGAATTTGCCCGCAAGTTTGACCTTGCTGGCTATATTTTCTAAATTTACTGCGGGGCTATTGCCACATGCTTTCCAATATTTTTGCATGACTATAGCTCTGCTTTGAAAACCAAATGACAAGCAAATTTTTAAATTTTCTGTGTCACGTTTGTGTTGGTTTCTTTTTTGCATTATCTTAATATGAGTTAAACACAGCAAAATTACATGGTTGTTAATAGGGAAGAGGTATTTAATTGCCAGAGAGAAATAAATTTTCTTTTATTTAATACACTCAATTTAAAATTTGTTGGATTGAACAGATTTCAGTCAATCCTTTCAATTAAATTATGAGAACCATATGAGAGAGATCTTAAGTATGTTGGCTTTTACTGGTTAGGAGCTGTGTACAACTGTATAAGTGAGGCTCTGAAGCTTCCCAAGCCAGTGAAACAAAATGAGATACTTTTTAAGACTCCCGCAAAATTGGTAGGAACAAAATGCCTGTCTGTTTGGGTTAAGGCTTCCTGGAGTCCAGATATTATTTTTCCATCTATCTATCCACAGCATCTGAGGATGTATCATACAAAGCATAAAAATACTGTATACTCTTTTTTCTGAAAATGTTATCATGCTATGCTGACTTTTTGCCATGATATTTCACTCCCTGCTGTCCCACTGCTTGTCCCAAGGAACAGATCATGGTTTGCCTGGGGATAATTCCTTATCCATGTAAGTCTCAGCTCCACCGCCTTTATACTGGACCTCACACCTGCAGAAGGGAATATCTGCAAGCTCTAAGTGGTGTCCCTTTGGATTTTGAAAAAAAATCTCAGGCCCCTCTTTCCATAGAAAGGGCTGTCACTTGCTGAGGGATCACTCACAGGCAATCAGTAAGGTGACAAACAGTAAAAAGATGTATTATGTAGGAGAACAGAATTATACAAGCAGAACTGACCATAATTGAAGGCAGGACAAAAAAAAAAATAAATTTCTTACCCTTTCAATGAGCTACTACCCAGTCCCCCTGGAGAATCCTTCCAGTAATTTTTAGAGATTTTTAGCCTTCCTGTTGAATCTGATTCTCTCTGGGTGCTCAGGCCTTGGACCCTTTTCCAACCTGGAAAAAATCCAAAAGTACAGTCAAATCAAATAGAGAACATCTAAGACAACATCTTAGACAAGCCATCTCCTCCTTCACCTCATTGTTAGCATTACTCTATTTGCTTGTGGGTCTCAGAATGCTATAGAAATTTTATCTCACCGGGACATGTGACTTTCCTTTGTCTCAGATAATTTAGATATAGGGCAATTGGTACACAAGCCTTTGGCCCCATGGGCCAGAGGAGCAGTTTTAGGGCCTGTCTACAGGCCAGCTTGAGACCTGTGAGCCAGGCTCAGGTCCCAGACTGCCTTTATCCAGCCCCTCATGTTGGGATTGAGCCCTGGGGCCTGGTGCTGCCCTTTCTTAGCCCTCTGTTTTGGATTGGGCCCTGTGTTGCCTGTATGCCAGGATCTGACCAGTATCAACCCTGCCCAGCCCTGCATGCCAGGATTGGACTCCAAACATCAGGTGCCATCACTGCCTGGCCTCATGTGCTCAGATCCACCCTATGGTGCCCAGCAGGTTCAATCTAATACCCAAGGCCTGAGACTCCTCACAGGTCCAGAAATTTGGCAGAAAAATGTCCTGGCCTACACCACCAATTTTTTGGGACTCATGGGGAGCCCTAGGAGCTAGGTGACACAGTGCTGGGGCTGGATCTGATTCACAGACTGGCAATTGAACAATACTGCTATAGAGAAGTTGATTTCTCCATTACAGGCCAACAATAGCTTGAGTGCCCAGCCCAATATTTACTTCTGGCTGTGTCTGGGACTGGCAATTCATCTTGCCCTCCTGGCATGATGGCAAGAAATATTTAGCAGTTCCACCTGTTCCCTTTTCCTTAAGTAAATATCCCTTGGTTGGCTAAACTATATCCCAAATCATATAGTAATAACAGCAACATAAATGGATACAGCATACATGGGATTTTCAACAAGAGCACACATTCCATATCAGTGAAATAAACACAAGAAAACAGTCACGCAGCCCCACCAATCCCCAGAAAATAATAGTGTTCATGACATCCCTTTGCTGGACTCATACTTTCAGATGACCTGGGTCTTTGACTGTGAGAATTATAATTATGTGCCAATAAGCCCTACTTTACTAAGGACCTTGTTCTGCAAATCTATGGACATTGCTGCAATTCACTTTTATGGATGCTGTGTTAATTTAGCACAGAATTGTACGAGTTCTTGGGCTTCCTTCCCAAAGCCCATGTCTGCTAAATAGGCTGAAATCTATCCTTTCTCCATCAAGGTGTCTAGTTGAAGACTAAAACCAAACATTTACGGTTCCTAACATACCCGTGCTAGAAAGGCTTAGTAGTTATTCCAAAGAGATGCAAATCAGAATAATGGAACCATTATCACCTTCTCAGACATTTTTCCTCCGTATATATGTGTATACTTGCATTCCCACACCTATGTGCATGGTGGCATTTTTCAGAAAGACCACGCTAATAATTCTCAGTGTTTTGTACTTTGTCTTCATTGGTGAAAAAACTGACCAACAGTGCAGATCCAGTCATAAATCTATTAGTAATTCCGCTTTCTGTAGATTCCATTTTTATTTAATGTAAGACTTTGGGCTTCTGAATAGTGTTAATAAGTGTTATAATTACAACTCTCTTGACTGCATTGTTCTTAAGGCCTCAGCCCCTGAGTCATGTTACCTATGAACCACACATTTACAGAGGTTCTGACCTCATTAGTTGGGCAAACCTGAGTGTGTTTGAGTCACAGCTCTGCTCTAGGGAAACCTTCATCTCATTCCAATATAATTAAGTGAAAATGTGCTACAGTGGTTTCAACTTTGAGTGCCTTATGCTAGTTCCAGCTGCCTGAAAGGTGGAGTGCTGAAAAACTTCTGTATCAGTGTCTCTAGGAGTGTGGGCTGGCAGCTGCGATTGTACAGAAAAACCTGGGAAAGCTATTGTGATGTTTTGAATGTAATATATTTCCGGTGAAACAGTTTAATCTATTTAAGGGCTGTCAAACATTGCATTAGTAAGTGAGGTAATTTACCGTTCTATAATCTGACAGTAAGTTGTGTATGTGTTTAATGGTGTATATGTATATGTTTAATGGGACAGGGATATATTCTCTTCACCATATCTGCAGTGATGGGTGGCTTACAGTTAGTATTGGGAAAAATGGTAAAGTGAATTTAGGAATTGATAAAATGGTATTTTGCCAAAGCTATTTGTGCAGCCAGAAGACTGCATCTAGGATCTGCTGGAACAAGATCATTATGTAGTAATACTATTGGGCAAAAACCTTGAGAAAAAAAACCTCTCCTGAAAAACTTTATTACAGCTATTGAGTTGTGGGAAGACGGTATGGCTCACAGAACTGGTAATGGGCTATAGAGTGTTTCAACGATAGGTCACTGGTTCTCTTTCTGCACAGGTCAATCCAGTAACTGAACTTCAAAACTGGTTAACGGCTTGGATCAGTGGGCTATGAGAAATGAGTAGATTGTTTTAGTCCAGATCCCTGTGCAAGTGTCCACACCTCAAAAAATTCTATCATAGCTGTCACTAATTTGGGCTCCTATGCTGGTTCCAGTTATTGGCACTAGTTATTGGCACTCACAGCAGAGAAATCAAGGACTGAATGGTCACAGAAACTGAAATACTGTACCTTCTCCTTGCAGGCCAGATTGGCAGCAGAAAGTGTGTACTGCAGGTGACTGTGTGGTATTCTTTTTGTAGCTAAAGGACTTCCATCTGCAGTTATTTTTATTTTTACAACTCAATGTTGATTAGACACTTACATGGTCCATTTTAAATTCGAAGGGTGTTTAAAATCAGGGTAGCTACACATTTTTTTTTAAAGTAAAACAACTTTGTATGAAAGTAAAGAATACATTTCATTAGTGTTTTGAAAGAGTTATCTTCAAGGGCACCAGCCTGGGGCCCTAGAGATTTGGGTACAAATCCCTGCTGTGCCATAGATTTCCCACATAACATTAAGCAAATCACTAAGGGTCTAGTGTTCAAAAGGTATTCATGTCCCTAACTTCCATTGATTTCAGCGGGAGTTACATGCCTATATACTTTTTAAAAAATGTGAATTTCAGCTTCTCAGTTCCTGATCATCAGAATAAGGGTGGCCGAGCCTACTTAATGCAGCATTCAGAGGATTGATACGTTAAGGGTATTCAGGACTGGATTTACAAAAGACTTTATAAAGCTCTGAGACAGAAAATGCATCCTGTTTGGCACCAATGAAATCACCATGATCTTTTTATTAAAGATACAGAAAAAAAAGAAGAGAAACAAAAGGGACAAGAAACAGATAAAGCATTGTCAAAATGAAAAACATTGAATAAGGCTGTCTTCTTCCTTATTTTTGTAGAGACTTTTTTTAATAGAGAGGAGAGACGATAAAATTGGAAACCCCATTTGATAGTCTTTTCAGTGGCACTAAGACTGGTATTAACAGTCCTTTTGGAGAAAAGAGCAAAAATTGGGAGGGGCTGGAGCCATTGTTGCTCTTGTTGTTATAGTCCGATCCTACTTCTGACAAGACAAGACAAATGCACACAAAGGGGGAGAGAACAACAGCAGAGGTGGAACATGTCCTTTTTGTTTTTGTACTGATTCTTATTTGCACCCTTGCTGCTAGAGAATGACAGGCACAGCACATGCCAAATTTGTACCAATGCTGGCCTGTATAAAGCATTGTTGTTAGCTGCCTTTCTGGTCAGAGATTCACAGCGGTCTTGCAAAAGATGAAGTCCTTACTGGCTAAATAAGCTAGCCTTTTTTTTTTAACGGAAGCAAAAAGCAGAGGAAAGAAGAAATAAAGAAAAATAGATATTCTTACACAATTCATTTGGGCCAGTCTGAGGTAGGGAGAGGGACCTAGCACACATAGCATAATCTTAGTATACTGGGTCCCTTTCCCTACCTCAGACTGGCCCAAGGGATCTGGGTAAGAGTTATGGAGGTCCAGCAACAGCAGGGAAAGTGTCAGGACCTGGTAAGAGTGATAGCCATGATGACAAAGATTGCACCTTTGTGTTCACCCATCTCTTCTGGCCTCTGTGTCAAATGAAGACCCCTCCCCTTCCATTGTCCTCATGAGTCTGTTGTTCTCCACTCCTAGCGTCCTTTTGTATATCAGACATAATCACAATAAGCGCCTTGGGTGGTATGAGCAGACAAGGTTCCTTGGGTGAATTTGATATCTTTTATTAGACCAACCCAAATAGTTGGAGAATATTTATTAAGCAAAAATATATTATAAAAATTATAAAAATATATTATATATTATAAAATTATAAAAAACTTTCGGGTTCAAAAACACTTCGTCATGCTAAGGAAGTGTCAGCAGTTGGTGTGTGCCCTTCCTGGATGGAATGAAAAGGAAAGAAGCCAGGGGCTGGGCTGGGGAGTCGGTTGCCAGGCAGATTATAATGTATCAAAAATCCAATGTCTGTGTTTAATCCATGAGCTCTAGTATCCAGGAGGTTGATGAAATGGAGCTCATAGGCTCGTCTCTGGGAAGTGTTGTGTAAATTTCCCTTGAGAATCAGGACTGAGAGATTAGAGAGAGTGGCAACCGACTTCTCTGGTAAACAGGCAGAAGTTAACTTCTGTTGTCTGCGCATCCCTGCCTGGGGGCTCTGGGAATAGGTCTCTGTCGCTTTAAAGAGCTAGTCCATTTCTTTCCATTGGTAGCAGTTGATTAGGATTCCATGCAGCACAAATTCGTGATTGCTGAATTTTCATAGAAACCATTAATTTGGGCAGGCTCTGCAAAAAACGGTGCAATTTTGGTGCAAAAAACAAAGGAACGAAAACAAAAAACCAAAAAACCCTCCCCTTAACTGAAAATAAAATCCTGGGTCCCCAGAAGGAGCCAGCAGTCTTCATGGTGCTACAGCCTAATGGTGCGTGCATCCTGCATGAGGAAGTGGAGAAGGTGGCTGCTGGCATGAAGGGCTGACAGCGATGTAGCTGCCACCCCTGCCCCTCACCATTGGCTGAAAAGGCTGCCTGCAATGTAGCTCCCCCCCTCCCACATCAGTGGTGAGGCATGGGGCTGTATGATGAACAGCCCCCACAACCAATCAGGGGCAAGGGGCAGGGCCACTGGGGCCTCTCAGTTAATCAAAAGTGTGGTGGCAGGCAGGGGTGGGGGGCGGTGCTGCACTCAGTCTGTGAAAATGGCAGCTGACCCCAGGATCTGCCCATGAAATCAGCCAGGTACTTCCTTGAGTTAGTAAACTCCCTTATTTGTGGTGGTAGATGGTCAGATGGAGGGGAGCAAGGGGTTGGGGGACTGGCTGCTTGGACTCCTGCTTCTTTCTGTGTACAAAGGGGCTGAGGGTCCAGGTCCAGGGGGCTACTCAATGGTTCCACTGCATCAAAGGAAGGAAATGGACTGACTCTTTAAAAGAAGTTCAGACTTGCCCCTTAGGCCCCATACCTCAGTCACACAAGTAGGGATCCAGGCAGTTCCCCTGCCCTAAAATCAGCCTGGGATACCTGAACACTAGTCCTTTTCCAGGAATTGAAGTAAATTGATGGGTGGTGTCACGGCGCAACTTGCTGCACCGCTCCTTGAGAGGAAAACTGCTGGGGAAAACCCCCAGCAGTGTGATAATGAGCACAGCTGACAGCTGCTGTGGCAACTGATAGGTGTCAGCTGACCTAAGGTGGCAGAGCTTGGCCCTATAAAGCCCAGGAGCAGAGTCAGGCTGGGAGTTCTCTGTCAGCAGCCGGAGGGGGCAGGAGCTCGAGCTCCCAGAGACAGTAATGTGAGTTTAGCTCCCAAGAGCTCCAGAGGCTGGAGCAGTGGTGTGGAGTGGTAACTGGGAGGCTTACTTTGTTATGGCTAGGTGCCTTGTGTTTGAGTTACAGCCAGAGGCTTGTGTTATGTTTTGTTAATATAGTATTACACTGGTGGTTTGGGCAAGGCTGTAGGGGTTGGAGGAGGCCTCAGCAGGGACCCCAGCAGTGTGGGGGATCCTGGTGCCCGGCACAATTCGGCACCAAAGAGGGCGCAGCAATATTGTTATACAGGGTGAGGAGACCCCAGGCCCTAGCAGGGGGCAATATGAGAGAAGCCTTAAGCAGGGGGCAGTATTTTAAGGTGCCCATGAGGGGCAGCATTGTTGAGAAGCCCTGAGGGGGCACGGCAAGCCCAGATGAGGGGCAGCATTATTGAGAAGCCCTGAAGGGGCACGGTGAGCCCTGGAGAGGGGAGCACCATTTGAGAAGTCCAGACGAGGGGCAGCATTATTAGGAAGCCCATACCGGGCACGGCGAGCCCTAGAGAGGGGCCTCATTGTCGGAGAAGCCCTAGAGAGGGGCTAGCACAGAGGTAGTCCTCAGCCAAGGGGCAGGGTGCTGCAGTGGACCCTAAGAAGAGGGTTAGCAACACAGCAACTCCAGAGAAGGGCAAGAGGCTGCGGTGGTCTCCAACGAGACAGCAGCACGCAACGCGTGGCCAGAGGGGGCAGAACCATGCTGAAAGCGTAAAGGACTGGGGCTGGACAGAAGGTCCTCAGAGTGGACGAAGGTCCCGGGGACAAATGATATTCTAGAGGGGCCCGAGAGCGGGCGAGCTTATTGGTAAGGCCCGGAGAGCGGGCGAGTATAAAGAGTCCTAGAGAGAAAGGGCTAGATGGACGTTGGTGTGTCAATTGTCAGGGACAGCAGCGAGGCTTGGGACGTGGTATCAGGGGTGGAAGGAGCCATGTTTGGCCCTAAGGCCAGGGTGTCTGGGGCGCACCCAGTATATGGGGAACATCCCAGTGGGTCCGGGAGATCACAGGGACGAAAGTCCTGGTACACCGTGCCCAAGGCGGTAATAAGGCAGCCTCCCATCCTAAACCTAGTGTCAGCAAAGTTGTGGCGGGCGAGAATTGAGGGTGTCTTCGGCCGGACTTGGCGCGGATGGAGGGCCTTCAGGAGATCATGGCCCTCCTGTAGGACACTGCCGTGACAGGTGGCTTGGGGAAAAGTGCTCTTTAAAAGCTGACAATGCTAAAATTTTCAGCAACCAGAAACCCAGAAGTGAGGGTCCAGGCAGCCCCTCCCTCCTGCCCCCCCACACTTATAAACACTCTCAGCCATGGTATCATTATAGAGATTTCAGTAAAGTGCAGGACTAGGTCTTGACTGTGCTCAAGCTGTTCCAGAAACTTGTATGTCAATGCTTAGGAAAAATTTTTTTCTGATTTTATTATAAATTTATTCATAGACAATTGATGGTCATTTATCTTTGTGCTAACATTATCATTTAACTCAAATAGCTTTCTCCTAGGTGTTATTCCCCTTGATGTGTTTATTGATGGGTAAGATTGACCTAATCCCTCTGTTTTTTGATCATTAGTAATGCAGCACACCCCTGTATTTTAAATAGACACTTCATGTAAAAAGTCTAATATTCCACATAATGGCCAATTTTATATCACTATTATTTTGAAGTGATTCAGTATATGCTCCTGCAATGTGACTAGAAGGTTGATGAAGTAATTAGAGTTTTTATTGGATCTTGGAGTTGTTATTCCCTTACTACAAACTCTTGCAACTAGTCAGCTTTGGGGCAACATTCATCAAGAGTGATTCCTCCCTTTCCCATTATGACATGTATGAAAATGGCAAGAAAATTTAGCTTCTATATTATGACTGTTTACCAACAGCACTCAAATCTGAGTGTAGTGCAAAATTATGTGATGTCCTTAGTTTGCCAAATTCTACAAGGCATATGTGACTTTTTTTTTTTTTTTTTTTTTTTTTTTTTTTTTATGCCTTATAATGGCATATAAAATTAAAAACAGCAACACTAATTTTTATAAGTAAAAAATTTTAAATTGGAAAATTTTTATATATAATTTTTTGAATATTGGTGGGAATTATTT
>JAGPOW010003685.1:12408953-12420299 GCA_030014935.1 Caiman crocodilus
AGTCAAAACTGTGAAAATGGAAAAGTTTTGACTTATAAAAATTAGAGGTGCTGTTGATACTTTTCTATGCCATTAGAAGGCAGACTAAAAAAAAAAAAAAAAATAAAAAAAAAAAAAAAAAAAATGGTGAAAAATTATTTGTTGTCCTTATTTTGCCAAATTCTAAAAGGCATTTGTGAATTTTTTTTTTTTTTTTTTTTTTTTTTTTAGTCTGCCTTCTAATGGCATAGAAAAGTATCAACAGCACCTCTAATTTTTATAAGTCAAAACTGTGAAAATGGAAAAGTTTTAGATCTAATGGTTTCACTATTGGTGGGAATTATTTAGACAACTGGAGTTGTCAGTATAAAAGTGCATTGAAAATATTGGGTTATTATGTATTGCTTTTCTATTTTCTGCAGTAGAAGGTCAAGCAATAAAAATTCTTCATGCATATTGACACACGACTTTGTATTGTTGTCAGCTTTGACCTGGAATATTGCAATATAGGTTACCTCCAATTAATTGGTTTAATAATCTACTTGTTTAGCTGTGAAAGTGGCAAGTACCATTCAATACAATATCCTGATGTTTGTGTTCTGTGTGTATTTTAACCTCTCACTAACAGTAAGACTTTTATAGCTTTCAGATAAATGGAAACACAGACATCCATCTCCTTTAGACAGCTTTAAAATCTTTACCTAAATATATGGAAGAATTAGTGTATAGGAAAGAAGGAGGGGAAAAAGTGTTTCCAACAGCTAATTTGATACAGACCAGAGATGGGCTTCTCAACTCATAGGGTATGGCACAAAATTTATTTACTTTCCAATGAAAAATCAGTATGCAGCAGAAAAAGAAATGTTAAAAACCAGTGCCCATTAAGCCACTTTTAAACACGGGTTCCAAGAAACTTCTGCTTTTTAAATTTTCCAAAACTAGGTATGCTATCCTGCTGACACCCCATCAAAAGTGTTTGTTTTTTTTTTCTACATCTTGTTTAAGAATGGTACAGTATTAAGTAATACTATATGCAAGTTCTTTGAACTGGAAGTTTATAGAGTTTATATTACACTAGTTCTAATAGATTTCTTGAGTTTTCAAACAATGCATTTATACAAATTCAATTTTTGTTGTTGTTTTTATCTGAATCCCTTAGCACATAAATTAAGACCTAATGGGTAAGCATGGAAAGTTAATATTTGTTTCATGCATAGTTGGCACTGGTCAGACTGCAGTTGGAGTACTGCATGCAATTCTGGGTGCCACACTTCAAGAGGGATGCGGATAACCTGGAGGGGATCCAGAGAAGGGCCACTCATGGTTAAGGGCCTGCAGACCAAACCCTACAAGGAGAGACTAGAGGACCTGGACCTTTTCAGCCTCCGCAAGAGAAGGTTGAGAGGCGACCCTGTGGCTGCCTATAAGTTCATCAAGGGGGTACAGAAGGGAATTGGTGAGGTTTTATTCACCAAGGCGCCCCTGGGGGTTACAGGAAATAATGGCCACAAGCTAGCAGACAGCAGATTTAGACTGGACATTAGGAAGAACTTCTTCACAGTTTGAGTGGCCAAGGTCTGGAACGGGCTCCCAAGGGGGGTGGTGCTCTCCCCTACCCTGGGGGTCTTCAAGAAGAGGTTAGATAAGTATCTAGCTGGGGTCATCTAGATGGCTGTGATAATTTTTTTAAATGAAAAATGTGATGTGTCCCTTTTAGACAATAGCCTAGTGAAGAGAAGACTTACAAGGATGTGGAAGGCCTTGGTTTGTCCCCTATTTCTGGAGAAGTGTTGTACCACCATGCTATAATCTGTCCAGGTGATACAGGACACTTTTCCCTCTCTTCTTGTGAATGTAAGAATTAAAATTTCATTGAGCAAGAAGGGGAAAAGGATTGGTAGGTAGTGTTAAGGAGGGATGGACCTGGGTCTAAACCCTGCTCAAAATGAATAATAAATTAATTCATTTCTATATTAGAAGTGTAATGATGTGGTAACTGTTTTGGGTATCCAGCCACACATGGGGGCAGCAGAGACTTCTGGCTGCCACTGTCATTGGCGTGATTGTGTCTGTGGTGACCAATCTTGTGCAGTAGTGAATACGTTGGATACCTTGAGGCAGAGAAGAGAACTGAAGCTGGGAGAGTGCTCTGACTACTAGACTATTGTATGCAAAAAAGGGTGGAGCCTGCCATTTCCATAACTGGGAAAGGAGTTGAAACTGAACAAAAAAATAATCCATACTGGCTCCATTTTGAAAAGCTTTAAATTCTGTGCATCCTGACTTACAGACATACTTATTGCAGCCCCAAGTAAGGTACCTATGGCTTGGAAAACACCAGAACTTGAGACACAGCTATGTCCTCAGCATTCTGGTTCCCAAAATGGTTTCAGATACCAGAACAGCGGGCTAAAATAGATGCATTGCACCTCTTCAGCCTTAACCACTGAACACCCATTTTGGGGTTAGTCCTAAAGGATTGTCTAATAAATTCTACCTCTAATGTGTTCTAGTAAGTGTGCCTCGAGATGAAACACATCAGGAAATCAGCCGTACCTAAACACTGAACTAAAGCATCAAGCGTCTTCTAAAAACTACAGAAGAATGCCTCAATTTGTGGGTGTTCCATCATGAAAAGGAAAATCCTGATCAGTTTGCAAATGTGATAATTGTTAAAAAAAGAGTGCTTTGAAAGCACTTATCGTACTTCAAAAGAATATCAATAACACATTATCAATGATAACTCAAGCTGGATTTAGAGTTTTTAGAGCTGCTTAAAATCTTTTGGTTTAAACTTCTTTCATGGTGTAGCATCCTACTTCAAGTCATGGACTTACTTCCTTGCTTCAAAAAGGCAAGTATGGAAAGACAAACCATGAACATTCAAGTAGTAAAAATAATAATGCCGCGCACAGCTTGCTGTCATTCCAGTCTGGTGATAAGTCAGAATGAGAATAAAGTATTTTACTAAAGCAACTATATCTGATTGTATAGCATAAGAATTGCTGTTGCTGTCTAGGTACAGCATATACATATTATGCTTTAACCACTCTAAAGCCATAACTGAACAGACAGTTATGATTCTTAGAGTGCTTTAAAAATGGCAGATTTCACTCTAAATTACCCCTCGATGGATGAGGTATTAGACTAAAGATCTTCCTGTTAGAGTGCCTTATTGAATGTTTATGCCAGATACCACTGAGGGTTACTTTAGAGTGCAATGGCCACTATTCCGGGCAGCATTACACAGGGCTGTGCTCTAGAGTTTGTTTTCTCTGCCCTAGTAGTGACATGGCCCCCCCTTGGCTGTCATTGATCCAAGTCATGGGCAGCCTCTGATCCCAGCCCCACCTCCTCCCTCCAGCCAGTTGTGATCTGCAGCCAGGCGGTGGAAAGGGAAGGGGGATTTCTTTCCCTGAAGCCACCCCAGCTTCACAGCATACCACAGCCTAGTTTGGGGGGCTGTGGTGGCAGGGGTCTGGGATGGGGTTTCTTTCTCCGCAGTAGCCCTGGCCCAGTAGTATGCCGCTGCCTAGCCAGAGAGGCGGCAGGGGAAAGGGTCCAAGATATGCTGCTACCACTACTTGCCAACTGGTGAGAGGGGCCACTCCAGAAGCCTTCTGGGAGGTGTGTGCACTGGTGGCCAGTGTGGGAAGACTCTGAGCCCTTGCCTCCCCACCACACCAGAGCTAAACAATGACAAGTTCAGGCCACTTGTACTCAAACTTAGTGCTTTAAGTGAAGCATGATAGAGCACTTCTGCCAGGGGCATTTTGGGTGTCTGTACTTAAGCTATAGGGTCAGACCCCAGGTCCCTATAGTCTAATATCTTGTCTCGTATGGTGTAAGAGAATGGATGCTGAGGGGGAATTGTGATGCAGAGGAGATTAGAATGAACACTGTTATTTGTAACTTCAAATTCAAAATAACCAGCAGTTCACCCTCTGCAAGAGTGGTACAAGTTGATTCAATTCCTGCCCAGTCCCACCCATGACTGAATGGCTCCGGCTCACCTGTGACTCATTAGCTGCCTCCACTAAGGCCTTGCTAGAACTCACCTGGCCTGGGGGGGGTGCACAAAATGGGGTTCTCTGGACACAGCAGCATGTGGGGGGAAAGAAGTGGCTGGATCTGGAGGTTTTTGTAAAGGAAGAACCTGTTCAATTACAGATAGGTAACAATTAAGAATAAAGGTTTGATTCTGAATGAGCTTAATGGGTAAAGGGATAGACAGAGTGGGGCTTTTTCATAAAAGATCTCAGGTGAAAAACTGTAGTAGGAGAGTTTCAGACTCTAAAAGCTGAGCCATACTGAAGAACTGTTAACTCTGTGATACCTGACCTCAAGAATGGGCTCAATAAAAGTTACTCTGTCAACTGAATTCTGTACTTTAACCTACAGTACTCCTGGGGTTTGAGACTTGGTCCCTGCTAGGGACCTGGTGATCCTTCTGTTTGTACTAACAAATTTGTTCCAAGAAATAGAGAATTGAATTGAGCTCTGTGATGGTAACATCCTCAGTAGAGGAGAAATGGCCTGATAGTTGGATTCGCTGCCATGTGAGAGGGTGGATGGAGGTGGGAAAATTAACTTGTTGGCTTTGAAAGCTGTAACAAATAGTTGAGAAGTATCTGGCTCTATTGTTGCAATTTGGCTATATGGGAATACACAGCTGGCAAGACATCCTGTTTTCAATGCAGTTTGAGTAAAGAAGTTCTAGGTTTATAAGCCTGAATTTTGGTGGCTCCAAGGAGAATGTACTGCATTCAAAAGCTTATCTAAGTCTATTCCAACCATGAAGTCAGCCAATAAAGGAGATTATCATTTCTTTTCTTGTAAATATTTTTTTTCATCTAATCTGTATGAAAATACTTTGTGTGACCATGATGGAAAATCTTCAGTAAATGTTAAAAATAAGTTACAAAGCTGAAGGGGTGAAAGCGGTTATAGAGATCCAGGCAAGGGTGACTACGTAGTATAGGGTTGGAGAGGGGAGGTTGCACCTAAATTATGTACAAAATGCCTTATGCAAGGGAGCTGTATGGTTACAGAGTTGTGTCTGCATGTATTCTTTAAAACCCATAAGTAACAGCATGCAGGGTACAATTGCAGGGGTGAGGGAAAGTTCAGGTGGAAGTGGTCTCAGGTCAGGACCTAAGCCAACAAGAGGCTGAGGAGCAATCCAATTCTTAATACTTTCCCCCCCGAGATTTCAGAATGTTTTACTGAACAGGTCATTATCATTCCACATACAGTTGGAGAAACTGAGGTTCAAAGTCACCCAGTAGGACAGTGACAGAGCTGGGAATCAAACTTTTATTTTTCTTGCTTTGTTATAACAGTTTATAAACTTTTTGCAAAGCTTCTTCTGGGTTTTGAGTTTGTTACAGCTGGCTCAAAGGTCTATTGCAGTGATTCTAAGCCAGGGTGCTATGACATGCATGTAAGGGGGTTTCAGGCTGCCACACAAGAGATACTCAAGAGAATTTTTCATATAGGAATCCATAATGTTAAAAACATTCTGACTTGTTCTGTTTTTTCTGTTCTTTGCAATAGAAGATTTGCTATATTTTTTCTACACTCAAAACCCGGGCGAAAATTAAGAACTGGCATTCTTAAGGGGTGGGGTGCCTTTAATTTAGAAAAGGTTGAGAACCACCGGTCTATTGTGTGGTGTTTGTCTCTCTCTTTCTCTCTTTTGCTTTGTTAATTTGTGGTTTAGCTGTAGGTATCTTTAATGTGATTAGTATTTGCCCCTAACACTTTTTTTACAACATTGTTCTTACACAGGTAAAAGTGAACTCCTAGTCCTAATCTTCATTTCCTGTTTGTTTTTCTGTGTGATTTAGAATTTCAGTTGCATGCCTCTTAAGACAGACTCTAGACTAGATTCACAGCCAAATTTGGGAGTTGTAACACTTAAAATTTAATCTGTTAGAGTGAAATCAGCAGTATGTAAGCTTTCTGCATGCGTTGGGAATGAAACTGGAAACAGCCAGCACACTGAGCAGTGCATTTGCCTAGCTAGCCTGTAAGAAATGTCAGAGAGGATGTGTATTAAAGGCCTGCTGCTGCTTGGGATTTAACAGGTGCAGGGAGAAAAAAGGCTGCTATTACTTTTGTTATGGGATTCACAGCCTGGAACCCATGCCTGTAGTTAGAAATTAACCCCTCTTCAGTTTTTGATAGAGAGAGGGCCATTTTTATGTGCCAGAAGAGGCTCCTCCTATATTAAACAGACTGATTTTTAGATAATGTATCCACTAAATGGGAGAGATTGCAAATCACAATTTGCCAGCTCTGAGAATGGCCTGATCACCAAGAAATAAGGGATTATAGGCAATGTCCGTCCGTCCTCCCTGGCAATTTAATCTCAAAACTCTTTCTATGAAGTAGGAAAGGTGGGGTAGAGACTTTCTCTGTCTGCCCCTCCTCCCCCAGCTCCACTTTCAAATAGCATATGAGTTGATTTAGGGTAGTGGCTCTGAATTGTTTGGGGCTCAAGGCACCTCCATAACTTCTTATGAGTTGAGGGGCACTTGCTTTCAAAAACTAATTTACATATCAGTGCTCATCTCCTTGCAGAGTGACCATTAAGTGGGGACAGGAGATCCTAAGGCAGGGACAAATCTGAGCTTGAACATATGTCTTTATACCTTGTAGTACCTTTCAAAGGATGTAGTGGCACCCTGGGTGCTGTGACACCTGGTTGAGAATCTCTGGTTTAGGACATTCTCCTGGAAGGTTGGAGTTGTAGACTTGAACCTGGTCAGGCTAAAAGGGGAATTAAATTTGGTTCTTGTGCTTCCTTGGATGAGTGCTCTAACCATTATGCTGCCATATAAAAAGGTAGGGAAGATTCCCCCACATAGTCTTATTTTACAGTCAAGTAGGGACCACTGCTTTGCCCCTCAACTGGATTGGACAATGACCCCCACATGAGTTGTTGCATTCAGTACCAGCATGCAACCATGTAATAAGCACCAAGTCTATGATGGTCCATACAACAATTCATGCTGATCCTTTTTGTACTGCACAAGTCACAATGTCCCTGAAACCTGCTATCGTGCATGACTTGTGAATTCTGATGAGGGAGGGGTTTAAATACGGAGAAGAGTGCCAATGTGTTCAGCCCAGTTATAACAGATTCCCCCGTACTTGTGCCGAGACAGAGCCTTGGGTGCTTAGGGAACTCTTCGGGGGGAGGGGGGGAGGCATTAGGTGCATATGGGAAGTTCAGGTGGCAGCTGAGTTAAGCTTGCAGATCACAATCTTGGATGTGTACAGACTTTGGAGGTTTAAGCCCTAATGTGGAATAAGCTCTTTGTCCTTTTTGTATTTATTGGAGGTCCCTAGTCTCTAGTTTTGATAATTTATTTTAGGTGCACAGAAGAAAGTGGCACATTTCACTTTCCTACATAATTATTTCATACAAGAGGATTGAAGATAACACACTGTGAATGTTGCAGTGCAGTTAGTGCTGATAACATTGTTAATGATGACACCTTTAGATCTGAATAGGAATTGGAGAAATGTCTGTCAAAATATAAGATTAGAGAATGAGTGAATTTAATGTGCTCCAAAAGGGACATATTGGAATATTCATGAATACCTAATTCCTGTGGGCAATCTTTCTTTTGATGCAAGACTAAAAACATATTCCTGAATATACAATGCTGAGAAATACTATAAATAATACAGGTGTGCAGTTTAATCAAATCATAAAGAAAGTGGGCCCAATTCTAGTCTTAATTGGATGAGAGCACATTTCATCAGTTTCAGTGGAATTTTTGCTGGCTTTAGTGCAGGCAGAACTGGTTTCCTGGTATTTTGATCAGTATATTAGTGCTACTTCCCTTTGCTCCTGTACATGACTCTGCATACCTACTTCAGCTGTTGTATAACAATTTCTTGCAAAGTCAAACTAAAATTAGAGTCAGATAGCTCATCTGTTGCATCAAAACAAGTGTGACTCTTCATATAAGCAGCATGTGTCAGTCTAATCACTAGGACATAATTTCTGTTTAATGTGAATTGGTGTATGTATGTATGTATGTACGTGTGTGTGAGAGAGAGAGAGAGAGCGCTCACTTGTCTGGTTGGAGGCTGGAATGACCCACCCCTGGTCAGAAGCAGGTGGACAGGTGCTAGGACCTAGCTCCTACTTGCTTGCCTACATAGTAGCATGGAGAGAACACCTGCAGCACCTGTAACAACTTAAGTCCCACGTCCAAGGGCCAGATTCCCTGGTTTCACAGGCACTAGGTTCTCTACCCGAGAATGCCCAAACAGTATTTCTCTCCATGTTGTTAAACTGAGGCCTGTATCTGCTCGGAGTCAAGGATGACTTCCATATTTTAAGCACTTGCACTTAAATTATCTCTTCCCTAGTAAAGCTCAGTGGCTTTTTTAGAGAGAGAGATGTAGAGAGAGAGATGTAGATATGCTAGGTAACTTCTTTCTTTCTCTCTCAAGTAGCATGATTTACAACTGGGGAGATTATACAATTGGAAGAGTCTACAATGTCAGAACGGTGGACCCACTTTACAAAATTGTTCTTGGTTTGTTTTGTTTTTAATGTTATCAAACTTTCATCTGCAAAAGCTCAAGTAAGTCATTCATATTGTATATGAGGATATTTCAATGACAGTTTAATAATTTTTAGGTTTTTATTTTTTTTCTGATAATTTTTTTTTCCTCCAAAAAAAAAAAAAAAAACACTTCAGCTTTCTTTCTTGCTGCTTTCCTGTCTCGTGGTCACTATATGTAGTGATATCTCTGTAAGTGAGGTGGTATATTTAGAGGGGAAAATTGTCATTTGTGCAATATCTGTGTTTTAATGGATGTGATGATAATAAAGCAGTTAGTTAGAATTATTATCCTGCAAAAGAAGGTTGGAACATTTAATTAGCATCTAAATAAAATGCAATTGGGAAGGCATGTGCATCTCATTACATTTTGCAGAGAATAGTCCAGCAACATACAAGGGTATACATTTGTGTGTGTGTGCATGTATATACACACGCATAATCTTGTACAGTAGATGATTTGGGCTTTATAGTGTCACTGCAACTGTATTAAAATGTAGTACAAAAATGAAAATGTTGACATTTGACTTTGTTACCCTTAGAAAACCAAATACAAAAGGAAACCCTAGAAGGCCAAACAAAATATGAAGTTACAAAGTTGGTGACAATATTCACAAAAATGTTGTGCCCCTCCTTTTTCTATAGAAACAAGGTCTTGGGGTTACTTTTCTTCACATGCAAATAACACTTTGTTTCTGCTGAGTAGCTCAGGGCAGCAAGTTATTCCAAGGGAAATTGGGTTCCCTGGGTACAAAGGTAGTGGAATTTATGAAAGGATTTTTATGGAGAGTGATCCAGATATTTATCTACTAGCATCTCCACTAACTTCAGGTTTTAAAATTCTTCTCTTACTCTTAAACGTTTATACTATAGGACAATAAGTTAGTTACTATCTTGTAAGTCACCTGTGGTTTCCTTGTCCGTTCAGCAACTTCCAGAATCTTTCACCCTTTTAGTCCCTGAACTGCAAATCCAGGTTTCCGTTTAATGATTGGAGTAATCCAGGCGCTACTATACCGTCAGCATACTGCTCATTACTACTGCATTTTGCACTGATTCTTCCAGAAGTTTTTGCTCATGGGAAAGAGTCAGCAATATCTTGTTATAGTATCTCAGACTCATTCAACTACGAATTTCACTTCTTAGGAACCTACTCATAATGATGTTCTCATCCTCTGGGGAGTGTGTGCATTCTGACAAACCATTATTACAATGCTACTGCAGCTTCACTAGAGCAGCACATCTTTCCTGAGGATGGGTGAGAAAACTAACTGCTATTGATACACAGGAAGGGTATTACTATACACTAACAAAATAGAGGGAGAGGTGGTATATGAAGCCTTTCTAACTGTTTGTCATCCTGTCCAGAATACTCTGTCCTTGCTAAGAATGGATGAAAATCCTCTTGGTCTGTTCCCTTTGAAAGGTCAGGGTGAAACTGAGCCTATGTTCAGATGCAGAAAACTGAATGGCAATGTTGCAAGCTAAACTAGCATTCCTTCTTCTGACCATCATTCGTGAAAACTACTGTGATGCCATAGTACTACAAGCAGAAATTGAGCAATGAGGTTCTTTTAACCCAAGAAGGCACTTTCAGATGCATATAGAAATTCTTGGACTTCAAGTATTTCAATAGGCAACAAGATTATTTTAATACAATTTGCAGGATCAGTTGAGACTTATAAGAGACTACTTATAAGATCACAGAGACTATTATATATTCAAGATATCTTGGTCTTTGTCAAAGTAAACATGCACAGCTTTTGCAATATGTCTATGTACTAGTATTTAAATTTTATTTAATGCAAAGAATAAATTATGTTTGCAGTGAGTTACTGGGGTTTTTTCCCTTCTCTCATTATTTTCATGACTAATGGTTCCAGAAGACCACTCTCCTCAGACTACTTCCTCTGCTAAAAGCATAGTCTAGGCTACCATTTTAGTTCAGGGATTACCATACCATTCTATCCTGTGGATGGCTTGAACTGTGACTTCAGGCACATGTCTTTTGAATTTTGTTATCTGCATTTTCCATTAGAATTCCTATGTAATGTTTGCACATGTCTCTAGAAAAAGCTGAGAAATAACAGATGAATTTCAAAGAAGAACCCAAGCCCTAGTCTAAAATAACCAAGAATCTGGATTTGTAAGCTTAACTCTGGAAGTGCTGAAAATGTAGTAGGCAGTCCCATGTGCAAAAGCATCATTGTCTGATTTAACTACATGCAAACTCCTGCCTAAACAAGATCAGGATCCAGAAAAGATTGGTGTTTAAAGCCTCTGAAATATGGTTAACAAGTAAAGTCAATAAGACTCCTAACATACATCAACAGGATTGGAGTCCTCCGAAATTCTATTCTGGTGACTTTGTTCTTTAAAGAGAGGAGATGGCTGTGGTGCACGCTTTTGATCTTGTTGTTAGAGCTTCAGGCCAGAAAGTAGGAGGCCCAGAATAGGTTGTAGGAGACTCTTAATTCTAAAGGGGTCCCTGTCTTTCAGCAAAGTGCACTAAGCACCAGCTTATAGATTGGGAGCATGAACCATACCCTTGCTAAGACTATCACTGTGCACCTGAATATTGCATTCCTTTCTAGCAAACAAGGGAAAGTACAAGATAAAGCATGACTCTAGGTCAGGGGTTAGGGCAGTCGCCTCAGAAAAGGGGCCTTGGGTTTTTGTCTTTGCTTACATGTTGTGTTTTTTTTTTTTTTTTTTTTTTTTTTTTTTTTTTGAGAAAATAAAATCACGTTTTAAATAAATAAAAATTTTGGGACCACTG
>JAGPOW010003685.1:12428719-12440925 GCA_030014935.1 Caiman crocodilus
TGATGGGGAAACTGATTCAAACTTGTAATAAAACAGAAGTTCGGTGCCCAATCATTTTCAAAATGGCTGAAATCAGTTTTAAGATAAACCTGGTTGAATGTATATGTATATTTAGTGGCATTTCATTTTAATTACAGAAAAAAATGGATTTTATTAAAACCAAAAATTTGGGAATTTTTTTATCAGAGAAAACCAGGATCTCTGGTGATTTTTTTTTTTTTTTTTTTTTTTTTTTTTTTTTATATAACCAGTAATAGCAATTTAATGCTGTGTTTGTAGTAATAACTTCTTTTCTTTTCATTTGGAAATTGAAGAGTCAAATTTTCAGTAATGAATTCCTGTATCTCTTTCCCCCGCCCCGGGTCTTCCCATTCCAGTACCTTCCTCCCCTTCCAATCCTAAATTAGCATTTATTATATGAGTCTATAGTTTCTTTCTATAGCTTTTAGGTACTACATTTTCTCTTTGAACTGAATGCAACAGAGACCCTACAGTGTTTTGTTAAACAAGTGGACATCAAAAGGAAGAGGAAAAATGCATCAAATAGTTCATTTTCACTGTGGTATAGTATCATACTGACAATGACATAGTGACATTCTGGCTTTAAAGTTTTTAATTTAACTCTGGGTGCCTGGATTTCTCATAATGTATTTTCAAGTGGTGGAACAAGGATAAGAAATTCAGTTAATATATTTACTCCAAAAGAGAAACTTAATACCCATTATCTTTAGCAATCTCTTTCAGTGGATTTACTAAAATGTCTCGGCTTGTCTTAATGCCATTATCTAACACTTTCTTTTGTGACCAGTTAAGAAAGCAATAAGCATAACAACACGTGTAACAGTCAGCTTGAATGGATGGTCATTATCTTTATTGTTCATGGAATTGTCAGTAATATCAATATTGGGAACATTTAGTTTTATGTCAGTTTTAAATAATAAAGAGTAAGAGCATCAACGTTGTGTGAATTGAAGGTAAACTTATGTTTAAGATGAGATCTCAACTCACCAGAATGCACATCTGAGCAAGTTTTATTTTTAATATAGATTATGCCAGGTGGTCTGGGTTTCTTTTCAAGGAACAAATTGATCCTACGTGAACTGTTATTTGCAGATAAGGTATGAGTGTGCTACAGGAAGAAAAAGGCAAAGAAATTACTTTCTTATCCATCCTGTGTCATTTTTTTTCACTTATTTGCATGGTTTAAATACAAATTTTGGGTATTATGAAATGGAAAGAACTAGTGGGTAGTGATAATACAATCATCTTTTTTGCTAGTCTAATACAACTAATGATTTGTTCTTAATTTTCTCAAGTTTCTGTTTTGCATAATAAAGATATTGGAGTCCAATCTTACCTCTGTCTTCACTAACTGCTGAAGTCAGTGGAACAACTTTGTTTACACCAATATGAGATTAAAATAAGGTCCTATCCTTGGATGAAAGTGGTGGCAAATATGGTGACTTTTTTTTGTGGTAAGCTAAGCTTTTCTGAACCACACAAACTCATTGCACTCAAAAATAGACATGTTTTTACAGGTGCTTAACCAGTCTACTTCAGCTGAGTAAAGGAATTCAGTTTTTTATTAAAACATTCTCTTTGCACTATAAGGCAAGAATTAAAAGCAAGAAGAGGGAGGGAGAGAATTTTATCTTTTTAAACTTTTATTGTAAAAATATTAAAGAAGATAAATTCAAAATGTAGCCCTCCTAGGTGCTTAGCATGAAACCCTTGTCAGCAACAAAAGCATCATACCACCATCCTTGCCATGCCCTTCATGGGATTATACATTTAGGACTAGCTGTTTGTCTTCTACTTTTCAGAATGCCTCTTTAGTGGCCCAGTATGACACAAGCTGGTCCATATTTTGTTGCAAGTTGAAGTGTCCAAACTCAAATGTGCCTAGCCCAAGAAGCAGAAGTATTGGAGATTGATCCTCGCAAACTGGTTTCTGAGGCTTTTCAGGGTTGCTATTTTGGTCTGGCCCACTAGGAAATTGGTGAGGTAGAGCATGCTCCCTTCAGAAGCTTAGTACAGAATAGAGAAAATGTGCACAGTCTCAGAAAAGTCCATGTCCAGAGCACCAAAGAGGGCGCTGATAGCAGTGAAGTGTGTCCACTGCCAGGGGTAATCCAGAAAAACATGGAAGAGTGTATCCTCCGTGTCCTTTTTGCAGGAAGGTAGGCTGACAATGCTGCTACCCCTCAAGGCCCTGTTAAATGTTCCTGGAGATAAATGGTAATAGAGTGACTACATGTTGTCAACCTCTAACTTCGTAGCTGGTTGGCTCTTTTAATAACTGGATGGACATTTTCATAGCATGATAATTCCTTTGCATGTGTGGCTGGTCTAAATGCATTGCACAATTGACCAGTTAATTGCATAACACATCTAATGCATGGCAGGGGCCTAAGTGGTTGATAAAGAGACCCATGACCAGGCCCCATGCAGCAGCTGCCACCGGAGGTTACCAGGTATCTTGGCAATGAGCAGCTTGTATAGGATGAACCAGGCTGGGTGACTTCCTCTGGTCTTGCCATGAGGCATCACCCCCATGTCCTGTTGCTTTGAAACATTTCCAGTTTTCAAGCCAGGTTTGGCTTCAGTGCCTGTTCCAGCTGGCAGCAGCAGCCTCCTGTCACCCGGCAGGCAGATCAGAGCCCACCTGCACCCTTGGGAGCAGTCTAGCACAGCCCCTGCAGCTCTCCCGGGGGTGCAAGTGAGCCCCTGATCTGCCTGCCGGCTGGTGATACCGTCTGAGGTCAGCAGCAGCACCGACCATACCCCGTGCTGGGTATGGAATAGCCTATGGGCAGAACATCGGAACAACGAAAGAGTTTTGATGAAATGGAACGGCGCTTTCAAAATGAAACGAAACTCGAAATCAAACACTCGTCTGTCAAAATGGAAGTCAAAGTGGAATCGTTCTATTTTGCACAGCCCTAGCAGGCAGCAAGGACGCGGACATAATGCACTTTGACTGCCCAAGTGTACAGTGACTTCCCAGGCAGGATCTCAAAGCGGATCCCACTACTGTTTTTGTTGAGCACAGGGAGGGAAAGCAAGGTGCTGGGCCCACCTTGCTCATCATGGCCTATGGTTAGAGAAGTAGATGGCAATGGTGGGGAAAGTCTGTCTAGTGATCTGCCATCAGGGAGGGCTTGCTGTGCGTGGAGATGGTCTTCCAGAGCAGCAAGCACATCTGCAGGGAAGGCGGCTTTCACTTCATCCGAGAGGAGTGAAGCAAAGCATGTAGTGCAGGTGCAGCCAGTTGGCCGGGGTTTTTGCTGAGAGCCAGATGGACCAGGTTAAGTGGAGGAAGCAGGTCAGCTTCATGGTGTGTGACTGGACCAAGGTGGCAATGAGGATTCTGGAGGTGAATTACAGCTTTCCTGTCAACCTAGCTGACATTAAGGTAATTAGCTCCTGTCAGCTGAGTGTGTCAAAAAGTCAGTCCTGGACTGGTTGAAATATCAACCAATTTGGAGATAAAATTCACTAGGATTTTCCTCCCCTTGCTGATTCCTCCTCTCCCCGTTTCCCAGAAATATGGAAGTGATACAATAGAAATTTGTGATTCTAATAGTTAACCTTCATATGTTACTAGGGATGAACAGACTGCTAAATGTTTTCCATATTTACCTCTGTGTAAATGATGCCAAATTACAAAGTTGTTCTTTTATTTTTTTGTGTGGATCCAAAAAGCAATGTATAGAAAATAATATATACTCCAACTTGAACACTCAACATTTGAACACAATTTCATAATCCATTTTTGTGATTTTTTTTTTTTAATTAAGTACAGTAGGCCAGTTGGTACATACTACAAATTAAACTCCAGCAGATGCATGTTGCAGGTGTAGATCATCAACACTTTACAACAATCCTGCTTTTAATTTTCCTCCTAATGCCTTGATTGCTTATGAGTTAATTGTGTGTGTATGTGTGGTGATAGAAAGATTTTAAAATGCTGCTTCATCAGTTAATTAAGAATAAATCAACACATTTTAAAGAGGTGGTAAAATAGTTTATTAGCCTTTTATTTATGTTTTGATGAAACAACTGGCTTTTTTTTCTCAGCTCTACTCTTATTTTAAACCAAGTGCTTTAAAATAACTGCGTATATTGGGATTAGTGACTACTAAACTGAAAGTTAACTGATTTTTAACATTTTACTGGCATGTTAATTGAGACTTCTTGATGGGTTTAAAAGTACAAAAGAACCTCTTCAACACTTGTATGAAAAATGCTAGTTATGATTGATGTTCTTAGTTCACTAAGGAGTTTACATGAATGTAACATAATTGCTCTTTTTGTGCCTATTGATTTTTATTACTCTGTTTAACGGTTTGTTGCATAGTTTATAGCATAATGAATGTCATTTCCTTGTATTATTCTATAAATAGCTTGGAAAATTTTTAATTAGGATAATCATAGTAGCTTTCTCCACTGCTCTAATCAAGTCTTGCTCTCTTCACTTGGATTAGTGTACATCTGTATCGAGTTAGGCCAATTACGTTCTATGCAAGTTTTACAAAAAGTATAACTTCTTAGAGGTGGGAAGGAAAATATTTCAAGCCAGGGTCCATTCTTGAAGTTGATTTCTGGTCCTGATGAAACATAATTTGTTTATAGTCTCATGTTCAAAGTCAATCAGTTGAACTTTTTTATTAGTTTTGTACAGGGTAGAGAATATTATGTCATGAAGGATTTCATAATTCAGCTTGATTCAGAAAATGGAACACCAGTACAAAAATCTCCCTCCCCCACATTAGTCACTCACTTCTGGTAGATCAAGATGTTTCATTTTATTTCAATGTTGACTTCTTAAATTTCACTTTATTCTGTATTAAGGTAATGCAGCTGTTTCCTTCTGAACAATATGGAAATGGGACATTTTGACAGTAGATCTCCTTCCCACCTGTCCCACCCTTATCTTCTTTCTAAACTAAATGCTGGTGCAATGGACCTGAAATTTGTCAGTTTTGACAGAACTGTGGCTTCTGTAGTTATATTTCCATTGACATTTGTCTGCCTAGCTACAAATTTTATGTTAAATTTTTAATATTTGGGGTATTAAATGTAATGCAATCCTATGAAACACATTGTTGTGGTAAACTGTTGTACAAGCCAGATTTCATGTACCTTTCCATGGCTCAATCCTGCTATTTTTCTTTAGAAAAGTGTTTCCCAAGTCAGCGGCTATTTCCTTCAAGGACTTCATATTTAGGCTTTGGTTTTACATGTGTTATGTGGATGAAATGCTGCCCCAATTTAAATCAACAGTTCTGCCATTGTGTTCATTTGTACCAGGATCTCCCCTTTTTTCTATAATATTTATAAGAGAAAGACAGGCACTCTAAACTGAACAGCTGTGTATTCTAACATTTTAATAAAAATAGTGAAATATTAATTGAAACTCAAGCATTTTGCCTTGGATTCTTATATTCCATTGTTTCAAGATCAAACTGAGTTGCATCAAGAAGAGAAAGTTAATGGGCTTCAGTACCTTGAACATACTAGTAGTTATATATTTGTACATCCTCAGCCAGCTCTAACAAATAGTAGAGAGCCTCAAGAGATAGTTACTTAGTAGTGTAACTAACTCATCTCTATCAATCGCCTTGTTTCTCTTGTGGCACATCTACACATGCTGATTTAAGGCACATTAGCCATTTTGAATGTGCCTTAAGAGCATGGGTCTACACATGCACACCCTTAATACTCTTTGAAAATGGAGATTTTTAGGCTATCCATGCCCAAATTTAGTTGCAAATAGATAAAGAGCCTTAACACACACGTAGATGCATTAATGTGGTATATGTCAACTGCCTTAGGGCTAATTTAATCCCATGTTGGTCTGCAAACCATGTGCCTAACTTGCCTTAATGTGCATTAGGCAAACTTGTATTAAGTTTAGGTGTGCATAAAAGCACATGTAGACATGTCCTTAGTAGGATAGCTGAGCAAATTTATGCGCAATTACTGTTAGGCTAACCGTCTCGCATTTCAGCTTAAGTGAAGCTTAATCACTAGCCAGAATTGTCCTTTTTGGCCTTCAGAAAAAAATAAAGCATTATATAAAATTGGAGTTTGGTCCAATTTGTTTGTTTGGAGGTGACTAAAAAACAAAGTCATGACCAAACAGTCACTTAACTAAATGCAATTGGAGCTACCTCATTTGCATTCCCTTTCTCTGAGAATAATGTCAGTTCATCAAAATGGAGATGTTTTGTAAGAGTACAGCATTTTCAACAAAATATTAATCATGTGAGGTTCCACAAGCCCATGATAACTTCAGGTCAAAACCAGAGAACTTTCTTGGATTTACAGGAGATGACAATGCCTGATTCAGATAAGGACCTTGAAATTGAATCTCCTGTATCGCAGATCGGGGTTCTAATTCCTTGGCTAGCCTGTGGTAAGCTTCTCCCAATATCTCCTAATAAGACTACTCAAATGGGTTTAAACAATCAAAAGTTCAGTGAGCCAGTACTTAGTCCATTTAGGTGGTTTGTGGTGGACTTGTGCCAAATGCCTTCAGCAATGAGTATTCAATCATTTGCACAGAAGAAAATAACATAAGAAGTGCTGTAATGGATCAAACCAATGGCCCATCTAGCTTAATATGTTGTCTCCAATTTGGCAGTAATAGAGGCAGTGGAGGGAAAGTGTGTGTGTAACTCGCCCATGATGGGCAAGAAAAGCATCCTCAATTCCTGGTTCTGCCATTTATTTTATCTCTCTCTCCAGAGACACACACAAATCCAGAGAGATTTTATCTCCAGAGAGATAAAATAAATGGCAGAACCAGGAATTGAGGATGACTTCCTTGCCCATCGTGGGTGAGTTTGTGTGTGAAGTCAAAGATTGATAGGTCAGAAAGCATGCAACCATAGTTTATAAATGCACATTTCTAGCAACTCATAATGAAAATAGTACCTGTAATATGTATAACTCTTAAATTGTGAATTTGTGTGTGTAACATTGAACCAATAATGACTAAATTATAAGTCAGGCTGTTGAAGGAAAGCAAAATCCAATGTGGTGTCATATGCAGAGCCCAATCTGACAGTTGTACTCTGAAAACACCTGCCAGATTAAACCCCTCAGGCAGCATAAGCAGGGAATGTCTAGTTTCTAAGTCCTATAAGAGCTTATGCATGAGAAGTGCCAAGCGACTCAATCCTGTCAAGGCTGCAGTGATTCCAGGTGTACTTGGAAACAGAAACTTAGAAATGTTACGTGCCTGTGACTCTTTAAAACACAAAGAAAGGCGACTAGAGACTTTGTGTGCTTCCATTGCTCCATGCAGCATTAAAGTTGGGGAAATTTTGCTGTATTGTATTGCTCTTCATTTGTTTGAGCACAGCCATTTGAATGTAACAGCGTATGCCCTTTTGGAACATCCCACTTAAAAAAAAGCCTTCATATTTACATGTTTCCATTCCATTAGATTTAGGTTCAAAATACCATTTTAGGTACTGGACTTGAGCTCCCATAATAATAACATTTCATAATTAGGCTAGATATTTCAGTTCAACTGATTTATAGGAATGTTTTTTGAATAGATACTTCTTGAAATGCCAGTCTCTGTGTATTTGATCTTATGATAATCCTGTATCTAGTAAACCTGATAGAATTTTAACTAGTGTCAATGGAGGCCTTTATTTGAATTCAATGGAAGGCTAACTTTTGCTCAGACCCTCGGTGATTAATGCTGACGATAGGATATGTTTGGACCCTTCTGTTTTTGTTCCTTTTGAACAAGAAGGCTTTCATCACCTCCCACTATTTTATGAAAACTAATCATTTTTCACTTTTCTCTCACACTGTGTGTATTTTCAGGTGGAAATGGGTTATAAATGATAAATGGCTAGACAGAGGGGAGGGGGGAAATAACTTTAGATTCCAAAAATGATGGTTTCCTCACTGTGTTGTAGAAAAGCCACAGGAGGGCCTAACAGGCAGAGGATTTTTAACCATTTGCTACCTGAAATAGTTCTACTACATCTTCAGATATCAATCTAACTCTCTAGTCATTTCCATTGAGTAGGAAGCCTGAAAAGGTAACGGTAACACAGATATAAACATTAATTTATATGCCACACCTAGTCAATATTGCTCAGAATACTGTCAACTTATAGAGCCCAAAACATTTACATGTCTTTCTGACAGATGATCATAATTCCCATCAGTGCACTTAATGCCAACATGTGTAGGGTTCCGCTTAATTTAGGAAACAAATATATTCTGGCCTGATCAAACAAGAATAGTGTATACGCGTCAGAAAATTCTCATTACTTTAGGGTCAAGGCCTTTAAAGTAGAGGGGAAGATATTTATTTAGATATAGCACAGTGCTGGGTAACCTTAGCTTATCCTTTCATTTGCAAGTTCAGAATATGAATCTTTTAATGTCAGGTACTGCACCCTTCCTTTTTTTTCTCCCTTGCTGAGTTTCCCATTCCCGCCTCCCCCCTAACATTTATTGTGTGTAACAATAATCTCAGCCTTTGTTTTGCTAGGTTAAACAAATAATTCTCACTTACCATGAGGCCCTTTGTGCTCTGTTTTTTTTTTTTTTCCTTCTAACCCTTAGTATTGCTGCAGATTTTTTACATTGGCATAATGATAAGCCAGAAATTGTGACATGCTGGGCATGAATCAAGAATATGCGTTGCCGTATCTGTAGTGTCCTCAGCACAAAGTAATTTTCATATAATATAGATCACTGAAAAGTATTAAAGAAAAACCAAAAGACTGAGCAACAGACCACTACTGAGAATACAGGAAGTAACAAATGTGAAATATGGGGAGTAAAATGAAATAGTATCCACATAGAAATCTGCAGAAACATGTATGGTGTTGCTATCATCCATCATTCTTCCTTCAGTTTAGGCTGACTGAGGCTGTCAAGATTAGGAGGCTGAGTTTCCACTTAGCCTTCCTAATTCTGGAGGGAAAATTGTAATTCTTCATATAGTACATTTTTCTCTCATAAGAAGTGTGAGAGACGGGCTGATATTGAGTGAAAACAACATCAAAGGGGAACATTAGAAAAGTCTTCACCAGTGATCTCCATTTCCTGTGTAATGCTACTTACAGCATTTCAGTACATAGTATTGTTTGCTTTGAATGACAAAAGCAGCTCTAAGCAGTAACACTTTTAGCATATGTTCCATTTAATGTTGGAGCCTCTCCACAGTACCTATAAACAGCCCTACTTACGGCACGGGGTGCTATCTGTTGATGGATCTAATCAGAATAAAAACCGAATGTTTAGGCCGCTACGATGCACCTAAAGCATTCTACGAGAAGTTAGGCTAAAAGTAGCGTCGGAACATTTCAGTTAAATGGAATCGGCAGTCGTCATATCCAGCTCAAACTACTGCACTGGACTCGGTTGTTGATATTTGGAGAGAATTTCTGCTGCGCAAAGCTTTGTATGGCATGAATAAAGGTTTCTTTCAGCTTGCTTGATTACACTCTTAATTATAGACAGAGTCTCGGGTCTAGTCTTTGCTGAAAACCTGGATGGCAAATGGGCACTACCATCATTTTGCAAGCAGCATTTCAGTTGTTTTAATTTTCCTACTTCACCTTCAGACTACTGCCTTTTCTGACTGTAGGGGTGGCTGGGTTATTTTTGAGTTTGGTTTTTTTCCCCTCATCCTTTAATTTTTGTCCTCCTTGCTTTCTGAACTATATCTGCCTATATCTTCAATTTTGTAGTGGATCCTACTTTGCTGTGCTGTAGTGTTTCTTGGGAAAATTGCACATAATATTATATAGCAGAGGGGGCGGAAAGGAAATGAAGAGCAGTACTTTTGTGGCAATAGCAGGAGTATGTGAGCATGCAGCTCTACAGAGCAGCATGACTAGATTTGGATCAGAGAGGCTGCAGGCCTGGATGCCAGTTTAGGAGGGGTGCCAAAATCATCCTATCCCTATGGAGTCTGCACCCCAGCAAAAAAAGCAACCTCACAATGTTCCTTTTGCAATAGTACATGGACACTGCTGTTTTTGCTGCTTTAAGACTGAGGCCCAGGGTGGGCAGAGCATGTGGCTGTGGCAGGAGCCACAACTGGGTAATGAGGAAGAGTCTTGCATCCCCCCTCCCCCATTTCAGAAACTGAAGTTGGCCCCCTCCCACTCCTACAGATTTTCTCCCCTCCCCATGCCAGTCCCGTTCTCCTCCAGCATTTACCCCGCTCCCCTCCTCTTGTTTTGCAGTGTTTGCCCAGGGCTCAAACCCTGCTTATGCCACTAACTCTACATATTTCTGTCTCCTTGGCTGAGGTCAAGCACTGGGGCTGGGGAGGGAATGAATCCATGAAGAGCAGCTGCTGTGCAGGACCTGCCCAATAAAAATGCAAAGGTCAGACATTCTGGGAAAACCTAGGGAATTTGGTCGAATGCTCAGAAAGGTAGTTCTGCAGTTTATTCACTTTGGCTGAAATTACTAAAGCAAATGTCTGATGCTTTCCCAACATCCACAGATGTAGAACTAGATCTGCTGTGTAAGGTAAAACTCTCACGGCACTGTTAATAAACCTCAATGTTTGAACTGCCCACTCCTCCCTCTCCACACGCTTGCCAAGAAGGAAAAATCCGAGTACACCTTTCCTGTCTCTCTGCCCATAGTGCTATGTGTGCTGCCACCTTTTAGCTAAAATGAATTCTCAGTTTGATGTCTTGATAGAACAAAGCAAATGGAAAAGGGGAAAAGGAAATAACACACCTGCTGCCGTGAAGTGCATGCAAAGTGCTACTCTCAGCCAGAATTCTCTCAACGTAGACACACGTGCACATATCATCAAAAGCAGAGTTAATTGCATTGGAAGGTTTTTAGATCATTACTGGCCAAAAACCAGGCATATTTTTAGTTTCTAATATAAACCAGGCCAAAATAGGATGGATACATTCTGTACATTTATGCCCAAATTTTATATGAATATGAATCAAAATTTATCCTGAGATTTGGGTCACTTGGGTCCCTGGATACTGTTGAAGTGACACCAGTAGCATTACTAGGGTGGTGCAACCAGGGCAGCTGCCTTACACACTGACTTAAAAAGGGGGATGTAGAATAAAACTGTTCCCACCACAGCCACACAATCCTGTGGACAGCATGGAGGTAACTGGACATCTCTGCTGTCCTCAGTGCATTGCAGCTGCCTAAAGCACCTGGCTGCATTGTTATGCCCCTGGGTGACGCATCCATGGAAAAAGGTGATAGAAAAAGTCTTTACGCTCTTGCAGTGGCTTCTTCAATGATGGAGTCAAGCAAACTCATAATCTGCCTCTGCTCCCAGATGATGGTTTTTATGAATTCTATGAAAGGGAGAAAAGAAGAAGAGAACAATATACAGTTTTGTGAATCCATTTTTTTTTCTCTCTCTTGTATCAATGTCTGAAACATACTGTTGCTTGCGTAGGGTATTTTCTCTTTGTTTGTTTAGGTTTCCCCCCCCTTTTTTCCAATCTGTCTAAATTTAGCCTCTAGCTTCAAACTTATTCCTAGGTCTTCCTTTTACTACTTTTTAGACATTACTGTAATTTCATCATCTAATTCTTTAAACAAAAAAAAAAGAAAAAAGAAATTGAGATTTGATAAATCTGATCGGAAGTCCTATCCTTACTTTCCACATCATCCCATCATCCCAAAACACTATATTAAAAAAGCATCCATCATATGGAGCCCAGCTGAAGTGAAGGGCACACAACATATTTTGTTATGGAGTTAAATTGTGACTGCTACCCATCCGTACTACTCTTGTGATGCACATTATTTAAAGCATTGTAACGTTAACCGTGAATGAAAGAGGGTTAAAATTGTAATGGTTTGGCTATAGTTTCGTCACTACAGAAGCATGCAAATGTAGTAGTTACATTTATATTTGATATAAAAACAGTTGATGTGTGTCCATTGCTCCAAGAGTAGTCTTTCTCAATTCAAATCAGCTCCCATCAGTTTGAAAGAGATGCTGTGCTTTCATAGTATCTAGGGTCAGAAGGGGCCTAGAGCAGGCCATCTAGTCTGATAGTCTGACCCCCCGCAATGGCAGGAACGAGTGCTGGGGTCACAGGACCTCAGCCAAGTAGCTATCCAATCTACTCTTAAAGACGCCCAAGGTAGGAGCAAGAACCACTTCCCTAGGAAGCTGGTTCCACATCCTAGCCACCCTAACTGTGAAGTAGTGC
>JAGPOW010003685.1:12444744-12489503 GCA_030014935.1 Caiman crocodilus
TTACCCTGCCCCTCAATCCTTCCCAAGCTCACCCACAGACCCTGTGATTCCCCCCTGCAAGAGTTTCTTGGACCCCGGCAACTACCCACAGACCCTATCTGCCCCTCGAGCCCCTGATCTTTCCCATGGGTGCTCCTTGACCCCTGCCCACCCCACTAGCCTCCTCCATCCCAATTTACCTCAGATGGGGGGTTGTTTTAACTCAATCTAACCTCCCCCTAAACTCCCTGTATGTCTGTACCCAGACACTGGATAGCTATTTAAGTATTGTCTTTATGAGTGATTTTTAAACAGAGGTTTTGTGAACATTATAAATTAACTAACCATTGTAGCATTTGATTAAAAAAAAAAAAAGATGGCAATCAGGTTGATCTTGTGAATATGTAATTTTTTTTTATCAGTAATGGAATATCATAGTCAACATTTAGAATAATATTTGCTACCAGGTACGTTCAGGGAAGCTAAGACTATTGGAATTTGCTGGTTTAAGTTTAGAACCTTTGTTTCCGAGGCAGTACCATCCGACAGTAACTGGTGTATGCTACCTCTTTAATGAAAGCTATTGTAGTTTTCAAATAGATTTTGACATCATAACACAGCTGTTATCAGGCTAGGACAGGTGCACAAAAGCAACCGTAAGCAAACATTTTTCTTAATAGGTAATGCATGAGTTTTATTTCTCCCTAAATTAATAAAGTAGTAAACACCAAATTAAACATTTACCTTGATGATATATGTTATAAGCTGAACTTTTATCATATTATGCATTTATTTATACTGCTTATTGTGAGGAATGGGTCTTCCACCTATTGAAGAACTTACTCCTGTTTACATCCACTTGCATCTTAGATAATTCAGTTGAAATCTAACATACAGTGTGATGCATATGGTAGAAGTAACACACATGCATATATAAAAGAGAGAAGGTGAGAAAATAGAGAGCAATTTGTATACACTTCACTAATCATGCAGATACTTGCAAATCTTATCCTATCAGGCCACAGTTTGGAGTATTCTGCTTCCTAAGACATTTTCAGTGAGAAATTACATTTGGTTCTAAGTTTTAACATGAAACCCCAAATTCTCTGGGTTTTCTCTTACTACATCCATTACATAGCTGGAAAATTAAAATGTTTTGCTGAGGCATATAAAAATATATTGGGTAGTGTGGCATGGCATTCTGTATTGCTTCCTTTCAACAAAGATATGGTGAGAGGCAATACAGCATTGCTAATAGATCTCTTTTGCTCTACACTCTGTCAGGATCAATGGACTGTGTTATTAATGAATCCCCAGCTGGTGGACACTTTCACAACTTGGGTCTGTGAGTAACAGAAGTAAAGAAATGGATGAAAACCCCTAAAAAGCACAATCAGCACTATAATCACAAACCAAAACTGATCAATTCTCTGAAGAATCTGTCTATGTGTATGTTTGTTTTGGGGGGTGGGAGGGGGGCATAGGACAGTCCACCGCTGTGTGTGGCTAGGTCAATTGTACATTATACAAGAAGGTCGATTAGTGGTAACTAGCCGTGGTTTCTCTGGTAATGTACTATTTTGTTGACTCAGATCTCTAGTAGGCCTATAATAATCTAGAAAAGTTGTCCCCAAATGTATGAGATTCTAGTATTCCGTGGAAAATTGGCTCATCAGATGTTTCTGGTTTCCCTTTTTGCTTTACTGCTAAATTGTGATTAAAGATGGTTAAAATGTACACTTTTGTAATCTCCACTTCCATATAAGTATTTTGCATCTGAAGAATGCAATTCTATGGCCAAGGATTTGGCACAGTGAGGAAGGGAAGAAAAGATGATCCACAAGACCTTTTATTACATTGTTTACACAGATTCAGATTTGGAGTATTCTGCTTTTAGAGCCTGATCCAAAGCCTCTGAAGTCAAAGGCAGTCTTTCCACTGATTTCCAATGGACATTTATGGTAAAATACTTGGATTTGTTGCTCTTAATGGAAGTAGTAATGCTGATAGGATGAATTTAACCTCAGCTCTGAACTACCAAAACCTCTAATAGGGGTCTGTGAGAGCTTGTGTTATTCTGTTATTCTGCTGTAGAATTGTATAAAAACAAATGAGGATGTATTTAATTATCTGGGCTTTTCAATACTGACATCCATACCTAATTGTGGATTAATCTACAGGACATGCTGATTTTATTCAGTAAATCCCAATGGAGATGGTTCAAACATATGTTTTCATATCACCTGAAGTTAGCTAGTACTGTCTCTGACAATGCTCAAGAAAACAATAGTTTGCACAGATGATGTATCATTCAGAATATTGGATAGCCTGCATTTAATGTATGAGAGAACATTTAAGCCTAACAAGCAATTAACATTTGGTTATTAAATAGAGCAGTGTTTCATAGGAAAAGAAATATAGTCATGTCCATTTTACATATGTGGCTATTGAGTCATGAAAGTAAAGTTTCCTGGTTAGAGTCGCAATAAATTGTTAGCTAGAAATAGAGCTCTAGCCTTCTTGCTCGTTACCTACAACTTTATCGTAGACCTTTTACTAATGTGGTGAAAAGAAGAATATTCTTCTGCTAGTCTTCCATTGCTAAATGAGAATATATTTATGGTCTTCACTATTTTAAAGCTGGTCTAAATTTCCTGAATCTCATTTTTTTTATGACGTTTCATTGTAAATTTCATTTTTCAATTTTAAAAAGTCTAAAATATTTTGATGAATAGCTTTCACTGGGCACATTTACACATGCTATTAATGCACTTTAAGCTTACTGTGCCATAAAATATGGTACAATACACCTTACCCCAGAAGCATGTCTACATGTGCACCCTGTTGACCTCAAATCTGCTCCCAATCTGCTCAGTAGACTATTTAATTTACTGTGCAGTAAATGTCATGCACGTGTAAATGGTGGTGCTTTACTATGCAGTAAGGCATCTCTTATAGATGCTCTAATAGTTTAGTTGAACTACCAGTATTGCCCGGCAGCAGCTCTAAGTGACACTGAGGACAAGGTTGGCTTTTTGAATCAAGATGCCAGAGCTAACTTTCTGGTACCAACCTTCCCCACTTTCTCCTACTTCCTGCCAGTTTGATATTGAGCGTACCAGAGGTAGTCCGGTAGTTCAATGTTTCTGTTCAAGTCTCATGTTGCTATGTAGGAGGCGGTGCTGTACTGCCTTAAAGCTTTTAGATGGTATCTTTCCTGTACACCCCAAAACCAACTACTATTTTTCTGTGCTTCTCACATATAAAAATAGCATTGGTTTGTCTTTACCTGTAATTTTACCATCACAGAACAGAATTTTATAATCTGTTCTTGTGTCTCATTCAGTCTAAGGCACTAACTGCCTGCAAATCAATGGGATTGTACAAATGCTGAACACATTCAAGAATGCTTAGCATCTTGTAGAAACAAATACTGTTCATTTCTGACTAACAACTATTATATTGTTGCTTAGTAACAACCATTAACAGGAGTTTAAGGCATTCCTTTGTTTTGTTATTTCTAAAATCCAAGAAATCAGGTGTTAGCATATATAGTGTTTCACATCATCTCTTCATTGATCTGTTTTCTCTTACCTAAGTTGTCTCTCTGCTTTTTTCCCAAAGAATATATTTCTTTTCTTGTTTTTGACAGAGGCAGCTGATTTTACCAGATTATACGTATAGTAATCCTCATACAAAATATCCTTTTAATGCTGATAATAACCTAATTAACAGTATATTAAGACGACTATTAATATTCTTGCATTATAACTAAGTATATAATTTACACATGGATACACTGATATATTGAAGTGAATGAAAATTAGTAAGTGGAAGACTGTCACATTCAAAGTAAAATTAAATACTGCCTTGATATGTTTAGTAACATTTCCAATGGATAGATGAATGGAAGATTTCTGATTTTTAAACTAAGCATAGATATATTGGCATATAACCATAATGAGACATTTCAAATACACAAGTTGTTTACATGTCACCAAATATCATTATTATGATATAGAGCAACAACTCTGTGGTATAACATGATGAATATGTATACTGATGCCTGGGCTCCTAAAGAGTTTTCTAAATTGCTTCTTACATGTTGATTGCAACTCAAACCTGCAATGCTAATTTAGAGGGATGATACTAATGAAATTAATGAGCTTATTTATAGTAGGGAGCATTAATCTAAGTGTGTGTGTCGGGGGGGTGGTATTACATACTACAATGTGCATGCACTAACTTCAGGGAATGTTAAGGGTTAATACCATTGCTGACCAGCAGACATCTGAAGTTCTGGTGAACAAGGGCATGGCTAAGAGCCTGGACCCCTAGGGTGTCTAGACGTCTGTTCTGGGGTAGTGGCAGGTGTTTTGATTAGAGCAGCTCCTGGACAGCCACTCTAATTAAAATGCCGCACCATCCTGTGTATTCAGCATCCTACATTTAAAAATGGCCGAGGGTGGGGGTGCTTTAAGTAAGGCTCATTGGGTGAGTTTTAAAGTGCCCCCACCACCATTTTGAAATGTGAGATGCTGAATCCCATGTGAGAATTGCTGTATGTGACACTTCAGCAAGTTTTTTATGATTAATCAGGTCTGCTTCTACATACAGCACTCTCCCACTTCTTCCCCCAACACACAGGGAGACAGTATTTCAGGGAGCCACAAGCAAAGTCCAGCCAGTGGGTCCCATGCCAGGCAGCTCCTCTGCTGACCTGATCACAGACTCCACCTGCCAGGGGCTGGGCACCCAGCCTTCCCCAGGGAGGACTGTGGCTTTCATCTAGAACCAGACAAAAGTTATGAGAAAATGTAGTTAACTGATATTTTCCCACACCATCTGACTACATTTTTTTCCCACACCACCTGACTACAGAAACCCACTGGTTTCTGCTGATTAGATAGCTTGGTGGGGGCTGCAGCTTCCTCTCTACAACCCCCATATTTGAAGGAAGAAGAGAGGATCACATTGTGGAGAGTGGGAAGCCAGAACATGAAGCATCTGGGAGGAAGGATTGTGGTGGGAAAATGGAGTTGCCCACAGAGAGGGAAGCGGGTTCCATGCTTCCTCTGTGCAAAATCTCTCCTAATGATTGCAGCCTTGCACTTTTAGGGAAAGCAATAGCAGCAGTTGCCTTCTGCTTGTTAGGTTTCAGTCTGCTTTACTGTTCAGGGGGACAACCTGTATCAGCCCTGACACTGATGGGGCCCCACCTGCCCCTGAGTAGTCCTATCCCTCAGCAGTGGAGTTCAGGAGAGTGAGTAGATAGTCATGGAGAAGGTGTGGGGGGCTGGGAGTGGTACATCCTAGGATGCTGGAGGACCCAAATTGTTCATTTTACTTCCATGGAATCAACAGGCATTACCACAACACAAACTGGGTAGCATGATCCACAGGTACTCCAAGCCCAAAGTGGTGTGTCTTTGAGATTCTCAGAGCACACTTGAAATTAACTTTCTATCTTTAATGAGTGTATGCTTGTCTTAGGTACCTGTGGACCATGCTAAAGTCCACATGTAACTAGACCTTAAATAAGGACTGAAGTGCTGTGTCCCATACTTCAGCTGGGAATATATTGTGTAAGTTCCATGAAGAACAGATGCATTTCTCCCATTAAAATGAGACTTTTAAGAATAAGGGCATACTTTATAAGTTTTATTAATAGAGCTTACATTCCATGTGATATTCACCCCATAAGAATAACCTATTTAATTATTAATCAAAACGTATATTATTTGGGGGAAGTATGAGGATTGCTACATGTATAATCTGCTAAATTCAGTTTCATATATTTGACTTTCTTCACATGTCCGTGGGTTAAACTGTGGCTCAGACACTGCCCATAGTAGCCACATCCAGATGTGCAGGCACATGTATTTTCCCAGGGACAAACAGCAACAGCACAGTATAGATTCATAGATGTTAGGGTTGGAAGGGACCTCAATAGATCATCAAGTCCAACCCCCTGTATAGGCAGGAAAGAGTGCTGGGTCTAGATGACCCCAGCTAGATGCATATCCAACCTCCTCTTGGGAGGACCCCCAGGGTAGGGGAGAGCACCACCTCCCCTGGGAGCCCGTTCCAGACCTTGGCCACTCAAACTGTGAAGAAGTTCTTCCTAATGTCCAATCTAAATCTGCTCTCTGATGGCTTGTGGCCATTATTTCTTGTAACCCCTGGGGGCGCCTTCGTGAATAAAACCTCACCAATTCCCTTCTGTGCCCCCTTGATGAACTTATAGGCAGCCACAGGGTCGCCTCTCAACCTTCTCTTGCGGAGGCTGAAAAGGTCCAGGTTCTCTAGTTTCTCCTCGTACGGCTTGGTCTGCAAGTCCTTAACCATACGAGTGGCCCTTTCTCTGGACCCTCTCCAGGTTATCCGCATCCCTCTTGAAGTGCGGTGCCCAGAATTGCACGCAGTACTCCAACTGCGGTCTGATCAGTGCCCGATAGAGGGGAAGTATCACCTCTTTGGATCTATTCATCATGCATCTGCTGATGCACAATAAAGTGCCATTAGCTTTTCTTATGGCTTCGTCATACTGACAACTCATGTTCATCTTGGAGTGCACTAGGACTCCAAAATACCTTTCCACTTCCATGCCACCCAGCAGGTCATTTTCTAGGCAGTAGGTATGCTGGACATGTTTCCTCCCTCGATGCAGCACTTTGCAGTTCTCCTTGTTGAATTGCATTCTGTTGTTTTGTGCCCACTTGTCCAACCTGTCCGAGTCTGCTTGCAGCTGTTCCCTGCCTTCTGGCACATCCACTTCTCCCCACAGCTTTGTGTCATCCACAAACTTAGAGTACACTTCACTCCCTTATCCATGTTGCTGATGAAGACGTTAAAGAGTATCGGTTCAAGGACCGAGCCCTGCGGGACCCCCCTGCCTACACCCTTCCAAGTCGAAACTGACCCATCCACCACGACTCTCTGGGAGCGACCCTCTAGCCAATTCACCACCCACTGGACTGTGTAGTCATCCAAGTCACAGCCTCTTAACTTGTTCACTGGTATGGAGTGGGATACCATATCAAAGGTCTTTCCTGTATCCAGGCGTTTCATAACCTGGTCATAAAAAGAGACTAGATTAGTCAGGCATGATCTGCCTGCTATGAACCTGTGCTGGTTTTTCCTCAGCATAATTTGTCCTGCCAGGATCTCACCAATGTGAGCCTTGATAATTTTTTCAAAGATTTTGCCAAGGATGGAGGTGGGATTGACTGGCCTATAGTTGCCCAGGTCCTCCTTCCTCTTCTTCTTGAAAATGGGGACCACATTGGACCTTTTTCAATCCTCCAGGACTTGGCCCATGCACCACGAGAGTTCAAATATTCCCACCAGTGGCTGTGTGATGATGTTGGCCAGTGCCTTCAGTACCCTGGGATAGAGCTCATCCGGGCCTGCCGACTTAAAGGCATCCGGTTCTTCCAAGTGACTCTGCACCATCTCAGGATGTACACGTGGTAGTCTGTCTCCCTTGCTGCTGCCTCTCTACAACCCCAGTGAGAGACTTGTTGTGCCCATCTCTTAGGAACACTGAGGCAAAGAACTTGTTGAGGAGTTCAGCCCTGCCCGTCACCAATTGTTTCTGCCCATTTAGCAGGGGTTCTATTCCTCCCTAGGCCTTCCTTTTACTCCCTATATATCTAAAAACACAATTTTTTGTTGTCCTTTTACTTGGGACACCATCCTCAGCGTCATGGTAGCTTTTGCCCATCTAACTGCCTCCCTACAAGCCCGAGCATAGGAGGCCTATTCATCTTTGGTAATCTCTCCCCATTTCCACTTTTTAGTCTGCAGGCTGCCCTGGATTTCTCTGGTCAGCAAGGGGAGCCTCCTGGCCCCTTTCCCTCTTTCCTTGCATCAGAATCATGTCCCTTTGTGCCCAAAGGATCATTTTCTTAAGGCACAGCCACCCTTCTTGGGCTCCCATCACTTCAAAACTCCTACTCTGCAGTATGCCCTTGAATAATCGCCTGAGTTCATTGAAATCAGCTTTCCTAAAGTCTAGCGCTTTCACCCTACTAGTTACCTTACCCACTCAACGTCTTATGAAGAATTCTATTATTAGGTGATCACTTTCCCCCAGATGGCCACCAATCTGTATGTCCCCTGCCATGTTATCCTACGTTGCCAATATCAGATCCAGTAAGCCATTCCCCCTAGTGGGACTGTGTGGCTCCTATGTCAGGTGGAGGTCCTGTACACAGGTTAGAAATCTGTGTGAACAGTGGGACTTTGCCCTCTGTGTCTCCCAGCAGATGTCTGGGTAGTTTAGGTCCCCCATGACTACCACCTCTTTAGCTTTTATGGTTTCTGAGAGCTGCCTCAGGAGCCCCAAATCTAGTTCTTCCCCTTGGTGTGGGGGTCTGTAGCAGACCCTTATCACCAAATCCCTTTCTCCTTGCCTCCCATATAACCTAACCCACAGTCCTTCTACTTCCTCATCCTTCAATTCCTTTGAATATGTGATGTTGCTACTTGTCCTTGGGGAACACTACTGCATGTGCACTCTGGCATGCAGCAGGTTGCCCTGGGTATGGTAGGGGGGGTCTGGGGCTAGCACCTGTGCTGACCCCAGCAGCCTTACCTGAGGTTCTGGGGGGGGTCTCCTGGCGCTCCAGCATCAATCTGGCAGCAGTCTGGTTTCCAGTGGTGCATGCTGCCACCTTGTGTGCTGCATTGCTTTTTTTGCTGCCTCACCCATCTGTTTACTCCTAGCAGAAACTAGGAAGGCATATCTGCCCTTATCTAAGTTTCATATAGTTCCTACAAAGGCATAAGATGTTTTACTCTCCCTGAACCTTGTGTGGGCTGATAAAGTCTGTTTTCTAGCAGCAATGTTATAATTTAGCCTTTATTTGCAGGTTTGCATCTTTTTAGAATTAAAAGTTGTGCAAGTGCATAAAATGGCAAGATCTCCTATGGCTAGGTTGTAAATTTATTAATGTTACAGATGTTAATACATGTTCAAGTTATACAAGGAACATAGAGGTGTCTTCAGCAAATGGCTTTTAAAATTGTGTTAATAATTTTTACTGTTGAGGGTTATAAGATTTTCTACCATACATAATGCAGCATGCATTGCCATTGACATATTCACACAGAAGACATATTGAGGACAGCAGCTTAAATATATATTTGTTAGTTATTAGTGTCAAGCATGAAAGTATTATAGAAACTAATTGATATATGAGAGAGAAATTACACCATAGGTTATCACTTTGGGACCTGGTTTTTGATGATATGATCCAGAACTTCTAGAATGTGACATTTTAAATGCCTTCTCATAATGCTGTCAAGTAATCAAATGCTCATTTAGGTTTGTAATAAGTTTTCAATGCTTCCTTTCTTGCTAATGACATTTAAGAAAGCAAACACTGAAATCTTAGGAAGAAAATAAGAACCAGTAAGTAAAAGTGACCAAGACTTGTTCAGTTAACTATGAGCTTAACTCTGGAATTCCTCCCCCACAAAAATTGAAGTATTGACCTCAAGACTTTTATATTGAAATACAGTCTGAATAGGTGGGTGTCCCAGGGGGACACAAGTGGAAGGCCCAGAGCACCCTCCCACATGCGGACCCGAGGCAGGGGTGACCCACCCAAAGAAGAAAGAGAAAAGCCCTAAAAACAGGGCATGCTTACCATTTTCAGGAAATGTGGAGTCAGGTGAGTCGCACTGAGATGAACTGCCTGCGTGGTTAGTCAGCCACTTTTGTTGCTAGCTGGGAGCAGTGCCGGCAGATGACATCATAAAAAATCACTACCCAGCTGATTTTAAAAGATGATGACAGAGAAATGGAGGGGAAGGCAGCAATGTCACAGCCAGAAGGCAATGATGCTCCTCAGACTGCACACAGGCTGTGTCAGCTGCTTGGTAGGGATCTGGACAGAGACCCACTAGAAGGGGCCAGGATGCATTAAAAGAAGCATCACCCCAGCTCAGCAGGGCAGCCAGGCCAAGGGGGAAGGCATCAAGGGACCTAGAGCTATAGACACCAGACCTGTGAGTGGGGAAGGCTGAGGCCCCATTCCCCAGCTATTCCTTTTTTTTTTCCTTAATTTGTTTTGAGTTTCACTGAACTGCAAACCAGGGAGAGGGGCTGTGAGAAATCTTTTGGGTCAAGGGGAACTGAGGCACTGCAGCGGACTGCTATGCTTCAAAAGAAGAACCAGCACATTGACAAGGATGGTCTGACATTCCATGGTTATCCTGTGTGGAGGGATGCTAGGGAACAGGAAGGGAGAAGAGAGGGCAGGTGACAACATCAGGGGATGGGCAAGCAATCCATCATCTGGCCATCCTAAGGTCTGGTGCGTGGCTGGGGTGTAGGGGAGGTGGAGCCTTAAGAATGCCACTAAGGGCAGCACCTGGTCCATGAGGAGCTGTGAGAAGGAGCCCCACCACTTAAGAGGAAGATCAAGTCATGGCAGGTGAGTATTAGGGCCTATCTAAGGGTGAACATGACCCAAAGCATAGGCCTCAGGAACACTCCCTGCAGTTGGCATGAGGTGCATGCTACAAGGCGGCTAGAGAGCACCTACATGAAGCCAGATGAGTGCAGTGGACCCAAATACCAATTTTTAAGATGGGGCCTCACTGACTTCTTCATTTTTGTGATTAAATTTTGAACAATTTGTTTTACCTACTTAACATAGCATGCACTATTTTAATTAGATGTTATAGAGGTTTGGTACCGTAGGTTCAGGGCCAATGTTGAACATGACTTAAGTAAAAGATTTTTTGTTCTCCAAAATTTCTATTTCTATTTTATCTCAACTAAAACATTAAACGATATTAACAAAAATTTAACAGCCATGTTATTCAACATCAAGTTTGAACTAAATGGAATGTTGCCTCTAAGTTTGTTTAATTGCATATGAGAGTATATTCATAAGAAAGGATTGGTTCATAGATGCTAGGGTTGAATGGGACCTCAACAGATTATTGAGTCCAATCCCCTGCCTAAGCAGGAAGCAGTGCTGGGGTCACATGACCCGAACCAGATGCCTATCCAGCCTTCTCTTAAAGACCCCCCAAGATAGGGGAGAGCACCACCTCCCTTGGAAGTCCATTTCAAATTTTGGCCACCTTTACTGTGAAGAAGTTTTTCCTGATATCTAGCCTAAATCTGATCTCTGTCAGTTTGTGACTATTGTTCCTTGTTACCCCAAGAGGCGTCCCGGTGAACAAAGCATCTCCAATCCCTTGTTGTGTCCCCTTAATGAATTTGTAGGCAGCCACAAGATCACCTCTCAGCCTTTTCTTGCGGAGGCTGAAGAGGTCCAGGTCCCTCAGTCTCTCCTCATAGAGTTTGTCCTGTAAGCTCTTAACCATAGGAGTGGCCCTCCTTTGGACCTTCTTGAGTCCATCAACATCCTTCTTGAAGTACGGCACCCAAAACTGGATGCAGTACTCCAACTGCAGTCTGACCAATGCCGCATAGAAGGGAAGTGTCACCTTCTCGGTTCTATTTGGCATACATCTGTTGATGCTTGATGAAGTACACTTAACTTTGCTGATGATTTTGTCACACTGACAATTTAATATAACTTCTTTTTAATACTCAACTTGATTATTAAAAATATACTACACTGACTCACCCCATTCCCCCCTTGTAATTTATATTTAGATTAATAAGCATTTGCTTTACATTAAAATAATCAAACACATACAGTTGCTTATGCTTCAGATGATTCTATAAATATTCTTTTCTATTGCACAGAAAAAAATCATTTAAGGTTTCTCCAGTCATTAAAATTGAATGATATAATCAGTGCTTCCATCTGCTATCAAAACCTGTTCATTGTTATTTCACATCATTTTTAAGTAGACTAATTCTGAGAGGAATTATTGACTGCAGGTTCGTCACTTATGACCATGAAAATAAGTAGAGTTGGGTAGGAATATGTCCTTTTCTATAGTTCTGTATTTTTTTTTCTTGTAGTATAGAGGGCTGGGAAACATGACAAATATATAGCTATTATTGATTTATTAGTCAAGTCTTCAACCACTATTCAAGTTCTCCAAGTTTTTCTGTGAATTCCAACAGAACTATAGACTATCATTTTTTGTACCTGATTAGATGTGTTGGTGTTCATAATTAAATGTACTGGCTTAAAAAATAATTGCAGTTAATTGAGGAAGTAATTACTCTGTGACCTTGGATAAGTTGCTTAATGTTTCTGTGTCTCTCACCCAAGTTACTGCACCCATTTCAAACATGAGTATCTTATAGGGCTAGTGGGAAAATATCTTCAGTAATCAATTTAAGTGATTGGAGTCCTCAAATGAATGGCATATATAAGTAGATTTGTCAGGGTTTATAGCTCATGTGACAGTTATTCATGTGGGAGGTCTATTGATCTTAGCTGCATCTTGAGGAGATATCCTCTCAACCATACAATACCTTAAAGCCTCAAACCAAGCTGTAGTCTCAGGTTTTCCACTAATCCCAGTTAATATACACAACCTCATGATCTTGTGTTCCTTTCTTAAGGAAGGCAACTACTGTCAAACTATAGGAAGCGGTGATAAAAGTGTAATCTTATTGTCATTTGTATTCTGCCTAAATCTGAGCTACCATAATAGTAAAGAACAGCTCAAAACTGGATAGCTATTACATGGTGTCTCATTCAGCTGCTAACCACTGTAATTGGAATTAGGGTGCAACAAAAGTCAATTTCCTTCAAAGAATCAATAGAGTATAAGACATTGTGGGAACTTTGCTGGAAAGAGAGGGTAAATTAATGAAAGTGTTGATCATTTTTTGTAAGAGAGAAATCTGGGATTTGACTGGGTTGAGGCTTGGTTAAAAAAGAAAGTCTAATCACTACAACTTCTGTAATAGTGTTGGGTTATTCTCTACCCATGTAACCTATCTAACTAGTACTTTAAATCAAAATGAATTTTCAAAATTTGGCAAAATACCTTATGCTCATCACTTTATTGAAATTAATGTTATACCTGTACATTGATAGTATCACAACAATTTTAAAAATATGTAATCTATTCCTCCATTAATGCAGCATTCTAAATAAGGGTCTATTGTAGTTATTTTTACTCAAATTTATCAACAAGTGGAGCATATGTCTTGTATCCCTTAAAATATTCCTTCTGTTTCTATGTGTCATTAGGGTTTTAATACATTAGAATTTGCCTGCTTAGAAAAAACTTCAATGCGCTGAAAATCTGTCTGGAAAAAAAAAAAGGTAAAGGAAATAGCATCATAATATTTTACATGGTGGTATAAACTTCTGGAAAAAAGTAATGAAGGATTATAAAAAAAAAAAATGCATGAACTTCAGTTAACTATAAAAATAAAGCTAGATGATATTTAAAACCTTGACATGTAGATGTTCACAAGGGTCTATTTGGAAGGAGCACTTGTTAATGATATTGTAACTAACCATAGTCTAATGTGAATGTATTCAACCTTCAACCACCAGGACACGTATTCATTCACTGTTAAATTCATTTAAGTAATTTCATATATTTGCCTGAAAATAAAGTAAGAATCCATCAAGTATATGCAGCAGTTCTCACTGATTTAACAGTTAAAAATTGGGTAGGCGGGTGTGGGGGTGAGATTTTGAATTGTAGTTATTTGGGTTTTTGTTTTATTTTTTTTTTTTACCTGTTTAACCCTAGTTTCTGTTTAATCCTGTTTAACCCTATCTATTTGCAGGGCAAAAAAGTGTATGTATAAACAGTTCATCTAGACTACATTTGATAGCAGTTAGAAGCTGTGAGCCACTGTTATGTATGTGCAAATGCTCATCTCTGGCTTATGTCAAGGCACAGAGTCACTTGGGGCACATATAAGCATTACATTATTGTGGCAAAGTGGGGGTCCCTGACTAGCCACAGGGATAGTTTCCCCACCTGCCTCTTGGCATGCTGCCCACCTGTCTCACCAACCACGCTTTGATGGAACATAACTGAATTGTTAATTAGGTGGGAGGCTGCCCATTATGCACCTCAATTTGGGGTGGGGGGTGGGGGGCTATCCATGGCTCCATTCCATCCCTACACCACAGCCCAAGCATTGTAGGTGGCATCTCAGGCAGTCGACTCAACCATCCCCTTTGCCCATTAGTGGTGGCCCCTTCCATGGGACCTTTGGCTTCTATATAAACCGTGGCCCTGACTCAGGCTCTGGCATGGCTTTATGAGCACTCATGGTGCTCTGGCATTGTGCCAGAGGACTGAGAAAGGGCCAGTGTGGTTCCCATTTTCACAAAAAAGAGTAAGGAGGATCCAGGAAACTATAGACCAGTTAGTCTTACCTCGGTCCTGGGTAAGCTATTTGAGAGAATTATCATGCATGTCTGTGAGGGGCCAGCAGGAGAGATTAAGATTAAGAGTAACCAGCATGTGTTCATTCGAGGAAGGTGCTGTCAAACCAACCTGGTGGCCTTCTATGACCAGGTCACAAAATCCTTGGATGCAGGTGTCGTGATGGACATAGTCTTTCTGGACTTTAGGAAGTCCTTTGACACTCTCTCACCCCATTCTCATTAAAAAACTAGGAAACTGTGGCGTTGATACCTACACAGTCAGATGGGTCACAAATTGGCTAGAAGGCTGCACCCAGAGAGTGGTGGTGGATGGGTCTTATTTGACCTGGGGAGATGTGGGGTTCTCCAGGGCTCGGTCCTTGGGCCCACACTATTCAACATCTTCATCAGCAACTTGGATGAGGGGGTAAAAAGCACACTGTCCAAATTCACAGATGACACTAAGATGTGGGGGGATGTGAGCACACTAGAAGAAAGGAATAGGCTGCAAACAGACCTGGACAGGTTACAGGGATGGGCGGATGAGAACAGGATGGGTTTAAAAACTAACATGTGCAGGGGACTGCACCTGAGGAGGAAGAACCAGCAGCATACCTATAGGGTGGGGAGCTCCCTTCTTGTCAGTGGAGAGGCAGAAAAGGATCTTGGAGTCATTATTGATGCCAAAATGAACACGGGCTGACTGTGGGGATGCGGTCAGAAGGGTCAACTGTACCTTGTCATGCATCCATAGATGCATCTCGAGCAGGTCCAAGGAGGTGATCCTCCCCCTCTATGCAACACTGGTCAGGCTGCAGTTGGAGGACTTTATCCAGTTCTGAGCGCCGCACTTCAGGATAGATGTGGACAACAATGAGAAGGTCCAGAGGGGGGCCACCCACATGATCATGGGTCAGTACAGCAGGCCCTATGATGAGAGACTAAAAGACCTGCACCCGTTCAGCCTCCACAAGAGAATGGCCACTAGATCCCTCCTCAGCCTTAACTAACTAGTCAGGGGGGGACCAGCAGGCATTGGGGAAATCCTGTTCCTTCGAGCACTACCAGGAGTGACAAGAAATAACAGTCACAAGCTGGCAGAGGGTAGATTCAGAGTAGACATCGGGAGATGCTACTTGATTGTCAGGGTGGCTAGGATCTGGAACCAACTTCCAAGAGAAGTGATGGTGGCTCCTACCTTAGGGGTCTTTAAAAGGAGCCTGAATGAATACCTTGCCAGGGTTGTTTGACCCCAGTACTCTTTCCTGACATGGCAGGGGGTCAGACTTGATGATCTGCTTAGGTCTTTTCTGCTAACTATGAAATTGTGAAACTAGGCCAGTCAGGATCTAGAGCTTCTTTGCTCAGTATGGGTGTCCCTTGCAGTGGGCCCCTGGTCCTTCTGACCCTTCTGGTCCTGGCCCCAGCATTGATCTGCCGAGTCCCTCGGTTGGATCTACACCTCCTGCCTGCAGTCAGGGATCCAGATCTCCCGTTCCCGGCTCGGATGCTTCTTGAAGCACGCCAGGCCCTGCAGGGTCTCTCGCCCCAGGAGACTCAGGTGGTTCCTGAACCCTACTTGGCCTTCCCTGCTCCCATGATACAAATAGCCCTCACCTCTGGCGGGGATGGGGTTAAGGCACCCCTATTCACCTTTTGCCAGGGTGGTAACTGTCCTGGTATTTCCTGGGGGCTCCCGCACCACTGAGTCCCACCAGGCCACGCACTCCTGGAAGGGTATAGTTTTAGGTCATGCCTAGGACCAGAAGCCTCCAAGCTATCCCCTTAAGCTTCTGCCCTTATCTCCAGGATGTTATATACAGTCTTACAGCCAGGCAATGTTTGCTGCTGGCAGACCAGAGCAAACTGCTCTATTTACGTAGGCAGCCAGGGATCTAAAATGGCTGCCACAATCGAGCACCTACTGGCTGCTTGGCTCAGCCCTTAAAGTGGCAGGCATCAACAGTGCCCCTGCCACAATTATACTTAGCCAGGGTTTCCAACTGGCAGAGTTTAAATCAAACAAAAATAGCATGCCCAATCTAGGGAGGTGAACTAACTTGGATTGAAAAGAGGGTTTCCAGTTTCTAAAGGTTTAACCTGATCTAGTACATACCCACATGCCTTTGCAGCCTAGCCACTAACTCCAGCCTTGATCTGTCTTATTCTTACTCTCCTGACCCTGACAGCACTATTTTAAGTCTCCTGACTTTCCCCTGAGGACATGCTGTTGCCCTCATCCCAAATAACTTGCCTTGGGCTGCTCCCTTTTCTTTCCTTTTTATTTCAGATAAGAGACTATTAGTATCAAAAAATATTCCTGTTTTGCAAGGCTGTATAAGATCAGGCTGCAAAATTCTTTCCATCTTGTACTTGATTTGTTGAAATGTTGTCAATTTCATGTACATAAAGGCCTACTGAGAGCAAATTTGTAAATAGTATGATTACATGTAATGCTTTCATATTATTTATATGTGTTTGTTATGTAATAAGAGGATATCTTACAATTCTGTGGTACTTTTTGTCATTAAGGGACATCACTATCATGTCATTTTATAGTTACTAAGATCTATTATTACGTGGCCCTCAACTAATGAGATAAAATTGCGTTAGGAATATTTTGATCTTTTGTTTGTAGCCAGTCATTTGCTAAATGATTTCTCAGACCAGTGGATGTGTCAAGTTAGGTATCAGATAACCATGTTCTGTGGTAAAATCTGAACAAGTGAACTTGGAGTTGGACAGTCTTCAAGATCCTATCAAAGAAAAAGGGGGAGGAGGGCTCCTTATTCAAAAAGGCATTTTTTCCCCTAAACATGGCCATTCAAGTATGACCCACTATATCTATATAAAGGCTTTCTCACAGACTAACTTGGCACACCAGTCATGATGTCTAATGTACTGATAACACCTACTTCCATTCCCCTGGATTTAGAATCAACTGTTCTTGTTTTTTTTTAACTTAATTTCTACTGAGCCAGCAAAAACACCTTCCTCACCAGCCCTACAACTGTTTCTCCTGCCCTGATCCTTCTCCCTAGATAGTCTCTGGGATCTGTGCGGTGGCCTCCTTGGAGCTTGGACGAATAACCATTTAAGTGCCTTTTCTCCTGAAAAGTAAACAATAGCTAAGTCCTTTTCTTATCAGACCAGTATCTGGGGCCTAAAAATAAAGTCCCGTCATGCTGGGTGATACAGCATTTTTTTTTTTTTAATGGGTAGGATGATGCACTTAGCATAGTAGTATATTACTACTGACTGGATCATGAAAGTTTATCTGCCATTTCCAAAAGGAATGACAGATTTTTTTTGCTTAAAATTTGTGCTCTTAAAACTAAATTATTAAACTGGTATATTGTACCAGTAAAACAAGAAATAGTTTTCATGCCCATTTCCATCCCTCATTTTCTGCAGTAATGCTAAATTTTAGCACATAGTATCTTGTATCCGAAACTGCTATTGGAAATCACTCTGCAGCTTTTAAGTAAATTTGGTAGAAATTAATCTGTAAGCTCTTCCATGTTTCTGACTGAGAGATCAAAGGAAATCCCACATGGAAAGCAAGCTTTAAAAGGAAAACAAGTTCTCTGAGTTTGTTAGGCTCATGTAACTAAGAGAACTTAATTAAAATCAAAGCAAAACTAATTAAGAACTTTAAAGTGCTAGTTTATGGGCATGTAATATCCTTGAAATGTGGTAGAACTGCTTTTTATCAACAGTGGGAATGCCACATCTGGATACAAAGATAGATGGTAGAAACCTCAGTAAATTTAAATAGTGTGAAATGTTCAATACTGGATTTGGTTACCGTTGTATTTCTTTCTCTTCTGATGCTGTAGAGGGGAAGAGGACTATTCATAAAATAAAACCAACCACTCTGTCTTAGGAATTTTGCTCTTGTCATGAGTCTGAGATCCAGGCCTTTTACAACACTTTTACATGGGTCCTTGATGCTCTATCAGCCCTGCTCCCTTTGGGAAATCTTTCTGCGAAGACCAAATTTTTATTTGGAACTTACTGTGTTTTCCAAATAATTCTACATACAGGATACAGTCCCAGCACTGGTCACATTTCAGGACCAAATAGTGTTCACAAAGTGAGGTACTTGAAGTCTTTTGGTAGACCAGGATGTCTGTTTTTCTTTTTTTCCCCCAATCAATAATAGATTTTTCAACTGAAATAAATATGTTAACGGAAAATATATGTTTTGGATGTAAGTGTTTAGGGTGGAACGCTGATGACCAAGTTGCTTTGCTATGCGTTTGTTTTATCCCCATTTTCTCTTTTATCTCTTTGTTTGGATAGGGGGTAAGGTGATAGACTTAAAACGGAAAACTACTCAGAAAATGTTGAACATGAAGTGCCATTTAATTTAATTTAATATCTTTAAAATTGTTATTAAAGACTTTGAAACAAAAAGTTTCACTTGTAAGTTTTTTTTTTGTTTTTGTTTTTTTTTAGAGTAACTATCTCTCCCCTCCCTCCCCCCAACCAAGGATTATCCAAAATCACTTCATGATCTTTTTCTGTACTTTGCCTCTTTCCCTGCATTGTTTGAACTGAAGACCTTGGAAGCTTTTGGATTTGTCTTTTGGAATAACTTTTTGGTCAGGTTGTATGTGTGTTTCTGTTTTATTTTAAGGCTGTCCAGCGAGACTAAACAAGCACATTCCAGGTTGTAATGAATCAAGAACTTTCCAAGCTATTGAAGTGTTGTTTACCATGCAATGTGCTGCCATATGGAAGAACTGATGTGGGGGATCTCAGGTGCTCCGAGCATATGGAGATTGGTAGAGTTTTGAAGACGGAACACCAAGTAACTTGGTGGTCTGTGAAGAGATGATAGAAATACTGTTCACAAAGTGAGGTATTTGAAGTCTTCAGATGGTCTTTTAGATGAGTAGAATTTCATTTTGGACTGCAGAAGAAGAAAGAAAGGAGTAATGTGGGAAAATATGACAGTTTGGAAGCCACCACCTGAAAAAGAAATATCACCTAATACTTGAGAGAGAAACACTTTTTTTCTAGAATGGCAATTTACAGATAATTAATATAAGTTTCTTTCATGTTGATGCTGGAAGTTATACAGTATGCATGATCCTACCAAGACAGAGTGTTAATTAGATTCACAGAGATTCATTTACATTCTCATGATATCTTCTGGGGAAGCACTTAATTTTACCTCCTTTATAGTTCTGTTTAAGAGACCTATTGGCCTTCTCTTCTAATTTGCATTCACCCAAATAAAAGAAACCCAAACACCTTTGCCCTTAAACAGTCAGCGTGATCACAGACAAAAGACCTTTATCCTTTTGCATCAGTTAGGATTTAAAGCATGTCTACAAAGGGCAACTGTTTTATTAAAACTGCAGCTCTTCTATAGTATGCAGACCCTGGTCATAATCTTGCATTTAAAGTATTTTTTCCCATTCTTCTTACAATGCATATATGAACGTAACAATGGTTGGAAATTGTAAATGAAGGTAAATATACAATGTCATATGGAGTTTTTGGTGATCCACAGTGTTTCTAACTGAGAGACATTAGAGAGAGGTCCTATACAACTGTTATAGTCTCCCTCCATTTTTAATGTTTCCCTCTTTTTAAAATGTGACTGTTCTGCAACAAAAGATATTTTTTGGTGCTAGAAATATATATTTACTTTCAACATGAAAGCATAGGCTTTGTTGTGAAACTTGCAACACAGAATAGGAGTACTATCCTTAGGGAACCAGAGCTTTCATTGACCCATGGAGAGATGATTTCCAACCATCTGCTCTGTACCTCAAAGTATATCAGTATGTTAAAACTATGTGAATTTTTTCCTCCACTGGGAGCTCAGTGGTGCTGCATACAGAGTACAGAAAAAAGAGAGAATGGGAAGAGGTGTCAGTTAAAGAAAGCTCTTTCTTTAGAATTATAAAGGAAGCATATCTAAGATGGCCATAGTTTTTTCTCTAAACATGAGTAATTAGTCTTATTTCATAGAAATGCCTGAAAAAAATAGGAATCAAGTAAAAACATATTTGTAATAAAAAAAAAAAATAGAATTAGAAAAGGCATCATTTCAAAGCCAGCAGGGAAGAAAACCTATAAAGTAATAAGCATAATATTAAGCTATTTTTTCTAATCAAGGTATTTTTTCTCAAAATAGTTTTCAAATTAAAAGATATAAGGTTTTTTGCACTTTTACAATATCCTGACAGTAGATAGTACATAATTACAAATCTAGCCTTTTGTATTTTTATTTCTGTACTACCAAATAAAAAAAAAAAACAGACAAAAGGCTCATCATTGTTCAAAAACAGAGGGACTATATATTTATAATATTGAGGCCTATGCCAACTATAATTAGTTTTTTTATGGAGAGAGCTTCTTTACATTTTATATGAAAGAAATGAGAAACTTGTAGACTTGCTCTTCTTGTATAATGTTTCTTTACATTTTTGCCAGTTTAGAAAAGGAACGGGTCTTTGTGTTTGTTGTAGGCATAAGTTGCTATGTGCAGTCCAAAACAGCTTGGGAGTGTTGCAAATGCAGTAGTCAGTAAGCTCCATTAAAAAATAGCATCAAGCTTTATAGAAAGTCATAAACCTGTTCTGTCCTTAGCTTAACTTTTTTGTACAACATATGGGTACTGTGTGTCAGACTCTCATTACCCATGAAAACGGTGATAAGAGAGTTCTCCTTTCGTGTATTTCCTAGCCATTGATGCCATTTACTTAAGCATTTATGGTGCTATTCATAGACTTCTGTCAATGCTTCTGTTCATTATTGGTGGCATTACTACTGTTCTGATGCATTTTGACTGGCAGTTGACACAGAGGAGGGAAAAGGTATTTTATTAAAGATAAAAGTCTAAATCATAATAGAATGTAGCAGAGGAGAAAGGTCTTTAAATTAATGGTAGTATGGGCTTATAGCTTGTCTCCTTCTGTGTGCTATACTATACCTTTCTGAGAAGTGTAAAGTTTAAGGACTACACAGGAATTGGGCTCTTCTTTTTAAAGCCAATTCCCTACTTATTTATTGCTAACTTGTCTCCTGTGAAAGTTCCAGTTACTATCCATACTGTTGAGAAGGTTCTAACGTGGCTTCATTGCAGGCCAGAAATCACACCTAAGGCCTAATCCTACAAGCCTCCTATTGATTATTCTGTCCCTTTCTCTGGTTTTAAGTCATAGTGATTCCAGACTTAAGTAACTGTGCTGCAACTGTTAATTCATTTCCTTCAGCCTTAACCATGGTGTCATTGCTTGTTACAGTATATAATTAAGCTCAGAAGATTACATTTCAATCAGTGTATGACAGTAAGTGTTGATTTCTTCCTCCACCCAAACTATTGCCAGTCAGGATTTAGAAAGAGGAAAAAAAAATCTCTGAGGTTTTTTCCATTTACACATGAATGATTTTGAGTCCCTTTGAGACTGTTTGTTTGTGTGGGTAAATTTGCTTGTCTGCATAAATGTCTCCAGAATGAGTCTTCAGTTGTTGCATCCTTTGACAATTGTTGCTCCCTCTTGTCTGTTCTGAAGATATTTAAGAAATGTCTTGTACATTTTAAATTATATGATTATTACCATCCATTCATACACTATTGTACTTGGATAAACTTTAATACACTACTATCTGATTCCCATTTAAAAAACTTGCTGAACCGTCCTAGAACATATATATCTCTTTGTTATGTCCTGTCTAGTTTCATGTGATTTATAGATGTAGACTAGGAGAGGAACACGCACCAGTTCTATGCTCCCAGAAGCTATGTAGGAAACTGATGTAAATAACTGGAGTGGGGGGAGCGGTAAGTGGGATGAACAGGGGTTAGCAGGTTTGCCAGGAGGCTAGCAGGTCCATGGTCGAATCAAGGGAGAGAGGTGGGTATTGGAAGGTTTTGGGGGGGGGGGTTGATGACACCCAGTTGTTTGAGGGAGTCAGGGACTAAAAATAGCTCAACTAGAGTTGGGGGATGAGAATATCACGGCCCTGGGGCTGTGGCTGCAGCTGGGGCAAGTGGTTGGGCTTTCCTAGGCCCAGGGCAGCAGTGCAAATACATGCAGGTATTCATGAGATTGAACTAATCCTTTGCTAGACCAGGTAAACCTTATCTCTAAGTTAGTGAACCTATTCTGAAGAACTAATTTAGGTGCACTTTTGTTATTTGGATGATTTAAACCCTCCGAATGCCTGCATGATTGATCATTTAGATTGACTTAACCCTGGATAGGTCAAGCTAAATGTAATGCCTGTATGTATCCCTAGTGTCTAATATATCATAAACAGTGGGTGCATCTACACATTCACATGCTGCTGGATGGGTTCACTCCACATGCAGGCATTTGGGAGCAAATTTGCTTCCACCTGCTCCCCCACCTGCAGCCTCCAGGTGGAGCTCCAGGCTCCCCCTGGGTGGGTGCCAGAGGCTGGCAAAGAGCATGGGGCTAGGAGACAGCTGCCTCCTGGCAGGGGCTTGGAGATAGCTCCACCATCAGAGGCTCCCCACCTCCATGGGAAAAAGTGCTGGGAGCTCCCTGCTACTGGGGCAGTGGGACATTCTCAGCCCAGGCTCCACCATTGGAGCCTGCCCATGCAGGAGGCAAGGCCTGGGGGCAAGAAGCAATCTCCCAGCCTCTGCTCTGGTCATGGAGCCAGGGCTGAGAGTTCCCTGCTGCTGAGACCGAGGAACATTGCTTTGGTCCAGGCTCCACCATCAGAGCCTGCCCCAGCAGCAGGCAATTCCTGTCCCCTGCTGCCTGGATGACCAACACATTTGCTCCTGGTTGGCCATCTACCTGTGACTTCCTTTTTCAGTAACTGCTCCACTTAATTTGGTACCTGTTTTGCAGGTAGCAAATTAAACATGGAGTTGACCAACTACCTGTGTAGTAAGCATCTGCACATGTAGAAGGTGATGCTTACTGCTCAGTAAAGTTGGTCTACTGCGCAGTAAAGCATCTCATGTACATGCGCTCAGTATGTACAATATGTTATCAGAATACTTGCACAGAAATAAGTGAAATTCACTGTATAGCTTAGTGTATTAAATAGACAAGTAAGCAACTTTTCTGTGTTCATTTAATTTTTGTTTTTATATTTACTAAATCTGTAGTACTTACAGGCAATGTTTGAGTGCTATACTTCTAGGGCAAAGGCAGGAAATAATTTGGGCCTGTGGGCCACATAGACAGTTCTGAGGAGCTGCTGAAGGCCCAGTCAGCACCCTTTCCACCCCCCAACAGGCCAGAGTCCATGCTCCCTGTGGTTCCTCACCTCTAGTGGAACACAGCCCTGGCCCTGGCCCTGACCCTACCCCACCCCAGACTTGCCCCAGCCAGAGTGGATCAGCTGGAACTGATGCTCACAGCCCCAGCCCCAGCCTGCACCTGGTCCAGCCCACTTGCCTATTCTGAGTAGCGGCTACAGTGGCTCAGCACAGGGGAAAAGTGGCTCCTCCCTTTTGCCAATGTTGGACCCTTCTTGTTGCAGCTGGCTGAAACCCGCACCTGGGTTGCTCTGCTGCTGTCACCACTGCCTCCAGTCCACCCAGCAGGGCAGTGGTGACAGTGGCAGCCTGGGTGTGGGTTCCAGGTGACTGCAACAAAAAGGGCCCAGCAGTGGCAAAGGGGAGGAGTTGCTTTTCCTCCATGCTGAGCAGGAGCTTCTGCTTGGCCATCATTGCCCATGCTGCTGCTATTCAGTGTGGGCCAGCGAGTCTGGAGCAGGCACAGGGCAGGCCAGATTGGGCTGTACATGTGCATTCTGGCTGGTTTACTCCAACAGGCTGAGTCCAGCGCAGATGCAGGGCAGGACAAGCTAGGGTTGGGGCTGTGCACACAGGTCCCAACCAGTATCATGGGGCTGGGGCAGCAGTGGTGGCAGCCAGAAGGAGCAACTGGAAAGGCAGTCCAGCTACAGAGCTGCCCCAGCCCCAACGTGCCCAGGGGAGGTGGGATATGCCACAGACTGGATGGTGTCTGGGTCAGGCAGGACTGAGGGACCTGCCACAGAATGGACAAAGTCCATTTGTGCACCAGATCCCACACATGGGCCATATTTTGCCCACCTGTTCTAGGGCAATGTATGGGAAAGTCAAACCTTAGCATAAGAAGATTTTTTTTAGTTTTGTTTGTGTTTTTTAGTAAAATCAATACTGTTGAAAGTAACAGACATTTTTACTGTCTCTTGATACTAATGGATTTTGAAATGCAAACCCTTCTTATTTAAAGAATATATTTGGTAAATAATAAAGCTGGCCAAAACTCTTTTGGTCTTTTGTTTCCAGTGCTATTTGTTTTGAATACCTCAGGGCTATTTTTTTTTCTTTTTAAACAAATGATGGATATAGTTACACACACTAGTTTAAACAGATCAGCACTATATGCTGAGAAAAGTTTATGAAGCCACAGAAATATTGTAGTAGATAACTTAAATAATGTAAAATATCTCTTTATGTAATAGCTGGAAACTTACTTATTTGAATGTGTGACCATCAATAGTTTTAGAGGCTGACCTTGAAAATACTGTATCTAGTTTTTAAAAAAAAGAGGTTATTGAAAAGAACTGTCCCTAAAACTGCAGCAACAAGCATTTTCTTTAGAGCCTTCAGACTGCTTTAGCAAGCATGCTAGGGCAATGTAGAGACATTACATAAAAATCGCTCTAAGTGATCAGAAATCTGTCTAAATCTATAACCATACTGAAGTTTGGTGCAGATAGATCGGGTTCTGCCATTTTAGATTGCTCTAAGATAGATCTGGTTAAATATGCATTCATATCTAATCAATTTAGGTTAGACTGGTAAATTGCCCTTCTGTACTAGATCTCCTATTTGATGCAAGTTAGATGGCTGCCCTCTGGCATCCCAGATACCCCTGGGCTGTGCCTGTGAACCCCACGACATACACACAAACCAGACACTGAGCCCAAGAGAATCCTGTGCTTAAGCACAGGTCAACAGAGACTGACCCTGGCTCCTATGCACCTATTCTGGGACTTCCATGCCCCCATGCTTGGGCACAGTCCCATAAAATCCTGCACTCTGACTCCTGCACACCATATCTCAAAGATCAGAGACAAACTCCCTGCTACCCAGACTCTAGCATACTCCCACACCTTCCCAAGCAAGAGCCAGTACAGGTGACTCACCTCTGGTGGGTCAGGGTGGCAGGAGGCAGAACATTGGGATTTGGCCTGCACAGAGGCAACCTTGTGACCTCCATTTTGCTCATATGGATGCACTGTAGTCTCTGAAAATTTTCATTGGAGAATTTAATAGGACTTCTCATAAAGAGTTACTGCTCAGCACGAGTAAAAGTATTGCCATCTAACCATTAAAGATTTAATGTTATTTTTGTATTTGCTTTAATTCCCTGTTTCACAATCATGGCATTTTTTTTGTCTTTTTATTTTCATTCATGTGTTAATCATTCCATTTGAAAACATTCTCATTTTCAGAAGAACAACAATTGTGTGACGTAGGAGAATTTCTTTGCCATGATTATGCAACCTGTGTCTCTCAAAATTGGCTATGTGATGGAGAACCTGATTGTCCAGATGATTCAGATGAATCTTTAGATACCTGTAAGTAAACATCTCCTTGTACTTTCCTTGGAATATAACGTTTATAATTTGTATAGAGTAGCTACCAGGTTGTATTCTGGTTTTAAAAGAATTCCAAATGAATCTTTACAGCAAGGCTAATAGGTTATATTCACTGTGTAGGTGTGAGACAAAAGCCCTGGAAGTCATTTTATAATGAACATGATCATCCAAGCATATGTTCCATGTGTTCCTACTGACCTAGTAGATTAGCTATAGAAGGCAGGGGCAAAGGCAGACGAAGTAGAAGACATTATTATTTTATCTTTAAGAAGGAAAAATCAAATAGCACAACAGAATATCATTTTCAGAGGATCCCTGAGAACCTAAGAAAGCAAAGAAGATGGGACAGTACAACATGAAAATGTGTAATAAGGGGGGTGGGGGGACACCCAGCAGCAGCAGCAGCATGAGAAAGAGAGAATTCAAAGAAAGCTTTAATAAAAGATGTTTAATCATAATAAAAAATCTTGTTTTCTATGTGGCTAAGAGCTTTTGAAAACCAGAGCAGAACCCTTACAGGCTTCACCTCAGCAATCCAGACTATTGATGAGGTGATATTAAATCTTAATGTTTCCTTGTTTCCCATATTAGGTGGAAAATGAAGGAACTTCCTAGTGTATGTCCTCATGATAATCAGTCCATGTAAGGGAAGATACTGACAAAATACAAGATTCCTTTGAGTTCAGTATAAAAGGCAAGAAATTTGATCTATCAAAAGTGCAGAAAGTTTCATCTGTCTGAGAAAATTCAAGGGTATAATTCTAGTTTTTAAGACAAGGACAGGGAGTCAAGACATCTGGGGGCTAATTCTGACTGGCTTTGCGACATTGAATAAGTTGTTTAACCTTCCTATTTCACAATTTGTTCATCTGTAGAACAGGTATAATACTTCGTGGGTGGGTAGTTGTGTGTGTGTTGGGGGTGGGGGTGGGATATAAGACCTCACTGAGAAATTGTTTCTGAAATGCTTCAGGATTTCCATGGGAAAAAGAAATCCATATATCTCTTATATATTTTGAAGTCCTTGTAATAGTGTTTGTAGAACAATGTGTTCCTTTTCCAGTAAACATTTTTTTCATTTGAAGATACAATAGTTTCTCTGTCTGTATCTAAACATATTTCTATTACTGAGAAAATGACCGTGAACAACACAATTATGCACACAGTAATTCAGAATTGTCCAGTGAAACAGCATTATGGCCTGTCAATAACTAATTGGCTCTAGTGACAAACATCAGATAGCAGCATTGCCTCTTTCCATTTCATTCCCCTGCAGGGGGGCAACTTCTCAATATGTTATTCCCAATTCACAACCAAGCAGAGGCATACTACCAAGTATCATTGGGCATTCTCAGGTAGTATGCTGAGCTTAATTTCATAAGTGTACCTATGGCTCATGCCAGTTCTGTCCTACTGTATATAAACATATATCAATCCCAACTTATTTCTGTTTCCAGTTAATAGCTTGCATAACGAGGAAATTACTTGGCCAGTAGGTTTCTGTTACTGTTCCTTCTGTTAGACTAGATTCTCCAATCAGCACTATTTTTCTGAAGTGAATAGAGCCACAACAACTTAACAGCACTCCAGGATCAACCTGTGATGTTTCATTTGCATTTTAAGTGTGAAACAAAATCCTTCCGGCTGCTCTACCTGTGCCCATTGGGTATTTCAGTACAGCTAATTTGTTTAAAGAAAAAAATATTTAGAAGATGGTGCCATTTCTAAATTCTTAGCATAGATATCACAACTTTAAAATGAACCATCTGAGTGTATTCTAACATACATTTCCATAGACTATAACTGTGTATAGTATTGTAGCTCTTTCTTCTGACCGAAACTTGCATTTGTAAGGGATAATAAAAGCTATATAAAATGTGCTATTTATTGCACCTTTTGAGACCACAGGGCACATGTGATATAGAAATTTTCCCTAGTGCACCAAAGCTAGGGACTAACATTACACATAAGCTGGTTTAAGTGATCAGAAATGGGTTTATACCTTTAACAAAACAGATGTTCAGTGCACATAAACCAGTTTGAAAATGGCTGGAACTGGTTTGAGATAAACCTGGTTGAATAGAGTATCAGACTTTGCTGATTTGGGTCAAACAGGCTTATGCAGTGTCTGTCCCAGACCCCTTCTGGTTTAAGATAATCCAGTCTCCCTGAGTATCCTGGCATGCTCTCTGAGCTGGGCAGGCCTCTCTGCTGCACAGCAGAGCTGACCCCTCCCCTCTGCTCCCTTGCTGGAGCTCCAGCAGAGGCTGCAGGCACAGCAGCATCTGCCTGGTTTCACTCACTGCTCAAGCAGGAAATCCCCATCTCCCTCCCTCCCTCTCATCTCCTGCAGCATGGACCTCAGCCCCACGGACTCTAGGCATGTGGTATGCTACCTAATGCCAAGAGATGTCTGTGTGCATCTCTCCCCAATTTCACTAGGACAGGCAGTGTGAACAGTGACTACTTAAGGCTTTCTGAAGGTAATCAACAAGTCAGCTGGAAAGCTTTGTAAGAAGAGTTTGAACTAATGGAGGGAGGCTATTGTTTTGCTGATGGGGTGATAAACACTGTTATCAGCTCCCTTATGGCTTGCTTGTCTGTCAGTTTGTAGCCTGTATCAGTGGCGTACTGTGGGTCTCCAGTGCCCTAGGGCCAATGCTTGCATTTATTCCCCCTTCCCTCCCACCACCCCCCGCCAGGGATGATGTGAGCAGGGTATGGGGCCCTTCTTCTGTCCCATGGCACTTCTGGTGTGCTGCAATGTTAATTTTCCCATGGAGGTGGGAAGAGGGGTAGCAGCCAGAATTTCCAGTCAGAACAACTAAAGAAATGTACAGCCTGCTGGGCAGGCACGCAGGTAAACTACACACCAAATGCGGGAAGCACCACAGCCTTTCCACCTGGCTCTGAAGGGCCTGGCTGCCGCCTTCCCCCCCTTTCTCCTCCCCCGCTGCTGTTGGTACACCATGGACAGTATAAAGAAGAAGGTAGGGAGATTGAAAAGCTCTGTGTGATCAATGGATGCATACCTGCCCCCTGCCCTCCTCACCCTTGCCTTAGTGTGCTAGCAGGGGGTTGGGTGCTGGCAACATTCCCACCCCTTGATCAGCCAGCAGGGAAAAGCCTGGGATGGTGCAGGCAGACCTCCCTAATCAAAGCATCCTGCCAGGACCTGGCCATGTCCCACCTCAGCTCAGCATTGTGCTAGGGAAAGGAGGGCTTCTCACCTGAGCCAGTGCAGACACGTGCCTGAATTCCCTTAGTCCAGGGAGAATGTTTGTCCAGTTACAGACCAGTTCAGCCTAGCCAGGTTCGACTAACCTGTAGAGATTGAATCACGTCAGGTTCAGGATTTGTGAATGTCTGTCCCTAACCCAAGTGACATGTGTCTGCTTACGTATACCTGAAAACATTTTTGTTTTTAAATTAATTAATTAATTATAGCATCTGGCTTTACCAGAGTATACAAGCTGGCTCCTTTGTTAGCAACCACAAAGAGCTAGGGTTAGAGGAAAATAGAGAACAAATTATACTCTCATTTTAACACCTAATCTAATGCTCATTGAGGTGAATGGAGTTCATTTTCATTGCTTTCAGTGGGCACTGGATCAGGCCTTGCATAGCACACGCTCTATCTCACTGGCCAAGGAGTTTGATGAAGCTCTCCTGTCATTGCGTGTGCTGTTCCAAGTCTGTGCATACAGGCCCTCCATCACTAAGCTGTCAGTTTGCTACTTTCCACCAGCGCTAAATGTTCTCACAAATAGTTTAAAAAAAAGCAAAAGTGAATTCTTCTAGCACCTACACTTTTGACCTGTCATGTTATTTTAGCAGCTATTATTCTTTCTGTTCTCAGTGGAGCTGTTGCTTTTTATAGAACCCCCCCAAAAAAAAATCTGGTTCAGTAATTCAAAATGAATAATTTATTGAACAAATTTTTCTTCTTTTCAAGTAATGACTTGTCCAGGAAAAATGTGTAATAGTTTTGGATATAGCCATTCATTAACTAAATCATTTCTATAAGAATTTTTAATTTCTGTGATCCACTTGTAGCAAACTAGTTGAATGAAATAAATTGTAATCATCTGAATCATGTGAGACCAAGTCCTCCAGTGGTATAGACCAGATAGTGCAACTGAAAAACAGAACTGCATCAGGCTATCCCAGCTGAAGATCTGGCCCGGTGCATGTTTTTACGTCACTTGTAGACAAGTGTATCAATTATCACAGGAGTATCAAACTCATCTGGTCCTTTGGAGCCTGCTACTCATTCAAATTAAAGCTGGATAGAAACAACCTATACAGTTGTTATACATTTTCAAGCACTAACTTGATAGCTGGTTGGCTCTCTTTATAATTGGTTGGATATTTTTAATGAGATAATTACTTTGCATTTGTGGCTGTTCTTTGCACATGCGGCAGGTCTAAATTTATTTCATGATTAACCTGCTAATTGTATAACTTATGTAATGTGTAGTAGGGATCTTTGAGGGGTGTGGAGCCAGTTTGCAGGTATGTCAGATTGTGCCCACAAATAAACCCTGCATGCCTGAGTCTGTGTGCACCAGCTCCAGCCACTGTGTCAAAGTTGGTCTTCAGGTCTGATTTATAGACCAGCCCTGGATCCAGAACAGAGGGCTGGTCCAGTGAAGGAGCTTTGTGCATTATCCACCCTGGACTAACCCTGTGCAACATCTCTGTTCCCACCCAATGTGCAGCCCATGCCCTGGAACAACCTCATGAATCTTTGACACTCCTGGCTTAGCATATAAAGACTCTGATGTGAATGCTTATAGAGTTTCTGTAATATTTATTTAAAGTTCAATATTTCCACAAAAAGTCTAGCAAATATGTTTTTAGACTGTCTTGAGTAATAATTTCCAGTTGTAACACCATTGACATTATATCGTCTGCTTGAACATGTGGCAAGAGTACAAAAACCTAACAACCTTGCTCATTTCTGCTTTCAGTTTTAATATGCTTTTCCCCATTTTTGGCCTTAGTTAAACTGAAAATATTTGTTTCACTGAGCAGCTTCTGCATGGTTTGAGGTGGAAAATTCGCCATGTGTGTCATGAAATGCCAATGGCCTGTATATCATTGTCACTTCCAGCTGCAGATGTATGTCCAGGCTGTCCCATTCTCCTGTTGGTCTCTGCCAACAATATTCATAATCATACATAAGCCGTGCTTTGGCAGACAAGTGCCAGTGACTTTCTGAACCTAATCCAGGCATCCTTTTTTAGCCTTGTGTTTTCGTTTTGTTTTTCTGTTACTCTCCCTGTACTTCTCCCAAAATTGATAAGGTCAAATAAGCTAAAAACTGCTACTTGAGGAACTTTAGCAGGTTAATTTGCTTCATATCATACATCTTCCCCTGATTTCTGATTCTCATACTTTACCAAATGACATCATGTTTGGAAGGGAAAACAGAGAGACGTGGAACTGACATAAGCCAGTTCCTTATGGAACTATAGACAACACTTTATAAAAAAAAATATATGGGTAAATCAGCACCTGTTCCAGCACTGGCTGGTGGTGGTATTCCCTGGACATGAGGAAGAGACCTCCCTTTATTCCTGTTATCTGTGTGAGGGAGGATTTTTATCTTTCTGTGTGAGGTTAGATTCTAGTACTTGCAGTATTCTCTTAGCATCCCTTTGCAGTGTGCTTCTAGCTGCAGACTTTGCTGACCATCAAAACTGCCCCTGACTAAGTACAGTTCCTATGTAATGGATATTTTATGAAAATGAGAAATATAGTACAGTACCTTTACTTTTACCCTGACAGTAAGTGATAACTCTACTGATTTTTCAACCCATTATGTTAGCAGCATCACAATTCAGGAGCAAGTTCATTGTGTTCATTGTAGAATACAATGCAAAACCATTGTAGGAGGTCTGAAAAAGGAATTGTTCAGATAATCTTTCATATTTCTGTCTATCATTTTTCTGCTTTCTTTTCTTCTTCTTTGGCAGTAACTTAAATTTTAACTCTTAAGTGATACTTGAATATCCTTATTAGAGCACAACCAGTCCTGTTGACTTTACTGGGGACAGGCTGGTTCAGCTGAACTAGGATGTAATGACCTCAGGATAGGTAAAGATGCTGCATGCAGAAAGTACTTCCCAGCCTTAACAGAACAGGTGTTCACAGCATATAAAACACTTTAAAAATGGCAGATCCTGCTCCAACTTAAGACTGGATGAATGCAGTAGCAGAGGTTTAGGTTAGAGTGCTTTATTAAACATCTGTATCACAACCCATCCAGAGTCAAGGTAGGTTGCATTCCCCTAGCATCCCAGGGCCCCTCGCTGGACAGCTTGTTAGCCTGAGCAGATGCTCATTTCCTCTGTGTGAGCCCCTGGGCTCTCACACAGAGGAGATGGAAAAGGTGAGGATGAGGGAAAGGAGCCCCCTTATCATGCAGACCCCTTCCCGCCCCCCCACCCCGTCCCCATGGTTGCTGGGTCAGGTCTTGGGGGAGGGAAGGCAAGCCTAGTCTGTTTGGCAGGGTGGGGGCTCCCCACCTCCTGGGCCAGGCAGTCTCTTGGTGCAGCTGCTGGCTGCAGCAGTCAAAAGGCTGAGTGTTGGGAGGGGAGGGAGCCCCCTGCCACACAGACCTGGCTTGGTCCCACCAAGACCCAACCCAGCAATCTGCAGAAGGGAAAGTTGGGGTTTGCAGGAGGGCTTGATTTTCTGCCCCCAAACACCAACCTCTTGACAGCTGCAGCCAGCACTTGCAGCACCATCTGGCTTTTGGCCATGCCAGAAACTGGGAATGGGGAAGGGATTCTCCTTGTTGCACCCCTACCCCACAGATCCCAAACTGCTGGATCAGGTCTTGATGCAGGGGGGAAACTTGGGTCCACATGGCAGTGGGGTTCCCTCCCCACTTCCCGCCCCCCCCCCAGCCCGTGCTTTCAGTTGCCAGCTGGTGGGGCGGTGGGGCTTGATCAAGGGGTTGCTCTAGCAGCTTACCAGGAGGTATTCAGGAACACCCCCACCTGCTGACCTTGGCCTGTGTGGACAGTCTCTGATCCCTGCCTGCCTCTATAGAAATCATCTATAGATTTGATGGACCCTAGCACTCGAATTCATAGAACTTAAACATATGTTAGAGAAAGAAAAATGCTTTAATTAGGATCTTAAATGAATACTAACTCAATCTGAGAGAAGGAAAGAGGCAAGAACTGGAATGAACTAATTTTGAAGTTTTATTCACACCTACTTCACTAAATTAGCCCTTTCAGTACTTCTTTTGTTGGATGCTAATTATGTGTGATTAGTAGTTTCACGATGCTTAAAGAAATGGTATCATACTTAAGTTGTGATTCTTTTTCTGAGCTAAAGGTAAGAAGCTATTTGAGTAACAAAGCACTGCTGAGGTCCTAGACAGCAAAAGTTGGGTTATAGGAGGTTATAAGATGTTGTCTACATTACAGAATTCTAGCTGTGTTCAGTCAGGGTATGATAAGTTTGTACTCCATAGCTGTTGCAGCGCTGCCAGAATAAATTCCAGTTGTGTATGCAGCTCTGCCAATAGGAATCTGCTTAGGGAAGAGTTGCTGCCATTATGGAGCTGATGTAAGTTGGCAACAGAGGAAAAAAACAGAAAAAACTCCTTGTGCTAACGAACTTGAATCTCTTGTAGGCCTGGCTGCTATTGTTTTATAATCGGAAGTAAAGTGGCTGCATCCCCGTAGAACAAATTGAGTTCCTGTACATGAGCATCAAGCCTGCTCTGACATTGTAATTACAGCGCATTGAAGCAGACTGGATTAAATGATTCTGCTGGAGAATAAGTACTGTGCCCCAGCAGCCTCCCATGTCTCATGTATTAGCATCCCCATGATTCAAAATAGTGGCAGGGGCATTTGAACTAAAACATGTGTGAAAGTGCCCATTAAGCTTTGGCTTAGGCCACTTAGAAGTACAAGTCCTATAAAATCAGTGAGGTTTTGACTTATTAATCACTTGGGGTAGAATTTTCAATTGTACCAGAAAATCAGTAAATACCTTGTGGTTCTACTCTAAGATGAGATACCTTTAGTGGTACCATCTGATAAATGGAAGAAAAAAAAGCGTTGGACTTGCAAGGTGGGGAAACCTTTATCATTTCTTTCCTTACCTTCCTTGTGCAGTTTAACTACTCTTGAGAACAAGATCATGACTTTAAAAACTGTTGTGATTTCACTTTAGCAACTTACTTGAACACATGCATTACTTTAAGCACATAGGTAGTCCTGACGACTTCCAACAGACATGATTAAAATTTAAGAGTATCTTTAGTCTTTTTGGATGCCTTAGTACAATATTTAAATAATTTCTATGACTCTTGTAAGAAAAAGCAACCCCAACGGAAGGACAAATATTAATGTTTAAGCTTTGGAATACCACTGAACTGTGATGTAATGATGCTTTCAGTTTTACAAATAAATTAATATAGGCTTGTCAGTCTTTAATGGTTGCTTATACACTATTTCAAGAAAACGATTTCTTAGAGTAATGTCTTTTTATTGGACCTGCTACGTAGTTGAGATAAAGTTCGTCAAGCTTTCGAATGCAAGCTGAGGAAGTATGCTATTCCTTGGATCAGAAGAAGAATGTCTTGCATTCAAAAGCTTGTCTAACTTTATCCCAACTACATAGTTGGTGTAATTAAAGGTATCACCCTAAGAAATCCTTGCCTCCCTCATCATTTCTGAAGTATCACATCTGCAACATCACTCATGCTACCATTGCAAGGAAACACTTTTGACAGAATAGGAAAGGTACTTTGATGAGAAAAAAACTTCCTTAAATTCTGATCCTAATACAATCTTCAGAAAAAAATTATACATCACTTGTTGAGCTCTAGCAGCTGCTTTCATCAGGGGACAATGGAGGATGACTGTTCATATTTGTGTATTTGATGATTGGTAAATGGAGAACAACTGTCTAGGCTGCAGTACTATATAAATGGATCTCGGAGTTAGCAGTTTGACAGCTAAATCCAAATAAGTGTAGCAACAGTTGTCCAAAAAGAAGGGATGCCCCCTACCCCCCTCCTCCCACCAAAAAAAAAAAAAAAAAGCTCCAGCCAAACAACCTAACAGAATATTGAATGTACAAAAGACAATACAAGAGAAGTGATTTTTCCACTCCTGGAGTACGGTGTCCAGGTCAGGGCACTAAACTTCAAGAAAGATTCAGGAAAATTGGAAAAAGTCCAGAAAAGAGCAACAAAAATGGTCAGAGGTCTAGAAACCATTTAAGACTAAACTGAAAGAACTAAGATTATTTAGTCTGGAGAAGAGAAAACTGAAGGATGATCTTGTTAAAGCCTTCAAATACTGTTAGGCAAAAGGTAGTTATGAAGAAGATAGCTGTAACTATTAGGGCCCAGGGTAGAAGTAATTGTTTTAAACTGAAATAAGAGAGATTTAGGTTAGCTGTTAAGAAGAAATTTCTAATCCCGACAGTGGGTAGGCATTGTAACAGATTACCTAGAGAAGTTGTAGAATATCTGTTATCCTTGCCAGCCTGCAAAGCCTCCAAATATTTGTTGGGATGGTTTAGACGGAGATAAACCTGCCTTGGGCAGGCGTTTGGACTAAACAACCTCTTAGGGCTGAAAAGGACCTTATCTTTCTTGATTAGAAAAGAGTCTTGTCAACTAAGGCCTCTGCTTTTGCAGTATTGTACTTCCCTCTTGTAATGCTTTGTTCTTTTTTGGTACAGGTTCCCCTTCCTACCTATTTTCCCCTCAAGATTAACATTGTCTTGATTTGTAACTTTCTTGCCAAGGCTTCAGTTTCTTACCGCTGACAATTTCTCAGCTAACAGAATGTAAGCAGAGCTGCAGCATTAAGTCTTGTTCACCTCAGCCTTTCAGAGAAAGGTCATTCTGCCAATATAAGACTCTTCTGCTTCCCAACACAAGCTTAAAGCAAACAACACAGAAAGGATGTAAGAAGAAAAAAGCTATTCACATTTAGATCTAAACTTTTTGAAAATGATTATCTGCCACTCTAAGGATCACTCCTCTCTGTTCTCACAGCTAGTAGCAACTAGCTTAATGGTATGGGGGGCGGGGAAGAAACTGTTTCTGTAGTTAATGTTCTATTTTAGACATTTCTGGCTATGCATCCTAGTTTGCTGTTCTGTAGCTCATGCAGTTTTACCTCCTTCTCTGTCATACTGAAAATCATAGTTTGCTTTATGACTGTAGATCAGGAGTAGACCAACTTTGGCCAGACTGGAGCTTATGACTTGGTCATGGTTGCAGGCAGGAAGTCTTCATCACCCATTTCCCTTACCCTGAGTGGCCAGTTGCCTGCACACACTTCGTTGTGCCACATCTGTGCTTCCCTTACTGCAGATTCCCAACTTCTTTTCAGCGAGAGAAGTGCAGACACAGCAGGCTTCCAGCATGGGAGTGCTGCTGAGGGGCCTGGTAAGATGGATCAGCTCTGCGCCACCAGTCCCCTGGGCCAGATGGGACCTCCTCCGGTCAGATCTAACCCATAGGATGCATCTAGCTGACTCCTGCTGCAGGGTATTCTAAGCAATTTTGTGCTTAGAAAATTGTATATGGGACCAAATCCAACAGCAGACCAGGAAGAAAGGCGAGGGAGTTTGAACCTTCCAAGTTTTACCTGTGAGAGCCAGTGCACATTAGATTATCCCCAGAATCTGCAGCAAGCCATTCCCTTGTTTTGATACTCATACAGGATTTAAATATTCAGAAGGTCTCTTCAGCCAGTTCAGACTGCCCTGCATTCTTCTCCTTCTTCTGACCTACCCTAGCTCTGCTCCACTTTCAATACTGAATTGGCAAAATGCTCTGGATGGAAATGTCCACTAAAACTAGAGAAGATTTTAGATTCTACACTTGCCTTGAGGCATAGCTGGCATAGGTTAGCCCCTAAATCAGTCAAACCCCATGGCCAATCCAAATGTATTGGTGATAACTTAGCATTTTGTTCTTGCATAAGATTGATGATGGAATAGCTTGTGTTTTGAGATCCAGCCATATTCTCCAAGCAGTGAAATATGTTCAGTAGAACTCTATTTCTGTCTTATATGTTGTTTCCTTGTCTGTATGTGTTTTTTTTTCTGGAAGCTTTGTATATTTTAATCCATATTTTATGTGGCGCTCTCATGAACCTGGCCACTAATGCACTACAAATCTTGCCATTGTTTAGTAATAGCAAATGATGCTGACACCAGGATTTCAAGTATGATGTCAGAACCTGACTTGCAGGCAAGACTATAGTAAGTGGACTATAGTAAGTGGTCACAAAGATAGCCAACGTGTTGAAAGTAATTACTAGTAATGTCATGGTACACTGACCTTCTACTATAAGTGTCATCTAACCTGCCTACCAAGTAACAGTAGAATATAAATTCCAATTTCTGCAGTGAACACAGAGATGTGGCTGCATGGAGCTAGTTGTAGAACGAGGCTTAAATCTGACCATGTGACAGCCTCAAAAATGTGACTATAATTTTTTTTGTTTGTTTTCTGGTGGTAGTTGGTCTGAAGCTGTCACATCATCTGTAACTACTGGAGGAGACTGAATTTTCTGCTGTCAGCATTTGTTTTGCACTGTGGAACAATTTACATTTTGGAAATAAAAAAATTAACCTCTCACAAATGACCTTTTTGTCCTGAATGAAACAAGGTGACAAGAAAGCTGTGTTCAAGCAGCAGGATTGATTCTAAGGATACGGAAATCTCACTGCTTCCACAATAAAATTTTATATTTAAAAGCAGACTAGGGAGATGAGAATTTAATCTTCAATTTTTTTTTTCCTTCTCATATGTATCATGCTAGTTACTTTTTCTCTTCTTTTTTTTTTCCTTTTTTGTAATAGGTGCTTTTGTTTAAAACAAACGTCTCAGTATATAAACACAACTTCAATGGATCTTTAGCAAGGCAGATCCATACATAAATGCTCTTCTGTATATTTTGCACTGTATCTTTAGCTAGAGGGGAAGTGTTTGTAAAATGTAATAGATATCTATACATCCATTTCACATTTATTAATATTTTGTTTAGCATATAACTGCTAAATGCAGTCCACTTTTGACCCACGTGATTCTGAGCACGTCTACACGTGTGCTTCAATGTGCACAAATTATTTTACAGCACATTAAAGCGTTGTGTAAAAAAAGCGACATTATGCTAATACACAGTAAAATAGTCTACTGCTCATTAAGCGTCACTAAAAAAGTGTGCTAATGCACATTATTTAGTCCCTTACATTGGAGGTAGTAAATTTTAATGCACATTAGGAAAGGTGGGTTAATGCATATGTAGAAAGATCCTCTGTAAACCTTCAAAAGCTGGTTAGGAACTTTGCATAGGATTTAAGCCATGCTCATTCAATCATTTATCTGCATGGGTTAGATTTTTTTTTCTTTCTGAAATGCATTTATCATGCTTCTTGGCAGAAACCTATTTAGAGGTGGTATCCTTTCATCAGGTTGGCATAATTATCATTTACTAATAATCACAACTCACCCCTGGATGACCTACAATAATAGGCATATGCCCCACTTGGGTAGAATGATTTCCTGAAAAGGTGAACGGTTACGTTTTATTATTCTACCTTTTAGAATCTCATTGGCATAACAACACAACATGAACTTTGGTTAAAATTCCCCATTATACCAGGGAAATCAATAGGTCATTTCTATTTAAGGTTTAAAAGTTTAAGCATATGATTTCTGCTGGTGCTTCTACATGGCCAAATTTTTGCCCACCATGTTTTGAGATGATCTTTATAGTGTATGGCAAAACTTAATGTATTTGTATTTGTGAGAAAGATAAGAGATGCATGGAAGTGATTACATCTACCATGACAGTGTAGCTGCTCAATACCACCATAACAGTCAAGATTTGTGTAGCTATAGTTCATGTGGCTCATCAGGTGCATGTTTGCCTTGTAATTCATCAAGCCTTGAGAGAAAAATGTGCAGCTACAAATCTGGCAGGTAATATATGAATTGAAACATATTTTTTTCAAGAACAGCAAAATATGACCATGGGGGATGCTGGCTTTCCTTCTCTTCTTTTTCTTTTTCTTCTTTTTTTTCTTTACTTGGGCTGATTTGTTGTGTGCATTGGATTTTCTACAAGTTTGTGGGGAAGGCTGTAACTGAAACAAATGCTGACATCAGTGTTATGTTGCTTAAAAACTGTGCAAACACTTATCTACAAAATGAAGGTAGAATGGACCTTTTGAAAAATGGTGTCCAATCCCAAAATGTAAGAAACAATCAAGTGACTTTACGGATTAATTGCTTTTAAAATTGCTTTTTTTATTTTTTTTTTCCATTGAAGCAGCTTTAGATTTTTATATACACACAACCCCCCCACCCAATATTTGCTCATATCACCAAAAATGAGAAGATCAATCTTTTGGAGAACTTATGAAAGCAATTTATACCTAGCCTGAGACTTTGTTGTCAAGCTTCTAGCCCAGAACAATTTTACTTTCAGCTGCAAATCATCAGGAACAAGATTTGTGATAGAAAAGTTGACACAGTCTTAAAAACAACGGTGCTGCTGGGCACTAAGTATATCTTTACACATGCTTTGGGGTGTGTAGGGGTGTATTTTAATTACAGTGTTTCTTGGGAGCCACTCTAATTAAAGCACCCATGGCATCTTAAGTATTCATCTTTCCACCCTTCAAAATGGTGGTAGGGGTGTTTTTAATTAAAGCTCACTCAGTGAGCTGTAGTTAAAGCACCCAATGCCATTTTGAAATGTGGGGGCGCCGAGTACCGTGATGTGGAGGCGGCTGCAGTTTTCCTATTAGAACACATTGGAACAGGCATTGGGCACGTATACAAGTGCCCTAGAAGTGTACAAGGGTTCTTCCAGCCTTCATCCATATCTCCAATCATAGCCTAACTTTTAGATCACACTCTCATATATTCTGAAAGATGGAAAGGAAACTTAGTTGGCTAACAGCCTGGCTTCCTGCCCACCTAACCTCTTCTCTATTTTGCTAATCCCAAATCTTTCACCATTTCTTTCACTGAAAAGGGATTGCATGAGCTCGTTATTGTTGGAGATTTGTAGAGGGCTGAATATGAATAAGGCAGCTATTGGTGATGTCACAGCAAGATGTGTTTCCTCATTACTTCACATTTTGTGGGCCTCCTGAAGTTGTATGAGAGAAGCCAGTCTCTTGCAGAAATCAGTGGGGCACAAGGGTAGGCCTGCATATAAATGATTGTGTTTCTGGAGACCCTGAAGAAACTAATTGTGAGCAAGTATGACTTTCCACAAGCATTTTAGGCTTACGAGGAGTTTGCTGTGTTACCAGATTTGCCTGTTACTTTAGGGTGTGCTCCTTTATTAGGGGTACATTTCTGGGGGTCTCTGTATTTCTATCAATGTGCGGCTTGTGCTACTTATGTTTCTGTATGGAGCTGTCTCTCTCCCTTCTGCAAGCCCTCGCCCACAATGGAGTTATCTTGCAGGACTCGGTTTCAATGGGGCTGGGTTACTCCAACCACTCAATCAGTCAAACACACGCATGCGCACACGCACCCCCCCCCCCCCCCGAGCCAGGCTGAGTTATTTAGCATTGACAAGCTAACACCTTCATATGCCTTGAACTCAGTTCATCAGGATGAACAGAGCACATCTGAGTCAGGCCAGACTGTTCAGAATTGATAGGTGGACACCCGCATGTGCCTTGAACTCAGTTCATCCCTTATTTCAGCAGAACAATAATAAATGCAGTTAGACGTGCATACATGCACTCTAACAAGGTACATCTGAGCAGGCTGGGTCCAACCAGCACTTTCAGCTGATACCCTCATGTGCCTCAAAGTCAGCACGTCCCCAGTCTCTTGTCACAATGGTCCTAGTAGTAACCCCCTTGATGAGCAGACCCCTCTGTGGTTTTGGGCATTACAGGGATCTTTAGCTTAGGGAAAAGAAGCATTGCTCCAGAGCAAATGGGGAGGTCAAGGGGAGGAAAGAGTAGGTGAGGTTCAGAGAGAAAGTATAGCAACCAGCTTGACCATAAAAGTTATTTATTGCCAGGTATATGAATTTATGATGATACCATAAGCTACAATAATAGCCATACAAGAGAGAGACAAATAAACAGTTACAATATTACATAGTTTCATTTAGGTTTTTGGGGAAGTCTAGCTTGTGCTTGATTAGCAAAAGTCAAGTTTAGAAAGCTGTGCCTGGAGGAAGAAAATAAAAGTCCTGGAGTCAATGAGAGAGAGGGTTGGGGTCTCACCACTCAGCGAAGCTTGAACCAGTGGAGGCTCCCAGGTGTTGTTGGAGCCGGCAGACAGGCAGAGCTCTGAGCAGGACCAGTGGAGGGGTTCCAGGCAGAAAAGGAGTGGAGCTGATGCAGCTTTGGATCCAAGCACCAGGACAGGAACTTGAGCTTGGGTAGGGGTTTTTGTAGAGAACTAACAATGGCTCAAGGGTGAACACTAGGTTTGTTTAGGAGTAAACAGTGGCTCATGTGCTGGATAATAGGAACTGATCACTCCTGGCTATGAGTGGCATTACTCTGAGGGAGCTCACAGTACAGAAAGGCAGACTCAGTGTTTTGGATACTAATATAGGAGTAATTACTAGAATTGGTCTGATAAATGTTGAGCTGGGTGTGTGTAGATGTGGGTTGATTAGCATGAGGAGCAAGGATTCCCCATCATGCAGTGCTCCCCTGCTTTTCCAGTCCCAGAATTCAGTGCGGTCCTGGTCTTGGAATCTCTGTTCTCCATTCTGAATGCTAATGAAGGTGCATGTCCCATCTCCCATTTAAATGAGATGTCATCTGGTTCCATCTCGAATGCAGATGAGACCAGGAGAATTGCTCCTCTCTTATCGCTCTTGTCTGGAGGGTTTTAGGTGCGTCTCCCACTGCATCTTCCTTGTCTTTTGTAAGTCCTTCCTCTAATCAGTTCTTGTTCAGTCGGAGGCAGGAAAGGGGAGAGTTCTTTGCAAGTCAAACAGGCTGTGGACTGTACCAGAGTTCCCCAAGAACACAGAGCTGACAGGTAACAGCTGATGCCTAGTTTCTTGGGAGCATTGGGAGCTTTAAGGGAACCAGCCATGCAGCATTTCCACTGCATGCTTCAAGGGCTTTATTTGTCAGCAATATGAAACAGTCACTCAGTAAAAATAGACAAGATCCTCAGTCTTTTAAACATTTCTAAATTGATTGGCATGATGTCAAGTCAACTGTGTCCTTTAGTTTTGGCTTGCCCAACCATTTCAGTGATGGCACTGTGTGGGGGGGAGATTTTTCTTCTATCATGTCCATAACTACAACATCTCAGCTCTAAGATCTAGTTATTCTCCATTTCACACTCTTGACAACAACATGCAAGGGGCTCATGTTCCCTTGCTACTTCTTGCCTGAGCCTGGGGATACTCACCCTTAACAACTGGGCAGCATCCCATTCCCCAGGATCCAGAAGAGAGCACTTACCAACCTATCACCCACCCCATTACTGGAAGAGACTGTACCTTCCTAGGTAACCAAGACACAAGTAAGAGGAGAAGCACCAGATAGATCTGACACTATCACTGTTGCTTAAACAGCAACTTCAGTTGGGGTGACTATGAGAGATGTTGGGAACAAGAAATGTGTGCAGGGTTGAGAGAGTCAAGGTATAATGACTATATATTAGTCAGTTAATGTAAAAAAATTGTATGGTATTGAGAGAAACTTCTGAGGTCAAAGCATTAGTCTGGACTGTTTAGGAGTGTGTGTAGGAGGGTGAGGAATCTTGTGCAGAGGGTATGTCCCATCTACCATTAATTTTAGGCAGAAGTATCTTATACAAAGTTTGGCGTTCCTCATATATTCTCTTGTCTGTCTTTACTTTAACATTACCTCTAATTAGTTTAACTTGCACTTTTCCATTTGGCTCTTAAGGGCATGTGTAGATGAAATGAGAGGCATGTGTGCATAACACTTTTTAAAGCAGGTTAAATGCTTTTGCATTGCTTTAGTGGCATTGGTGTTTGCACGTGTTGGCTGCGTATTGCTTATTAATTCCAGCCACTGTAGCACATTGTGGCATAATGCTCTTTAAATGACTTTGTGGCGCAGCAAACTAAAACACCTTTGAGGAGTTTGTTTGCTGCCCTACAGCTGTGGAGCAAAGCACCAGGCTCTGTGTGGCTCAAGGGCTATGCAAGGCAGTCTGGCAACAGCCCGGGAAGGCAGGCTTCACCAAAGAAGGAAAAAAAAAAAAAAAAAAGACAAAAAGCGCTGAGCCTAACCTTTTTATTTTTATTTTTTTTCCTCCTGGAGCCTGCCTGCCTACCTGCATGAGCTGTGTGGGGACCCGTCCTTCCCTCTGCAGCTGTGGTGCCCCTTGGGACTGCCCGAGCCCAATGCCTGTGGCTGGGTGCCACCTGGGGGGCCCACTGCTGCAGCAGAGGGAAGAACCAGGCCCTCCTCCTCTCCCCACAGCTGAGAGACCTCTCCACCCACCGGCAGCTCATCCTCCGCTCCCTGCCATCGGAGAGGCAGCTAAGACACAGGTGTACATGACACGGGGGTTTACTTCACCCTAATGCTATATAATTAGATAACATTGGTAAAGTCTGTTATACTTTACTGGTACAAACAGCCTGGTTCCTATTCCCTTTAGCCTGGAAAACACTAAACCTAGCCCATTCCCCAAACTCAGCAGTTCTTGGTTTTGGGGAACAGGCAGGGAGAAGTGGCTGAATTTCTCAGTCTTCCCCAGACTAGACAAGGAGGGGAGCATACAAGTGTTCTTTCTTATAAGGAAGAATCCTGGTTTTCTTTGATTTTAAAAAAAACCAAAACAACAAAACCCAATTTTTGAATTTAAATAAAAACCCCAAATCTACATTTTTCCATGATTAAAATAGAACAACACTAATAGATAGCTAGATATCTATTTTTCATTTTAATCATAGAAAAATGTGGACTTGGGGTTCCTTTTTCAAATGGAAAATTGTGGGGAGAGGGAGGGTTATTGAAGAAAACCAGGAGCCCTACTTATAAGAGACTTTCTGTCACGAGGGAGATCATCCAGATTGAAACCTGGAGGATCTGTCTCTTGGAGGGGGTGTTCTTTCCTAGGAGAAACAGAATGAATGCTTGTATGCTTCTAGCTTCTACTGGGAGAGCAGAATTTTTTTTTTCCCAGCACAGGTTTCCCTTCATCAACTACAGCCCCCTAATGTGGGTGTTGTATATGTGAATTCGCTCTTATGCAGTGACCCTTTTCATACCCCAAGTTTGTTATATGTGAGATACATTCATAGATTTCATAGACATTAGGGCTGGAAGGGACCTCGGAAGATCATCGAGCCCAGCCCCCTGCCCAAAGGGCAGGAAGTCAGCTGGGGTCATAGGATCCCAGCAAGATAAGCAACCAGTTTCCTCTTGAAGGTGTTCAGTGAAGGAGCTTGAACCACCTCCGGTGGCAGGCTGTTCCAAACCCTGGGGGCTCAGACAGTAAAGAAATTCTTCTTTATGTCTAACCTGAAACAGTCTTGTAGTAGTTTATGACCATTCGACCTAGTTGTCATCCCTTGGGGCGCTCTGGTGAACAAACGTTCCCCCAGATACTGGTGGTCACCATTGATAAACTTGTAGGTGGCCATCAGATCACCCTTGAGCCTGCACTTTTCCAGGCTAAAGAGCCCCAGGGCTCTCAGCCTGTCATAATAGGGTCTGCTTCCCTGACCTCTGATCATGCGCGTGGCTCTTCTCTGGACTCTCTCAAGCTTCTCCACATGCTTTTTGAATTATGGAGCGCAAAACTGGATGCAGTACTCCAGCTGTGGCCTCACTAAGGCCGAGTACAAGGGGAGAATGACATCCCAGGATTTGCTTGAGAAGCATCTATGGATGCAA
>JAGPOW010003685.1:12494657-12512548 GCA_030014935.1 Caiman crocodilus
AATTTACACATGCATTTAGGTGCAGTTATTTTTGCTGCCATAAGATAGTAGTGTCCTTGATGATTAGTTTGCTGTGGTCTGATAGCATTGTACGCATAGACTGTAATGCTTTACAATGCTGCCACAAATTAGTCTACTGTGCAGTTAAGTGCATGTGTAGATGCACCCTGTGTATAGTGCTCTGGGGCACTTCCCTGGTGAGCTCTGCACACAGCCCTCACCTCTCCCTCCCTCTCTTTACCCCTGGCTGGTTCCTTGGACCTAGCACCCAGGCAGAACCTCCCCACCACACCCCCATATACTTTCCACCTGCCAGGCAGGGAGTGAATCATGTCTTGGCCCAGGACCTGGCCCTGAGTTGTCACTCCCCAGTGACACAACCCCATGATCCCGGCTTCATCTGCCCATCCCACTCCCAAACACTGCTTTCCACCCACCCAGAGCCCCATAGGGAGTTTCGATGAGTTGCTGCAGTGGAGGCAGGGTGCTGGTCTGGCCTGCAACAGCTTGTATTTTCATAGTTGGTAGGGTCAGAAGGGTCCTGAGCAGATCATCAAGTCCAACCCCCTACCATGGCAGGAAAGAATGCTGGGGTCAAATGACCGTGGCTAGGTGTTTATCTAGCCTCCTTTTGAAGACCCTCAGGGTAGGAGTGCTCTCTACTTCCTTTGAAAGTTGGTTCCAGGTCCTAGCTACCCGGACTGCAAGGTAGTGCCTCCTACTCTTGGTCAACTTGTGACCGTTATTTCTTATTACTTCTGGTAGTGCTTGGGGGAACAGGGACTCTCCTGTTCCCTGCTGGTCCGCCCCTGGTAAGTTCATAGACAGCCATCAGATCCCCTCTCAGCCTTCTCTTGTGGAGGCTGAAAAGGTTCAGGTCCCTTAGCCTCTCCTCGTAGGGCCTGCCCTGCTGCCTCCTGACCATTCAAGTGACCCTCCTTTGGACCCTCTCAATGTTGTCTACATCCCTCCTGAAGTGCAGTACCCAAAACTGGACGCAGTACTCCAACTACAGCCTAACCAATGTTGCATAGAGGGGGAGGATCACCTCCTTGGACATGCTTGTGATGCATCTGTGGAAGCATGACAAGGTGTGCTTAGCCTTACTGACCATGTCCTCACATTGGCAGCCTATGTTCATCTTGGAATCAGTAATGACTCCAAGCCCTTTTCTGCCTCTGTGCTGATGAGAAGGGAGTTTCCCAGCCTGTAGGTATGCTGCTGGTTCTTTCTCCCTAGGTGCAGTACCTTGCCTGAGGACTGAGCCCTGGGGGATCCCACTGCCCATGTCGCTCCAGGTCAAAAACTCTGCGGGTGTGGCCCTCCAGCCAATTTGCAACTCATCTGACTGTGTAGGCATCGACACTACAGTTGACTAATTTTTTAATGAGAATAGGGCTAGAGACAGTGTCAGAGGCCTTCCTAAAGTCCAGAAAGACTACATACACCACGACACCTGCATCTAAGGATTTTGTGATCTGGTTGTAGAAGGCAAGCAAATTGGTCTGACAGGACCTGCCCCTAATGAACCCATGTTGGTTGCCCTTAAGCGTAATCTCCCCTGCTGGTCCCTCGCAGATGTGCCCCTGGATAATTTTCTCAAAGAGCTTCCCCAGGACCGAGGTAAAACTAACAGGCCTATAGTTTCCCAGGTCCTCCTTCCTCCCCTTTCTGAAAATGGGGACCACACTGGCCCTTTTCCAGTCCTCTGGCACCTGGCCAAAGCACCATGAGTGCTCGTAAAGCCATGCCAGGGGTCCTGCAATGACCTCTGCCAGTTCCCTGGGCACCCTGGGGTGGAGATCATCTGGATTCGAACATGTCCAGTCCCACTAGAATTTCCTTAACTATATCCTCTCTGACCCTAGGCCTGGTTGTCATTAAAACTCTCTATGTGGCCCTCGGGCCCCAGTAATTGCCAACCCCTGGTCTATGTGCTGCTTAAGGTCCTGATTTTGCAACAGATAACGTGAAGTAGAAGCTGTTTCTGCACATCCTTTAAAGAACATTTCAGTGATGCCCTCCCTCACTGTATTTTATACTTTCTCCTTAAAAATAAGGTAATTTCATTTAACAAATGTATTTTCACATTTAAGTTTTTAATCCAGTAATCTGGGGATTGACCTCTAAATCTCAGAATCACAGTCCCCCAAAGAAAACCGTTTTCTTTTGTGTGTAAATCATGTGCTTGGAGCTGGTAGAGTTCCATATAGTGCCAAATCTCATTGCCCTTGATGATAGGGACATAGGACTTTGAGTCAGGAAGTCCAGTCTCCTGGTATGCAGGCAACCATATTCTATAATCCTTTTAATATCAACAGTCCCATAGATTCAGAATCTATTTGGCAATTCAGGTAGCCATTTCTGGGTTAAATTTATTGGGACACTTCTGGGTTAAATTGACCATTTCAGAGTTAAGTTTCTTGGGATCTTGACATTCTATCTAATAATTGGTGAGGATAAGAATTTACCAGCTTTCACCCAGCCCTCTGCTTCCCCCACCATTTAGGATATTGATGAAATTTAGGATTTTATTTCAAAAGGAGAGGCTTACAAAAAGATCATTAAAGTGTGAAATTAAATTCTTAAAAAAAGATGAAACATTGGAAATAGCTAAAACATCACCCCCAAAACAAACAGTGCAATGGATCCTACTTAATTAAGTGCTTAATAATTTTATACCAATGTAAAGCACTTTGACTATGTCCTAATCCATTTCATATTCACTGCCACCACAGATTTCCTCCTTGTTATTTGCTTTGCATCTCATCATTACCATGAACATAAAATTAGTATTCTTGGAATTTTTATAGTATTATTTCCATATAAAATGAGGAAAAGTCTAATATGTGAATGCTAAGCAGCTCATTAACATGGTTTGTAATATATCTATTCAGGATAAAGGCAGCTGAGAAGTCTTGATATACCCTAGCACTGAAGTACTATTTAATATCTACGATGAGAAGAAACATGACTTGGATAATAAATACTTTGGGGAAAACAGGAAGTCTTAAATAGAAATAAAATCAAAGAAAACACTTTGTATGCTTAAGTAAAATAGATTTACAGAAAGCTTTATTTCACTTAAATGATTAATATATTAATGGCATTGGAAGCCTATAATTCTTCATAATAAAAACTATGATGGAGTTTAATTGGATTTTTTTGTTTCAGGAGACAAAAACCTAACATGGAGGACCTTTTCCTGGACTAATATTAGCATAGACATTGTTAGTGGCTAGTCCCAGAGACTAAGTATACAGGATGCAGAACTTTGTTTGCTTTGCCAAGGCATCTAACCTTGAGTTTTGTATAAGCAAATGACTTTTTGAAGTCATTGCAGCTTTGTGTTAGAACAAGATTCTGCCTACAGGGTATATGGCAAGATTGGGGCACAGATTTACGAAAATACATTGCTAACAACAATGCCATTATTTGGATTCAAGTCACCTTAACCTTTATTTATATTGCAATAGAGATTTGATTTGTTTTCTTTTCCTCTGTAAATAATCCACCTATTTATCTTGGGGTTTTTTTTTCTTTTTTTTTCTTTTTATTATTGAACTGTAACACAGGCTACTATTTAGTTGCAGCTAAGCTAACTTTCTCATCAAGTCTCATGAATTCAAATTTTAGTGCTGCAATCCTATTCTAAGTATTAAATCCTTGTTGCTTGTTTTCTCTGATTGTTTAATATACTGTGGTCAAATCTGCCACTAGAGCTATTTTTTTAGTTACTCTGTTGAATGGGGAGTATTTAAGTAAATGGTTCCACTCCATATATAAATTGTGTTAGTGTCAATAAAGAGGATCACTTAATATAGCATTAAAAGATACTGTGTAGCTTCATGATGCATTCTTGATTTTTTTTTAATTTTTTTTGTAAGTTATTTCTTTGGCTGAATAAAGAGAGTACACATTCCTCTCTGTGAAACAGTAAAAATGTATTTTGCATGCTTAGTCCTTTAAAATGCAGCTGCACAAGGTGCCAGTCCTGGGTACCCAAGAAAAATTCTGGCTCCACTGAAATCAGTGAAAAACACAATGACACTACATCTTTAACTTTCATTAATAGTTAAGTATTACTTTTAATAAAAGCATGGATGAGCAGTATCACACAAAAGAATCTGATCTCTTAATGATGAGTTCAAACTGCCCATAGTTATATTTTTAGTTTCTCATGTGTATAGAAAAAAGCATTTCTAGCATGAAATTACTATTAAACTGAAAATACTTGCACAAAATATATTTTATATGCCTAGAGTTAAATGCATTTGAAGAAATAAGTAATATGGCCTTCAAAATTTTGAACAGTAGAGTAAGAATGGAAAAAATGTATAGTTTATGATAAAAAACAAGATTTTTTTTTTGACTGAGTTCAATATAAGGAAAAGCAAATCAGTGGATTATAGGTTAAAATGATGCATACAGTGCTTCTTGACTTTTGTAACTTGACTTCTATTATTTGGGCTGCTGCTGTCAAGCACAATACATGAGAAGATGAGAGCTTGCAAGAGGTCATACAACACATATCTATAATACCGATACAAGTTAGTAAAGTCAATAATATGGATAATGATGATGCAAAGAACAATTGGAGCTGTCCATTTTGGAAGCCTAAATGAGGGCTCTGTAAGAAAAGTATCTGAAAAACAGTTCTGGCCTGAGGAATAAAATTGTAAATGAAAAGGTGACATGATCTGATCTGATCCTGATATTTTTAGTAGTGCAAATAGTTCAGTGGAAACCAGGCAATCTTTACAACTCCAGGTCTTCCCAAACCAAAAAAAACCTTCTGGCACATGCTGTCAAATGACCCAAAAAACAGATCCACCTATTTTTACCAAACCTGCCATACTATTTTTGGGGGGGAGTATTTAAGTAGTTCAGTTCCCAGTGCTGGTATGTTGTATTTTTCCTTAGCAGACACTCCCACTGTACGCAAGGTCACAATATAAGAATATGCTTTAATCAAAGACCTCTTGTCCAAAACAAGTCAAGTACAGGTATACGAGTACAGGTATCCCTAGCCAGTCACGGGGTTTATGTTCCTGAAAGTTCCTATGTTTGGCGAGACCAAAAGGCTTATGGGGAAAATGGGGTTAGGGACTTGAATATGAATAATAAAGGAACATACAGTGTATAATAAGTTTTATTTACCTGTGATGCAGGGGTTGTCAATGTGGGGTATGCATACACCTAGGGTTACTTAGGCAGGACATAGAGGGTATGTGTGGGTAGGTGGGGATGGAGCACACCTGGGGTGCAACAGCGGCGGCTCATCTCTATGCATTCATCTCCTACGAAAGGGAGGGGGAAGTGGAGGGTTGCACTGGGTGCCGCCAGCCCTGCACAGCATACTGCAGCGCCTCCCCACACCCAACTGTCTGAATGGCAAAGAAGGTGTTTTGTGTCCACCCCCAGCGGTGTGCAGTTAACCAGTCAGCAGCCTACAGAGCCATGACTGACCAAAGGAAAGTGGCACAAGGTGTGGCAGCCGCCACATATGAGCACCACTCCACCCCCCTCAGTGCCACCACTATGTGCACCCACTGCTGGCAGGCTGATGTGCAGCCTCAGGAAACTGGTTACTCAGAACTGTATATCATGGTAGTCAAAATGGTATACAAAGTATTTAGTGTGGTTGGCAAGGGAAATCTGTACCATGAGTCTTGCTTAAATGGGAAGAGTCAGAAATCTTTGAGAACTATCTGAGAAGAAAATGCATGTTTCACTGACCCTGCTAGCAGAGTAACTTGACATTATATATCCTATTCATATAAATCATGGTATGTTTATTCTGCTACTCTGCGGCTCAGGATTGCATTTGTTGTCATATTTTGCTTTCAGACACTGCAAATCATTGGTGTGCAAGACACTGCCAAATACTTTCACAGCATCTTATCATGGAGTAGTTTCACTCCCCTTACAGGCTCTCCCCTCCCTCTCTTTCTCCTGTATGAGGTGTGTATGGTATAGAAGCACAAGTTTTCACTCATACAATAAACCCTTGCTTTCCTGGCAAATCATGGATGTAGCAGTGATGTAGTTTGCATCTGCATGTTTAACATGAATTCCATGGGAAATAAGATTTTCCCTGTATTCTCTGAGGGAATATTTGTCAAAAACTTTATTCTGAAGTTCAGAAGTCAACCAGGTCTATATTGGTTAGTTCAAAGACTTGGAAGTCATAGTTTTAATTTCCTTTGGGGATTTTGAAAAAGTTAAATATAAGTAGGGCTTGATTTTAATTTTCATTCTGCCCATTTCACACAGTTGTAGATTGTAACACAACCCGAATTACATTTGCATTCTCACTTCAGGATGCTTTTCTAATGCTAGAGCTGACGATGCTTCTCCATTCAAGCTTTTCATATATTCTCTTCTAGCACCAAATTACTTTGCTTTGATCTCTTTATTTGAGTATAGGACTTATTTCCAAGAGGTTGTTCACTTCCTAAGGAAAGGCAAACATCCTAAATTAGAAGTGAGCAAAATATGGCCCATGAGCTGGATTTGGTATACCAAAGGATTTTATCCAGCCCATAGCAGATCCGTTGGCCCCATGAGGTACAGACAGGCCTGATGACTAGAAAATGATACTTAGAGGTTTGCTTTTGGGAATTGGCTTGTAAATAAAGTAGATTCTAATATTATAAACACCTTTGTCTGTCTGTCCATAACACTTTAGTCACACTCTGATTGGCTTACTGAAGCAACCAATCAAAGTGCTCCAAGAGTGTTCAGATAGAAGGGAACTCAGCAGAGTGCCGCCATGATGGCAGGGACACAAAGGACAGAGCGGGAATGGGGCAGGCCAGCATAGCTGGCCTGGCCTTTGCCCCCGTTCCCCCCGCTCCCTGCAGGTGGTGGTGATGGCAGAAGACAGGTCCATTTCCCTGCTCCCTCAACCGGATAAGAAGTGGGGGCAGGATTGGACTCAGGGGAATGTGAAGCCACCAGGCCCCAATAAAAGCTTAGTAGAAAGAGGGGGGGAGGGGTCACAGCAATGGTGCCCTGGTGCTATTGCTATGCCCTGACAACAGCCCCAAAGGGTGGGTGGGGGGTAGTTGGCTTGTTTAACTCCTCCCCTGACCAGATGAAAAGCAGGGGTGGGATCAGATGCTGGACTCTATCCCTGCCTGCCATGATGTTATCATATCTAACTACTATGATATGATACTATGATATGATGGCAGGGAGTGCACTGCTGCTGCCCTGCCACCATCAGGCCCCTACAAATGCTGGCAAGGAAGGGGAGAGTGAAGGCCTGGTTATGGCACCCTGCCTCTGCTACTGGACCCTGCCAACGGCTGGGAACAAGGGAGGGGAGCGGGACAGGGAGGGAGGTGGATGTGGGCTGGGCAGACCCAGGAGGTTGGGTGAGAACAGGTCTGATTTTGTGGAGGGAAAGGGGGAGTAAGTCCAGACCCCAAACACAGGGGGCACAGGGGTGGGGCCTGGACATGAGCCTCTGTCTCCAGTCCCCACTCCAACTCCATCTCCCATCGTTCTTGATAGCTAATTGGCTAGTATGCATTAGAAGAATGGTCCAGGGAAAAAGCAAGGGTTAATTGATTTCTAAAAGCCTGTTTGTGATAGTTTCCTCAAGGCCCATTGTATCTGACAGGCAGGTAGCAAGCAGACACACAGGCTGGGAAATTGAAGACATACATACCATATTGTTCCATAGCATGAGATAAGGGATGATGATGCATTGGCCAGGTCACTGTGCCTAGCTGCAGAGCCTTTGGGATTTCTGGTTTTGGAGAAACAGACCAAATTAGGAGAAGACTGGGAAAGCTGAAAATAGAATGTGTACATGCAATATGAAAGGGTCTCTGAGAGGGGAACCTGAGGCCACCAGGGACAGCGGGCATGCCACCAGCCCATCTCACCCATTCCACTGTGGGGAGGGGGGGACTTGGACTCTGACCTCCAGGCTACTGACATCTGAAATTCAAGCTAGAACCTCAGAGTGAAGTTGCATACTGGCCAGATGTACCTCGACTCCGTGAACCCTGGGACTGGTAGATATAGAAGTGTTTGTGTTATTCTTATCTGCTGTTACTGTATATCAGTAAAATTTGCCTATTATCAAATTGTAAGGTTGTGGTTGGTTTGGGGTTTTGGGTCTGCCCAGAACAAGGTATCTGGGTCATAAAATCCATTGTCACCAGGGCCCAGGCCCCATAGGATCAATTGCCCCTTCCTGCCTCCATGCCAGGCCAGATCAGCACTCCTGTCCCTAGCTTGCAACAGCTTGCCAAAATTCATAAAGTGCCACCTCCCCCTCAGCCAATATAATTGCCTATCTCTGTCCTAAACTCTTGGTGAATTCCATGGGAAATAAGATTTTCCCTGTGTTCTCTGAGGCCATGTTTGTCAAAAACATTAGACCTAGTTGACTTCTGAACTTCAGAATATATTGAGTAGTTCGAAGCCTAGGAACTCATAGTCCTTATTTAATTTTTTGAAAATCTCCAAAGAAAATTAAGGCGGGCTTGATTTTAGTTAACATTCTGGCCATTTCACACAGTTGTAGATTGTAACATAACCCGGTTTACATTTGCATTCTCACTTCAGGACGCTTTTCTAATGTTAGAGCTGATGATGCTTCTCTATTCTAGTCTTCATAGAGCAGCTGTGGAATCTCAGTCAAGTTTGGCAAATAGTTGTCTAGGTTAGTTTAGATGGACCATATTAGATTAGTGGCATAACTGAGGCGGGGCAACCAGAGCAGCACACCCTACCACCATTTTTTTTTTGAGGGGTGCGAAAGTAGTCACCACTGCAGCAGTGGCTCATTGTGCTACCACCATTTACATTGTGTCAAGAAGTACTACCCCATGTGTGGAGCTGCCCTACTGCATCTCTGATTAGATGATTTTCTGAGGTCCTTTTCTGTCCTTTTTTTATTGTGCTTGCTTTTAAATTAAATTAAATATTCTTTACTAAATAGAAAAACTGGCATGAAAGCCCTCCCATAGCTTTCTGTGGTGATTCTACATTTGTAAATTGTACATGATACCTAACAGTCAAGCAAAGGCCCTGTAATAGGGTAAGCAAATGGTCGGTCAGGGCATTCTGTGAAGGTGCATCTGTCTGCTAACAGAGAGCTGATATGAAACTGAGAGTATATAGCAACGTCTAAGGAAATTTGTCACAACAAAAAGTACTTGCCAGTATCTAAACCTGCCTCATATGGAACGCTGCCAAATTTCTCTGCTACCACAGTATAGAATCTGCAATTGTATTACAGTGAGGATCCATTTTGCTGTCATTTGTTATAATAATAAATTCAGTATAGCAAGATGTTTTCAGCTGGATGAAATTTGTATTAGTTAAGCCACAACCAACGATAATATTTGGACAGTGATCCATGCCTGCCCCTGGTAAACTGTTAACTGTACAGTGGTCTTTGCAAGTAAGTGTGTGTGTGCGCGCGCATGCACGTGCTTGTGTTGAGCTCATTAAATTGTCCCACTGGAGTCGAAGATACTATCTATATTAAATACTGAGCTGTGGCAGTAAAAATAAATGCAGCATGGCAGAGAAATACATTAACATTCCTCTAGTTCTCGGTAACATTGTTTTCAGTGAAACAAACAAAGGAGGTATAGTAAACGATGAGTTGGTCCCTAACCTGAGTAAGGACAATGGGCAAAAAAAAATTAGGATCAGTTCTTATTTAGTCTTTTACATTTCTTTGAAAACAACAGAACAATATAATTAAAATTATAGGGAATAAGTTTAAAAAATACACAGAGAAAGGACTGAAGATTGCACACAGGCTACACAGTAAAACAGCAGCTTCAGAAAGAGCAAACTGGCCGACTGGGGATTCTGTCATTAACACAGTCAGAGTGGCCTGCTCCACACCATCTGCTAGAGGAAGTGTTATGGGCTGGAAGGGGGTATAGCCAGAATACATTGTGCTCCAGCCATCCTTGTCTTGCCTAATGATGTTTTAAAGGCTGTTGCTGATTGCTTTAGGTTATGTGAAGGTTTTGAACTTAAAGAAGGGCAGTTTTTGAGAAAGTAAGGAAATTAAATAGTGATACAGACTAGAGTTCAGGGGTGTGAATGTGGAAGAGACATGAAATGGATTTAACTACAAAAATGACTATTATCTGTAGCCTGTCCCCCAAGTCGAAGGAGAAAATGGTAGAAATGGCTACAGACCTACCTGATTAAGTCCTTCAAACATAATATTAAGAGCCAGCAAAGTGCATATGAAGAGTGGAAAGGGGAACGTTCAGGAAGAATAGTTTTGCAGAGGTCGGAAAGTGCAGGAGTGAGTAAGAATGGCCAAAAGCCTTGTTGAGCTGGATTGTGCAAATACAGTGTAAGTAACCAGCAAAACATTTTTCCTTTATATAAGTATAAAGAAAAAGAGGGGACAAGTGGAGCCACTGTATAATGGCCTGGGGCAAATATTAAATGAATACTTTGTCTTTTTAAAACAGAGGCAAAGAGGTGTGATACCTACAGAGTCATCTGTGGTGGTTAGCCTGGTGACAGGTCAGGAAAATATCCATTCTAAAATCATGAAAAAATTGACCCATGAAAAAAGCAAAGACTTTTCCTTGCTTGAGTTCAATTTGGGTGTTGTAGCCAGTTCCTAGAGAAAAACAAGTTAACAGGCAAAATAAAAGAACCAGGAAACCAGAAGCTAGGCCGATTATTTTGACTTCAATACTGTCAGTTTCTTAGAAAAGATTTTGAAGGATATAAGCAAGCACATAGAAGTGAATGGAAAATGGAATATAATGTATTTATGTTCTACTTCTACTTTAGCCAAAGTAGATTATGTCAAACTAACCTTACATCTTTTTATCATAAGATACCTGTCTTCTTTGATAAGGGCAAAGCAACGGAACTAATCCATCTCCAAATGTAAGCAAAACTAATCCAAATGTAAGCAAAATGTTTAACAGTGTCTCACAGGAAGTTATTATCTAGGCATAGTTTATGGGAATTAAGACTACAGTTGTAAGAGGGATAAGGCTCTTCCTAAAGAAAAGATTTATAAGAAGTTATATTGAAAGAAAAGTTACTAGTGGTGACCTAGGTTTGGTCACCAAAGAAGCTGGAACAACTATTTATAATCCTCTTTTTTGTATATTCTCATCAAGTAATGAAAATTCTCCCCACGTGATTCCCAGTTATACACTTCTTAAATATAACTGTAAAACAAAGCAGTAAGGCGCAACACATCCTTTTTCTTTTTTTAAGCTCAGTTCTCTGGGTTTTTTTAACATACAACTAAATGAAAAGGTTTACTGTTTCTTGTGAGGCTCCTGTGTTCTCTCGAGTTTGTCTGGCATTTGTTTTTCCTCCATTGGTTGATCTCCAATCAGGCTCAGCCCTGTTTCTTGCAATTATCTTCAATCAACCTCCCAGCTGTCGATCGTGTCTCTGGCAATCTAGTTATTGTCTTCTACTCCTACACTGCCCCATGCCACATCACTCCCTTCTCCCCCATCCAGGTCTTCTTTCAACTTCGCCCCTCTCTGAAGCCATTTTAGCTTCACAGAGAAAAACCTCCAGAAGTGCGGCTCCCAGTGAGATCTCTCATCCCTTGCCGGCTCCTGCCCACTCCCAGCCAGCATTGGGACCATCTTCTCCTTTTCTTCATCACAACCTGATTTTAGTAGAAGCAAGAAAGAATCATCCCTCAGGGCTCAGTACGCAGGCCAGTACTCTTCAAGATTTTCATTCATTCATTTTCTGGATTTGGGCATCAGGTAGTGAAGTTCACCGATGACACTAAACTTTGGGGGAAGGCAGTCACACTGGAGAACAGATTGGCAATACAGGCCAACCTAGACAGGCTCACAAGGTGGGCAGACCAAAACCTGGTGGCATTTAATATAGAGAAGTGCAGGATGCTCCACCTTAGGTGGAAAAACCAGCATCATACTAATAGGCTCGGTAGTGCTACACTTTCTAGCACCATAACCAAGAGACTTGGGGGTTTTGATTGACTACAAGATGACACAAACTGATGGAGAGAAGATTTAGGTGAGGCATTAGGAAAAAAACTTCTTCATGGTAAGGATGGCCAAAACTTGGAATGGGCTTCCAAGGGAGGTAGTGCTCTCTCCTACCTTGGGGGTTTTCAAGAGAAAGCTGGATAGGCATCTGACTTCATCACTCTTTTCTTCCCAGGGCAGGGGGTCAGACTCAATCTTTTGAGGTCCCTTCTGACCCTAGCACCTATGAATCTAAGATGAACATGAGACATCAATGTGATGTCATGTCCGGCAAAGCAAACCAAACCCTGCCATGCATTTACTGATGCATTTCAAGCAAAATCAAGGACACCATCCTCCCACTCTACTTTGCCTTAGTGAGGCTGTAGCTGGAGTACTGCATCCAATTTTGGCCTGTCCACTTCAGGAGGGACATGGATAAGCTTGAGAGCAGTGGCAATGAATAGAGGGTGCATGCAGGTGCATTTGCATCCCCTGAGATAGGATACCGTTGATGCTGCCAGCACCTTTCTGCTTCAAGTTTCTCTGTTTAGTAGTCTGGCGTTTATATCATTAATATACTGGTACAGCAATGTTTACAATCCACAAGTCTCAGTCTGGGCTGTGTAGTTTGTTTTGCTTGGCAAATATTAATTGCCTTTTGAGGGGTTAATTTAGGGGCCTTCTATGCTCTCAACCTCTTTCTTTCTCAAAATTTTCTCCTAAATCTGAAAGTAGTACAGACTATTTGGATTTATCCTCTAAAATTGATTCTTCAGCATTCATTCTCACAAACTCATGTCTTTTGCAACATACTTTTTTTTGTACTCTCTGGGCACATCTGCATGTTGTCCTATATCCCCATTGCGACACACCCCTTTCCCCCTCCTGCTCCCTTCCCCATTTTAGCAGTGAAATCTAACCGTGTGCCATGCACACAGCACAGTACGGGCAGTTACTGTGCTATGCTTTAGTACTTACAAAGTACAAGTCACTGTACAGTGAGGCATATACATATATAGAAGATTATGATGATCTTTATGTATCATTGGGTACATCTACAAGTCACTGTGAATATGTGTGTATATATATCTGTGTGTGTGTGTGTGTATTCTTATTTCAGTACTCCTCAAGGGGTCAGCCTGCCAGCCTCAGGCTGCTCTGGCTAGGCAATGTGCTGTCAGCAGCTGGCTGGGGCATGAGGATGCTTCAGCTCTGAATGAGCCAACACGCAGCCCCAGCACTGAAGTACCCTCATGCCCCAGCCAGCCAATGTCTACACATGCACTGCTGCACATACAATGATTCCACAGCAAGGTAGTACTTGCATTTACAAGTGCTATCCTGCTACAGAGTTTATTTGTGGTGCGCACCCTAATAGAGGTGCATATGTAGTCACTGAGACATTTAATGGGCAATTAATTAATCAACTGTGCAGTAAGCATTTCATGTTGATGTGCCCACGGTTTCATATTTAACTTTCTTTGCCTGAGTTAGGTGAAAATTCTTTGTGGGCAGCATTACTTGTAAATATAGTGTTAAATGATTTTTAACCTCTGGTTTTCCTCCACATTTACAGAGAGAACCTGTTGAGATTTATAACTATTTCATTCTTAGCTTGTCTTATTTGTGGTACCTCACGTTGTGCAGAAAGCACTTGCAGCCAAAAAGTCTCTTATTGTCTGAATTCTAAGTAATCACCATTGCATAAAATAAGTTTGTGAAGAACATAAAAAAAAAAAAAAAAATCATTCCATTAAAGGTGTCTCCTGAAGGTGCGGGTACACATAGTTTAGAGAAGCCCAGAGCATATACGTGGTTTAGGGCAATACAAAAGTGTCTTAACTTTGTTATCCCTCTTTGGCCAGAAACCTTTTTAATCTCTTATTATGTGACTTTAAACTATGTTCATCAAGGGATGGAAACAAAGGCCCAGAGATAAGAAAAGAGCTGGGGGGCATGGACTGACCTGGATAAAAATATAGTAAAGGGGAAGCAATAACAGAAGCCTTAGCAATGTTCTCAGGGAGGGGCTAGGACAGTCAGTTAGGTACCTGAACTGTTTACGTATTAATGCAAAAAGCATAAGGAACAAACTCGAAGAGCTGGAGTTATGGTACAACCACAGAACTATGATGTAATTGGAATTACAGCATGTAGACAGAACAAGGGGCATGTGTGCACGACACTTTTAAGTGAGCTAAGTGCTTTTGCACTGCTTTAATGGTGTCAATGTTTGCATGCATTGCTGGCATATTGCGTATTAATTCCCACTGCTGTAGGAAATTCGGCAGCGTAATGTTTAGTGGGCAGCCCTACAGCCGTGGAGTGAAGCAGTGGACTCTGTGTAGCTCCACGGCTCTGCAAGAAGCCCTGCAGGCAGCCTGGCAGCACCCCAGGAAAGCAGGCTCTGCCCAAGAAAAGCAGCAAGCCTGATGTTCTCCTCCCCCCACCACTCCTATCTGCCTGCATGCCTGAACTGCACAGGGACCCAGTGCTTCCCTCCATGGCTGCGGTGCCCTCTGGGACTGCCCAAGCTGGGTTCTTGCAAGTGGGTGCTGCCTGGCAGGGTGCGCTGCTGCCATGGAAAGAAGCACCAGCCTTCCCCAACAGCCCAGGGCTCGCTCCACTCACCAGAAGCTGTCCCTCCTCTCCCTGCCAGAGAGGCAGATAAGTTAGTGCATAACATGGGGGGGAGGGGAGGGGGCTAATCAGCCCTAAATTGAAGCAGTGTTTTTTAAAACCCACTGGTTCAATTTAGGGCCCCTGTTTTGTCTACACGAGCCCACAGAGAAATGGTGGGATAGGTAACATAACGAGTATGGTCATGGATTGGCATGTTTTATGTATAAAGCGATTTGCAGATGTTCTGAGGTGCAGTATGAAATAGAAGGTAGGCTTATTGAAAGCCTCTGGCTAAGGGTCAGATGGCAGAGTGGCAGGGAGATGTCATGGTGGCCTTCTGCTAAAGATCACCAAAATGAGGAGGAGGTGGATTAACAACATCTTTAAACAAGTACTGGAATCTTCCAGAGCATAGGACTTGGTTCTCACGGGTGATTTTATTTATCGTGACATCTGTTGGGACAGAAATGCAGCAGTGCACAAGTCCAGGAAATTCCTGGAGTTTGTTGGAGATGACCTTTCTACAATCTGAATTAAAAAGTTAATGATGGGTGGATTCTTTTCCTGACAAACTGCTCACAGGCATTAAGAAATAGGTTGCAAATGTGAAGGTAGAAAGTAACTTGAGTGACAATGGCCACATATATGTGAGATGATGACTATGCAGTCATTACCATGCAGTCATTTAGTACTAGAATTACTGCGCAGTAGCATCACTGAATGGCTTTTTTGTGACACTGACTGTGTAGGAGCTCATTACTACTGAGCAGTAGCATCATGTCACGCTTCCTACCTTGCAACACTTCTGTGCAGTAGGCATGGGCTACTACACATCAGCATCTCATGTAAATACAGTCAGTGATTGTAAGATGATACAATTTCAAGACCCTAAGTGGATGAAGGAAGGAGAGCAAAAGAATAAGGACAATGGGCTTCAGGCAGTCAGACTTTAATAAACTCAGGGAACTGGTGGGCACTATCCCATGGGAGACAAGCCTGAGAGGAAAAGGAGTCCAGAAGAGCTGGCTGTTCTTTAAAGAGGTACTCTTAAGGGCACAGGAATAAACTATCCCAGTGCAATGGAAGAATGTAAAGTGCAACAGGAAACCATTCTGGCTAGAAAACAATTTCTTCAATGAACTCAATGAACCTAAATTAAAAAAAGAAACTTGGACATGGTACGAAGGAAGAGTATAAGAGTACTGCAACAGCATGCAGGGAGAAAATTAGGAATGTCAGGGCATTATTTGAAATGAAGCTGGCGAGGGACATAAAAGGTGGCTGCTGGAACCTGAGCACCCCTGCCTGGGAGCAGCGTAAAGCCATGTGCATCCAGCCACTGGGCAGGGAGGGGCACAGCGCAGTCAGCACTCAGCAGGCACCGGGCATCATTCCACTCCCAGGCAATGGCTCTCAGGTTCCAGCCCACAGAGGCAGTTGCTTCCATCTCACGCACAGATGGGGGGGCGCATGCCCCCGGGACTCCACTGGGATGTGCACAGTGGTAGAAGACCGCCTGTGCACCTAGACAAGCTGCCTTCAACCCTCCCATGTCCTCCCCTGTGGCTCCATTCACCCAAGCCCTGTCCCTGCCTCTGCCCCACTCCTTCCCTCACCACAGGGGCCTCAATTTTCCCTCCCCATGGCCCTTCCCTACAATAGTTACCTGCTGGGGAGGGAAGGTGTGATGGCATTTGTGCACATAAATGTGAATGCACTCAGTCCCCCCAAATAATATTTTTCTCCCTCCACCTATGCATGAGTCTGCAGATAATCTATACGGCAGCTACTTTGCCATAGTGGCATACTCCCCTGTTTTAGCATACCACTATGGCAAAGTAGTGGTGCAATTTAACCATGCACCACTGGGTGTGCACAGAGCAGTACAGCCTGATCCGACCTTCCCAGAGTCGGAAAACAGTGTATGAGTTGAGGTGGAAATTAAGGGTAAATTTTTGGGGTTCAAACCTCAACTTATGCACTGTGAAATATGGTAATTGCCCTAAACAATATGCTTAGCTGGATAATGCATCCATTTTACATAATAATCAATATAATCTAATAACTTGAAGTTTAAGTCCCTGCTTAATAAGTATTTATGGGAGGGAAGCTGGTTGTATTTGAAGAATCCTCCAAAAAATGGGGATAAGCTAAATGACCCGCTGTGGGCCTTTCAAGACCCCACCATACTGGAAAACTAGATAAGGTTGCAAGACCAAAAGTTTAACTATTGGTCAGGTGATAATTAGGCTGTATTGCCACACCAGCATCTCTTCTGCTATCAGCAAATTACTCAGGAGAGTTTCTACAGTAAATGTCGTAGGAGTGACTATAAGTCATTGTTGAGAAGTGAGATACAAAGATCTCTGTAGAATCCTTTCAGTGGAATAAAACAGAGAAACCAGAATGAGGATCTTTGTGAAAGAAACCGAATCGACTTATTCCCCCAAGAGAGCAATTTTGTCTTTTCACGTGAATAGTGTCTTTCTGTGGGCTTATCTTTTGGCTCGGATTTGATTGCAATTCAATCAGACAATCACTTAATTTTGTAAATAGATTTAGTATTGGGGTACCGGAAACAACACACTTAATTTCTTTGTGTATGTACTCACACCTCCTTATGAAGTTTTAACTGATATATTAAAAAAAAAAAGCAAACCATATTCAGTAAATTGTTTTATACTCAGATTTCCCTTCTAATCATTTTAACTCTGTGACCTAATGAGTTCAAGGGCACTAGTCATCTACATTCTTAAGGAGTGACACACAAAGAGGACACAACTTTTGTAAGGAAGTCAATGTTTTCCATATTTTCATTTTTAGACATTTAAAATATAGGTATTGCATGTTTTACAATAAAAAAAAGATATCGTGGGCTGAAACTGATTTATGTTGCATTTAAAAAAATAGATGGCATTGATAGCAAGTTAAATTAAAAAAACACTATATTTAGGAAGACCATCAAACTCCATTAGAGCAATGTAAGTGTTGGTGTATAACCTATTCCATATAGCTGCCTGTCTTTATCTGGTGGCAGAGTGAATAAGGTATCTTACTGTAACTCTGGAGACATGAGTTTAAACCTTCTACTGGGCTCTCATGGACAGCCACCTCTAGCCAACCTGGCTGCATATTGGTACCTATTTGTCATTTAAAGTGAAAGGTAGTTGAATATGATGTTAGGCACACTCCTCCCCTGTATGTCACTGGCTACAGAACCTTGTTTGCCACAATCAGGTGGGCCTTATGGGCCCTTTAGACTTGGGCACACCTTCAACCTTTTTTTTT
>JAGPOW010003685.1:12512648-12533486 GCA_030014935.1 Caiman crocodilus
TTTTTTTTTGTTAGTGTTACACAAAGGATTCAGGTTTTTACTCTTAGATTTGAAACTTCTCTCCACCCCAAAGCAATTACAATCGCACCTTCTCAGATGATGGCTTTGCAACAATTGCCAAGTTTCTCAAATAAAGCAAAGAAGATTAAGCTACTGGTCCTAATCAGAATTCAGTCCTATTTAGTGAACTTATTAGTCAATATATTTCTTGTTTTCAAGAAATCATTATGCACTTTAGATTCATGTGACAGTTCTTGGGGCACATGATCATTAAAGCTGTCAGTTTGGAACATCTACATTAATGAGATGGGAAGAGAACAGAGGCATTTTACAACAGATAGATACAGAAGTAAATTAATCCACCTACTAATTCAGGCAAATCTCAACTCCTTAGTGCAGTGAAAAGTGCCTCATAAAGTGAGATGACATAGTGAGTATCTTCTGTGTTGCAAAATTACTTTGTCTTTCATGATTAGGGAAATAGATTAAGCATAAGGGATATTTTAATGATAATGATCATTATGGCTACTTACAAGTTCTAGGGACAAATGTTGGGGTTTCCCAAGCCATGCAGTAAAACATTTACCTTAGACTAGATTTATTTTAAAACAGGCATTCTGTGAGGATTCTTGCTCCAGATTCTATTTTTTTTTTATCACTGCAGCATAAAGTTATTAAAAAGGAAAAGAAAAGAGAAGAAAATACAATGCTCTGGCCTGCATGTGAATGGAAATTCCTTGCTGCCGTTATATCAAAAAGGAATAAGAATGGAGACATAAAAGTAAAAGCAACATTTGGGAGAAATGATTTTTGGGGAGGGCATGGGAAAGGGAGACAGAGGGGACATTTGAAACTTTGATGGTCTATCTTTAATCTAATAGTAAGATGGTTAGTGTGCATTTAAGCCCTACGAGCATGAGCGAATGGTACTGTTGTTCATAACGTATTGACCTGGTTTATGGCTAAACTGATATTATCTTAATTTGCCCCTGGTTATGACACAGAATTTTTTCCTTGGTGTGATAGACTGCTATGGTGCTCCATTAATGTATATTTTGAACCATGTTGCACATTACACTGAGCATGCATTAAAATGCAAGTGGCTACACATTCAAGCATTAAACATATACAAAGTTCACTTGTATTATATCAAAGTTAAGACTTTTGGAGTGTGGGGCTCACATTAAATAATCTGTGTCCAGCTATAGTTGAGCTACTCCATGGAGATAATACAAGCTATTTATGGTCCTCGTGCAACTGTGGTATCAGGGGTCCCTCTGCAGTGCCAAGCCTGAGGTGGGATAAGAAAAGGCACATGCCAAGAGAAATGATCTTGGATCTTTCACTTCTCATGTCGCTTCAGGATCAAGTTGAAACCCAAGTGCCTGGAATCCCAAAGGTTCCTGGGGCCGGGACTGATAATCAGCTGATTGTGGGTCCCAGCCCTGGCACTGCATTAATGCCAGTTCAAGGCTCCAGTGCAGTGCCAGGATGGAGCTGACAATCAGCAAGCTGTGCATGTTGGAAAGCATAGTAAACATTACTGTGTGGCTGCTCAGTACATGCTCTAACTTTAATACTGCACAGATTTAACATGTACGAAACATCTCTTGTGACAAGGCCCTCATCAAACATTCAGGATCTATAAAATGTGCAAAAAGGTCATAGTTTTTTTCTGACTTATTTGTCCTCCTTTCATAACAAGAATATTGAATTATATCCAAGATGCCATTAAAGCCTGCAAAGCATTGTCTTCATTGTAACATCTAGTTCTGCCATTCATAATACAAGTTGAACATGTCTTTAATTATGTCACATATTTTAGAGCCAACAGTTTTCTTTCTGTAATAACATTCTGTTCAGCTGCCTTTAATATAATAATAATCATGGCAGGATAGACTAATCTATGAATTCTTTACCATCGTGAGTTCCCATTGGCATATGTAGCAGGTAGCTGCAAGTCTCAGCAGTTTGCCCTGTAACATTTAGTAAGCTTGAGACATATTGAGTTTGCTGTACTAGTAACTAGAAGTTTTACCTTCGTAACTTTAGAAAAACAAATGAAGCAAGGACATCTGATTTCAGCAAGATAAAGCAGAATGATAAAAAAACGTTTTTAAACTCAGATAGCACTAGAGAAAGATGAAACATGCCTGTTTTTATTAAACACTGATATTAACTAAACTTGCTATGGAAAAGACCATATTAAAAAAAAACAATAAATATTTCCCTAATTAGTGTTGTCATAAAATGGGTCCTTATGAGGCTATTTCAAACACTTTATAGATTATACTAAATATACTTAATAAGGACCTCATCTAGATTTAATGAGGTAGTTACTGCATATTAAATACTAACTTATGATAAAGGACATATTTACTAAGATCTGACATTTGTTCAATGCTTTAATGTCATTGAATACCAATTAAATTTTACAATGTTATTGTGAATTGATTGATACAGAATTTATTTAACAAAAATAGATATTGCACTATATGTGGAATGATGCATTACCTGCAACTGCAGTGCAGCATTAGTCAAATATTTTAAAATATTTCTGAGGTTCACCTGATATAGTTGTACTCATTATTACTTTTATAATGAAGTCCTATACAAAGGGAAAGTGTTATACTTTTTTACATAGGAGGTCACATGGGATAATTAGGTACAACTTGGATTTTGCCAAGTTAGGGTGTATTAAGTAGCAAATGGTGTAAATGGTTAGTAGCCTTTGGATTGCATCTGTTACACAGTCGATTACATAGGTCAAACAATGCTTATATTTTAACAAAGCAATGTGTGTGTCTTTTTTTTCTTTATGAAACCAAAAGAAAAAAATAAGTAGATCTATAGCCAGTTGAAGTGGAAAACCATTTCAGTATAATCTGACTTTAGTCCTTTCTTTTGTTTGCTTTCTCTGCTAGATTAACCAAAAAGAAATGGCCTGTCTATACAGTGTAAGATGATGTAGTTCTGTAAAAACATCATGCTGTTTTGCACTAGTTCCTGAATCAGAAGCAGTATAGCTGAGGATAATAGGCACTGAGTGTGGAATTAGAAACTTATTATTAGAACTTATTTGCCGTCACACAACACCATACAAACCCAGATATGTTCTGGGTTTGAAAGCTAGAATCGGATGTCTCAGCTGAGTGCTTTTGTGTGAAATATAGGCATACCAAAAGACATGAACACCATCTCATACCTGAGCTACCCCTTTATTTTACTTAAGATTTTTACAATTATAGTTCAAAGAGCTGAATAATCTGGAATGCCCTATGATAATCGCCATGCTCCACGCTGCCATGCCATAAGAATTCCTGGAGACTTTTTCTGCAGTAAATCTGAGCTATGAAAGCTTTGGCTAGTGTCCCAGTATAATCATCTAAATAACTGCCACTTAAGGTTTCCCATAATTCATGGAATTGTAAAATGGTATGAAAAATGTAACTGAAGACACTGAAGTTTGTGTTTCACCCAATGTAGCCCTGTTCCAACCAACATGTTGCATCTGGCAAAAGGAAGGATTCTGGGGAGAGTAGCTGTTTTGGCCCAGTATGTTTTCAGTCTTTTCTGTTGAAGCTGTTCTACTGTGTTGAAAGGTAAATTTATTGAGCAGGTACTTGATTTAGGGCTTCCTGTGTCCTCTCCAAAGTCAGGCTCTTGATATCTTTTGTGAAGTGTCTACAAAATTAGACATACCCTGACAATGTCTATTTAATTTGACTTAATACACAAATAAGAAGTCAAACTCCTGGTTTGACAATCCTGCTGAGCTCTAAGTATGAGCAACAGGTCCTTGCTGTTTGGCAGTATAAGGACTTGGGCAGTTTTCATATGCCAGCCAACAGAAGTTAGGCTTCCAAGTGAGGGTAAGAAAGCTAAAATGGGATTTTGAGGATCTCGCTGGAGCCTAACCATTGGGCTTAAGTGTCAGAAATGCAAATAAGTTAGGTAAATCCCTTTGTGGATTTTGCCACAAGTGCTTTAAGAAGTATCATCCAGTTCTAAACCTCAAATCCAAGTCCGTGGCTGGCAAATTGGTTTTAATTTAATAAGCACTTGACTCTCAGATAGAAACTAAGATTTTACTGAAGTTGCAAATATTTAGTCAACTTCCTTCCCCTCAGTGTTTAGATATTTTCTATTTGTCTTGGTTCCTAGTGTGCTATGGAAATATGAACATAAAACAAATGTAATTGGGTGAATTATTGATTTTTTTTTTAATATGAAAAGTCAAAAAATTTTGGAAATTTAAAAAGGTTTTATTTTTTTCATTGTTTTTCCTTTTTTCATTTGACAGTATTAATCAAATTGTTTCTGAATATGCAAATGTTTTTTTTGGGGGGGTTGGCAAATGAATCATTCATTTGAAAAACTATACTCAATCACAAACAAAATTCCTCTCAAGTTATTTCTAACTTAGTTGTGCAGAACTTGATAACATTCAGATAAGCATTTAAAATCTTTATGACAAATCTGAACTCAGAATCTAAACCTACCTCTTCACAGGCTTACAACAGAGTACATGAAGTCAGATCTCTTTTCCTACAGCAAGCCCCACATTTGAATATAGGATTGTGACCTTGGGAACCTAAATACGTTACTAATATGTTCATACTTATTTTTTAACACCATGAATAAACACTGTAGAAAACATTAAAAAGCAATAAAAAATGTGTTATATTCTTAAAAAAAAGAAATGTAACAGTTTATGTAGAGCTCAGGTCTAAAGTCACTTTCATAAAATATCCAGCTAGTTCCTAAGAAATGAAAATAACATTCATAAGTGTCTTAACCATATAACCATAATAGCTTTCACTGTATCTTAACTACAGTCACATAGGCTAGAGACAGAGATTACACATAAACTGGTTTAAGTGATCAGAAATGGGTTTAAACCTGTAACAGAACAGATGTTCAGTGCACATAAACCACTTTGAAAATGGCTAGAAGCAGTTTGAGATGAACCTAGTTGAATGTAGTATCAGACTTAACTGATTTGGTGCAAATCGGTTTATGCAATGTTTGTCCCAGACTCCTTGCTGGTTTAAGTTAAATCAAAGACCCCCAGCATCCTGGCATGCTCTCTAGCTGGGCAGGGCTCTCTGCTCCCCCCCTTCCCCTCATTCCCCCATCCCTCACAGAGACTTCCACATTAGCTAGCAGACCACATGCTAGCTACAGTCGTGCTGTGGGAGAAGACCGAGGCAAACAGGCTTTTTGGAGCTAAATAACAGGTAGCTTAATGTCCTTCCCTGGAAGTACTGTTTAAGAGCTGTTTGCTCCCCACGTTCCCCCTCACTATTCCCTGCTAAACAGTTCCCCCCCCCCCCTTTCCTTGCTGAGGTGGTTTCATAGTAGCTAGGATCAGGAGGGACCTGAACAGATCATCTCACCTGACCCCCTGCCACAGGCAGGAATGAATGCTGGGTTTACAAGACCCCAGACAGGTGATCATTCAACCTCCTCTTGAATTTGCCCAAGGTAGGGGTGAGGACCACTTCCCTAGGAAGTTGGTTTCATATTTCGGCCACCATAACAGTAAAATATTGCCTTCTGATCTCTAACCTAAATCTGTTCTCCATCAGCTTATTACCATTGTTCCTTGTCATAGGTGTATTAGCTACCAGACCACAGGCTGGATCAACAGTCTCAGTGGGGTGATAAACATTGAGATAAGAGTGATAAACATGGTTAACAGGCCCCCCACCCAGGGCTGGCTTGTCTGTCAGGTTTGCTGCAGACAATATACAGAAGCAGGGAGGGAGATTTGAAAAGCTCCATATCATCAACAGATGCATACACTGCATATCCATCCTCTTAGTGCTAGCCCAGGGCTGCAGGCTGGCAATACTCCCTCCCCTTGAGCGGTGAGCCAGGAAAAGCCTAGGACTGCAGGCAGGGTTGGGGGTTTACCCGTTTCCCTAATCAGAGCCCTGCTGGAGCCTGGCCATGCCTCCCTCAGCTCAGCTGTGTAAGGGAAGGGAGGGCTGCTCTAGTTTCTGCTCTAATTTCCAGCCTCTGGCTTCTAGCCGGAGCCACTGCAGGCATGTGCCTGAGTTTCCTCAGTCCAGAGGGATTGTCTTTATGGTTGGAAACCATTGCAGCCTAGCCGGGTTAGACTAACCTGCAAAGGCTGAATGAATTCAGGCTCAGGCTTTTTGAATGTCTGTCCCTAGCCATAGAAGGGAATATAGTATTGCCAAATAAATAATGAAAATTTTGCTTCTCCTATTAAGCAGCATGAGCGAAGTAGATATACTTTTTCTGTTTTCCCTCATGTTCTTATTCCTAGCTTATTTTCTAAATTTTAGATACAATATATGCAAACAATATTTTGTTGAACAACATATTGCCTTTACTATAATCATATATAACTTTTATACAATGCGTTAAAATATTTACATCATTTAAAAATATTTAATTTCTTAAAATGCCAACACAAGTAGATTTTTCTATTGTAAATCAGAATATATCAAACTTTTGATCAATGAACTCTGCTATTCTGTTAAAGCCAATTTACTGCTTTGCAGTCAAATTTTACCGGAATAAACAGGCCTATATACTTGGAAAGTTTTTTCTTCTTTTCTCAGGGAATGCAATCCTATAGAAATATTCCATTTTATTTATTTGTATGTTCCTAAATTGCTGGCGTTCTCTTCTACACTATTTCAGTTTTTATACAAAGCATCCTATTAGCACATCAGTCAGTCGCAGACTAAATTCCCTGAAGGGTACCCTACACCTTCCTGTACTTCCTCCACATTTTATTCAGAGTTTAGAGATATTGGTATTCAAAGTACTCTTAAAAAAAACAAAGATACAAATAAAAATCTAAGTAGGCTTCATCAGCATTGTCAGAAAAAGCACAGATACTCTGTAGGTACCCTTTGGTTTCCTTAAGGACACCCTTGCACTCCTTACTCACTCAAAACCCCTACTGATTTCAGTAAGAATTTTACCTTAGCAGGCAATGTAATATTCATATCCACAGTAGATATTTCCCAAAGTTTTATTAATTGACTCATGTTAGCCATTCCATAAATTCACACACTGTTTATTAATTAAAACTCTTTCAAAAAGCAATGTTGTCTCCAATTAATTTATATCCTGAACCCTAAAACTGTAGCAGACGGAAATGGAAATAACAGTTTTCAGGTAGGGTTGTTGCATATTAGCAAGAAACCCTAACTAAAAATGGAACTGGACACTTGTAGACTTTTGAAGTTTCAAATGAGATCCATTGATTGCTAGCCCAGCTTTACTCCCTGTCATATATGAATTAGTACTTTATTTTATCTCCTTATATTAACAGATAGAGAACTGGTGAAATGCCATCTCCAGAAGGACTGCTATTTGTTTTTTTCTCCTCTGTGTTTTTTTCTCCTCTGAGATTTTTTAGATGGACCTGTGATTTGCACCTAGCTTTAAACTTACCTAATGTCTTTCATAATATTACTCTGATTTCAGTTGCTTGTGACTTTGCCAGACTATTCATCTGAATATTTTTTGTAAGATGATTTTTATTTTTTAAATACAATTATTCAGTCTTTTACAATAATTTAGTTAATGGAGAAGAGGGAGTTATTTTGCTCATTTTAACCCCCTGTCCTTCTCAAAATCTTTCATTTCACTGAGAAGCACTAGCACGTCTATACATGGGATTGGGAACTAGAAATTAGTCATGAGGTTATTGCTAAAGGTATCAGTGAGGTGCCTTCTGTTATTCCTAGTGGAATACTTCCAGATTTGCTTGAATTATAGCCATTATTTTGTAGATACCAGATACTAAATTGTTCAGACATTCCATCTGTACCAAACATATTCCATTCCCACAGAGCTCCATGCCTATCATACACTATGTCCACATACAGAAATTCAGTGTCTTCTGGGAGAGTTGTTGCTTTTCCAGGCGAAACCATGATTGTACAGACATTCAGGAGCAAAAATGGCCACTTCAAGAGAAAAATAACCTGGGAAATGCCAAGTTTAAATCACTCCCAAGAGAATTTCTCTCAGGAAACTGAACTTCTGTACATGTGCCTTCTGAGAGAAGCTGCAATACAGTCCTCCAGCTTCCCACCACGCTTTTTTTTCTTGCCTCCTTCCTCCCCACACACATTCCCTGCCACTGTCACTGCCCTCTCCTTGTCCAAGAAGACATTGTGTCACTTGGGCTGGACCCTACTGCTCCAGCCAAGCAAGGAGCCCCTTCATAATCCCCACATTGTGCTACAGGTTGATGCAGCATGTGAGGCAGACTGGGTCAGCCAGCCAGGAATGCTCTTTGCACTGCTACCTTCTATATCCAGGTAGACTGGGAAGCCTGCAGAGCATGCTGAGATGTGTGCACAGGGATCTCCTTACTGTGCAGTGGCTTGGTATTTGAATGTTTGTTCAAGAATATCTGGGTAAATTTATTTTTCAGGGGGAAAAAAAGTGAGAAATCTCTCAAATCATTTGAGTGTGCATATGCAATCTATGTATACCATCGCCACAGAAACTGCTGTAAGTACTCCACAGTTGAGCTGTTTCTCATTGTGCCCACTGGGAGCTTCTCTAACATAGCACTGTAAAATCGAGAAGAAGGAAGGGCTAGATTTGTAATAGGTCTTAGACATGAAACTGCTACTTTAGTTGGCTAAATCCATAATTTCAGTCTTCAGTTAATTGATGCCTAATGTGGGAGACTCTCAGACTCACCTGATGCATACATTTCTATATGTATATAGTCCAGGAAATGCTAATTCTTTTTAATGGCCATGTCATAAGGAACTTGGTTTAGAAAGTGTTGATTAGTTTATCAATTTTTGGCTCCGCAAAGTTAGGTGGTTCTTTGCTTACAAAGCTCAATTTGTATATTGAGAATTCTACTGAGCAGCTAGAAAGGAATATAGAATGGAGGGAATGAAGAAATTAAGGAGAAAGAAACAGATTTGAAGCAAGGAAGATAGAGGCAAAGGCGGGTAGTTTGGGATGATCAACAGCAAAATGACTTAAATGCCACTCTCTTCTGGACTTCAGCTCAGGCTTCTAGTTGCAGTATACTTGTGCCTTCAACAAATGCCTGTGAATTCCTTTACAAATATGTGCTCTATTTCTCTTTAGTGACCATTACACAGAGGGGGTGATGAATTATAATTATTTGTTTGAGTTGGTAGACACCTGTTTTCCAAATATAATGTCTGAAATTCACAACTGTAAAGGTAATATGCTCACGTTGAATTCTGTTTTTTTCTCCTAAAGTTCTGCCTTTACCACCTCAGTATTTTTTTTTCAGATTCTTGCTTTTAGTGGGCACACTTACATATTCATTAATGCACCATAATTACTGTACATTAAGTTTAGTACTTGGTTAACCAAGTACTAAATCAAATGCAGCAATGTATGCTACTGTACAGTAGCACTGCTGCATGACTATTTAGTAATGCTTACCGTGCATTAACCTAATACTACTGCGCAGTAGTGTATTAGCATGGTTTTTGCCTGGAACACTGCTACACAGTGTAATTGGGCTATTGCATGGTTAGCTTGTTATATAGACATGCTGAGTGTGATTTAATTTAGTTCCCCCAAATGAACTTCATATGAAGTTTAATTTTAAATAAAAATTGAAGCTTAGTAAAGTAAACGTATTTGAATAGTAAGATGAAAACAACCATAGTTTTTTTTCTCCTCTTTTCTATGTAGTCTCTCTGCAGTTAAATATCTTTGGTCAAATAAACAATTACATTATAATTCTTTATAACAGTATAAGGGTTAATGGAGCAAATAGATTTTCTTTATGGAGGAATTATTTTTTTACAAAAGAATTACATTTCAAAAAATTCTGTCAAGTAGAATGGTACTCGTTGACTAATTTTTCAGTTCAATGAATTTTGTTTCAGTGGGAATTGCACTGAATTCAGCCAAAATACTCTATTTCAATATAACCAGGGTGGCTTTTTTATTAGGTTTTTAAAGACAGGGTTTCAGAAGTTAAATTCTAATGGGGATCTATACTGTAGATGGCTTTGTACTGTTCACTGCTACCAGTTAAAAACAGGACATACACATTCTTTTAAAATAATAACAACTTATCCTGAGTAGATTATGCAATTTTATCCTAAATCAAAGACTAGTAATGTTATCTCCAGTCTCATTCACTTGCAAATCAGACCAGTCATATTTATTATTAGACAAATATTATTTGTAGGATTAGGTAAAGAGTTGCATCTCTTTTAGTGTTTTCCTGAAATTACTAACTTTTGGAATCAAATGGACTCCAGATATGGAGTTTTTAGATGAAAGAAATAATGAAAGTCTGCCAGGAAAAAACAAACACACAAACCTTTAAAGCCCACCAACTAGGTGAGATCTTCAGTGCCTGTATTAAAGGGAAGAACTGAAGTTAGGGGAAAAAAGAGATAGCAAAGGTCATCATCAGAGACCTGAAATAGTTTAAGAGGCAAGGTAATCCTCACATGATTTATTGCCTGAAAATGTGTTTGCTGCTAAAAGGCAGTAAAAATAGCGTAATTCATGAAATACTTAGTAAGAAACATAAAAGTAGACTGAAGATAGGATTGTTTCTCTTTGAACACTACTTCTAACTTTGTAACATATTCAGAGTTTAGGATTCGTTGAGGAGGCAGACTTCCTGGAATCAATGGGGGAATCCTTACAAGAGGGGTATAGTATCAGACGAACTTTTATTTTTCAGCAAATACTGTTGATACTGCTGGAAAAAATGTCCTCCTACTCTTCCTGCAGGAGGAAGAAAAATGAAGTGTACTTGTTTAGTAAAGATTGACAACCTGCTGATTTGCTTCAGGAACTTCTCCATCCTAGTGCCAGTTGGCAAATTGTGCATTTGTTCAAACATCAGTCGAGAGATTATGGACTAAAATTGTTTTGCAAACAGAATGTCCTACATGTGATTTTAATGAAGAGTATACAACATCTGGCATGTTATTTTAGAAGTTGAGCTCATACATTTACATAACTAGGTCTCTCTAGAAATGATTAATCTCCTGAAAGGTAAACAGTGGACTAACTGTCTGTAAAATTTACATCCCTGGTTGGCATACCTCTACATTTTATCTTCCTGAGAAAGACATCTTGAAATGTCTTTTATTTTTGTAGCTGATTTTTAAAGAAATGTCTTTAAAAGGATGTATTCGGTAAATGAATGCATTTGTCAGCAGGTCCTTCACACAAAGCCTTTACAAAAATTACCAAAATCTCCTCACTGTTGTTACAGCCAGTTCCACTTGGTCATTTTCTTTTGGGTCATAACATGGCTAAGACTGAAAGTCTTCTGGAGATGCTCCGAGATCTTCATTTGTCCTTCTTGTCTACCAGAGTCCCCATTATTGCTAGCAGTGCTGTTGTTGCTAGGCTGAGGATATCATGTAAGCATGGTTAGATTCATAAGTCAGGTAGGCATCCCAACAAGTAGGTTGTTTAAAAAGGAGCAATTAGAGCTTCCTCAGACAGCTCAGGATAGGGTTTGGGGGAAGGTACTGTTAAGCCACTTAACTCCAACCCTTTCACACCAAAAGCACCAAGTACTGCTTTAACTTGCTTGACTATGTAGGGGGAGGAGGGGACATCTCCTTTTTAAGTGGAAAAGCTTCTTGTTGTGAATTTAGATTTAGAATAATGTTATCTGCTAACTTATTCTTAAAACCAGTGTGTGTGCGCGCATGTGTGCGTATACCTTGAATCCTTTTTTTTTCAAGGTAATGGACTGAGAATCCATGTGGATAATTGGAGTAGTGGTGAATGTAGGACTCCACCGTCATACCTAAACTCTTTCTAGAGGTCACTGCATGTAGCAGAGAATGAATTTCTAGTCTTAATTTCTAGTAATAGCTTCAGGTGTTTAATTTTCAGTGGGCAAACTCTTAAACTGTCTGTGCACAATTTTTCCCCATAGAGTTTGAAAGCCTGAGGCATTCTTCTTTAGAATGACAGTGGCAGACAATCCTGTGGTGATGGCTCAATACACCTCTAACTATTCCACAATTGTCACCACAAATGAAGTAAGAGAATAAAATTATTCACTGACAGGCAAAAGAAACGTCTGAGTCATCCTCTGACTGTGTGACTTCAGTTCAGTGACATCCATGTGGCCAGAAAAGGAGTAGGACTTTGGGTCATGGTCAAATATACACTTGCCAAATTTGCAGAATACCTGTTAGGATGAAGGGGAAGCTAATACTTTTGAGAGCAATGCTTTATAAGGCAAAAAAATGTAGGCTTTCATGAATATTGATCAACTCTGAATCCTACTTGCTCAGTAGTAAAGGTTAATGACTTGCCATTTACAGGTAGGGGATGCTGCATCAAGAAATCCTTTTGAAACTTTCTCTCTCTCTCTCTCTCTATATATATATATATATATCATCCCAATGCCTTACTTCACAGTAATGTAATTTTATTGTATTTACTTCTGCTAATAGAAATGTGCAAAGCTCTTCCAACCGTTACCAGAATCAGATGTTTTCATTTTCTATAGATTTTTTTTTTTTTTTAATAGATAGTGGCTCAGATTCTCAGAAGGCTTGCAGCTCCCTCTACTCGTGAAAGCTGCTGGACTCCAAATCTGTATACTGTACATCAGGAAATGGGAGAGATGTTTTACTGCTGCTGCTGTGCACCTAAGGAAACAGCCTTACAATTTGCTGTGAGCTCTGCAGAAGTCCTGGCAGCAGAAGCTACACTAGAAATATACTCATGGTTTGATCCTGCTTTTGCTGAAGTCAGTGATGAAATATGTATTAAATCTTATATATGCTATAAAGCATACAATAATTCTAAAAACATCAGTATATAGAAAATACATGGACCAACTGACCAATAGGTAATCACGTTACATTTCCTTTTTTATCACTTTTTAAGAAACAGGACCACATGATTCCATAACCTTTGTATATGAATCTTTCCTAAACTAATACTAATTAGTATGTGATCTTTTCTAAATGCTCCCAATCACTAAAGCCTGAGCACCATTCACTGATTTACATTTTATTTGCTGTCTTCTAATCAGTAGCAATTATTCTCTTGATGATCACATTAGCCTTGAGTACAAATACTTTGTATCAAATTGAATGTCTGTCTGTTGATCTCCTGCTTAGATATCCATAGACTGTCCACACAACAACTGGGGTTTTTATGGATGCTTCTCCATACTCTCCTGTTTACACAAAAAGTTTTCCTGTCCATATCACAGTCTGTATGTGAAAATGGTTTCCTCATCTTTGGTAAGACACGGCACTTTTCTAGGCTTTTATCCTCAAGTCTGTGTTGGCTGAGAATTGCTAGTATCATGATGGCACTTACAAATGTTACCACTCCCTAGGGCTTTGAGTAGGGGGTTGAAATTGCTTTGACATTTATGCCTGTTTTTCCTTTCTGGAGTTAAAATTGTGTTACAAGGTGTTTATAAGCTCCAGAAGGGCTGCTGACTGTGACAGCCTGTGTCAGAGTAGATCAGACCTAACGTTCTTTTCTGTTTCTTTTCAAAAGGATTCTGAGGTTAGACATCCCTAGATAAGTTAGACTTCCCCTTTAATGTATTTTCCAGTTATCCACAAAGTTGTTTGGGGTTTACTTTGTCAGGCAAACATTGTTCCATTGTGGGAGAAGAGTTTGTGATTCTATCCTCCAAATGGCTGTAAAGTCAAAGAAATATGTGTTGTGTAGGGAAAATGCAGTACATTCTGGGCGGGATGTCACATGTAGGACATATGACAAAGTGGAACTGGGATTACCAGCATGAAACTTAAGAGGGAGATTTACCTTTTGTTTTAGAATTTAAACAAGCACAAGTTTAGGTGCAGATCAGAGGCTTTGGCTTTTGGTGTCAATTGTGAAACAACTGATTCCTAGTTATCCACATGTTTCTAAGCATTCTGCATGCCTCTAAAACTGATCTATAAGGATAATGTTAATTGTCCTTGTTTAGCAAAAATGGAGGCACTGGGAGGTTAGATGACTTATCCGAAGTTGCATCATGAATCAGTGGCGAAGCTGAGAGTAGAACATAGGAATCACAGTCCTCAAACCAATGGATCTTTTTACCAGCCTTGTAAGAAAAGTTTGTTTAGGACTTTTTACATTTAATTTCTCTCTGTCATATATCGCTGAAACTAGGCAATGCATTTGTGGTTGCCCTCATTCTAGCAGCTGGATATCATGAAGCCATTCTGAAAAGTCATCCTTCAATTGACAGCTTTCTTTGCTGGATTATCATACTCCTGGCTGATGAGCTCTCAACCACAGTTTTTTTCCTGACAAGTGTATTTTAGCACAGGTCTTTCAGCACACTCACATACCTCAGCAAATTGTCATATAAAAGTAATTTCCTTAACATTCTGGGAAAGGATAGGATAAACCTGATTTTGCTGTATTTCTCTTGGGTATGCAATATGTTTTTATGATTTTTTTTTTTGCGTCTAAAACACCTCCGTGCCAACAAAACAAAACAGAATGTAAAATCAGCTTAGCTGCTTTGACCCCCCTCATCTGAATTTGACAAACAGTTCTTACTTCAGCCTGAGTTGGCCCAACTGGCCTAGCGTAAACCAGAGTGGATGCTATTAAATAGCTATTTTCTGACCATTTCTGATGGCTATTAACAAAGTCTATAAACTTAAATTCACACACATACCTTTTCTCAGGCTACTGAAATATATATATATATATATTTTGGCTTCTGATTAGTCAGCTTTTAGTGACTTTCACAAATTGAAATGGGAGCTATAAACTATCAATTAGATAGACAATATAGAAAAAGGTATTGGAAAATATGGGTTAGTTAACAACCAGCACTGCTCTAGGCTACAACTAGATCTGGGCAGGTTACAGGGGTAGGTGGATGAGAACAGGATGGGTTTCAATACTAACAAGTGCAAGGTATTGCATCTGGAGAGGAAGAATCAGCAGCATACCTACAGGCTGGGCAATTCCCTTTTCATCAGCACAGAGGCAGAAAAGGAATTTGAAGTCGCTATTGATTCCAAGATGAACGTGGGCTGCCAATGTGGGGATGTGGCCAGGAAAACTAACCTTACTTTGTCATGCATCCATAGATGCATCTCAAGCAGGTCCAAAGAGGTGATCCTCCCCCTCTATGTGACATTGGTCAGGCTGCAGCTGGAGTACTGTGTCCAGTTCTGGGCACCACACTTCAGGAGGCATGTGGCCAATATGGAGAGGGTCCAAAGGAGGGCCACCCACATGATCAGGGGTCAGCAGGGCAGGCCCAATGAGAAGAGGCTGAGGGATCTGAACCTGTTCAGCCTTCACAAGAGAAGGCTGAGAGGAGATCTGGTGGCCATCTATAAACTTGCCAAGGGGGACCGTTAGGCAATGGGAGAGTTCCTGTTCCCCCGAGATCTACCAGGAGTAACAAGGAACAACAGCCATAAGTTGGCTGAGAGTAAATTCAGGCTAGACATCAGGATGCACTACTTCACAGTCAGGGCAGGTAGGAGCTGGAACCAACTTCCAAGGGAAATGGCACTTGCTCCTACCCGAGGGGCCTTCAAAAGGAAGCTATGCAATCACCTAGTGGGGGTTGTTTGACCCCAGCATTCGTTGCTACCAATGGCAGGGGTCAGACTTGAAGATTTGCTTAGGTCCTTTCTGATGCTACCAATTATGAAACTATGAAACTACATTTTTTTTATTTGATTGTTTTGAAGAGTGTAATAGGTTAGGGCTAAGCTGGGAGTTAACATTGTGGCCTCAAGAAGCAGTAATGTTTAGCCCCGTGCTTCTGGGACAGACTGGGACCCAAATAACTCAGGTACACTATTCATTTTCTTTCTCCCCTCTTGCTGTGTATCTGTGATAGACTACAACCTCCCCAAGCCAGCTGAACTGTACTGATTGGTATATTAGTTTGGCAAAGCCAAGGCCCCACCTAGTCTTTGGCCCTGTGCTTCCACTTCTTGTTGACTACAAGAAGTAGAGAATAAAGCCTGCATATAAAGGCAAGCACAGGTGACTCCAGTAGAGGTTCAGTGGTGCTGTTGCAGCCCCCGTCCCACTTTCAAATTGGCTCACACCCCAGAAGCTCTGGTTTGGTTTGTTTTTAAAGTTCAAAATCACACAAGGATCCCTTTCCCCCACCCTTTTTCCCCTTCATGCTTAGATGCATGTCCCTTCCCTTCTCCTGCCCCCACTCCTCTTCCTGCTATTACTATACTACTGTTCCCTGTCCTGGGGACTGGAGATGCTTCCAAGATGTTCATGCCTACTCCAGCCAGGCTATGCAGGGGTCATCTTAGCTGAGAACAGTGACTACAGCAGAGGTGATGGGCATGAGGGTTTCCCCATCCCAGGCATACTCTTACCAGGAGAGGGTTGGGTGGGGGAATGCACCCCTGTCCATCTCTGCTGCTGTCAGTGTACATGTCCTAGCTAATCTAGCCCTGTTATACCCTGGCTGGAGCTGGCCAGAGGGGCTTTGGAGCCCTGCTGGCTTGCAACAGTGAGGAAAGCAGTAGCAGCAGGAGGGGGAAAAAGAGGATGTGCCTCTGAGTAGGAAGAGGAAAGAGAGAGTCTTACCTGCTTTTGGGACTTGAAAAACATTCCCAAAGGGTCCAGCATCACAGTCTGGGTGTGTGTGTGTGCGGGGATGGAGGTGGGAAGGCAAACAGTGTGTTGCAGCCACCCGTCCAGTGAGGGTATCTGATTCTGCAACCCCCTTTGTCAAATTCTGTATCTGCTCCTGGAATCATGGAGTTGATTTCTAAGAAAAAATGTTCTTACCAAGCTTTTGGGTGCAGTCACCCTTCTTCAGGCATGGGGATTCTCTGCTGTTCTGAGATTCCAAGGAATGTGAGAAGCTAAAACTGTGGCAGGATGTCAGTAAGAGTGTAAATAGGTAGAAATTAGAAAGGCAAAAGGTAGAGCAGGGAAGGGAGGACGAAGGAAGCGGAGGGGGAGAGGCCAAAGGGTGACACTGCACTGGTAATAATACAAGATAGAAAATGCAGGGGAAGAGTGGGACTGAGTGTAGCAGATAAATAGTGGAGAGGTACCTGGGGAGTCAGATGTCAGGCAGGTTTTGTAATGCCATAAATCCGATGTCTATATTGAGTCCATGATTTTTTTGTATCCAGTAGATTTATGAAGTGAAGTTCATAGGCTCTTCCATGAAAGGTGTTTTGTAAGTTCCCTTTGAGCATTAGAACTGAGAAATTGGAGAGGGAGTGATTTTCCTGTGAGAAGTGTGCCCCCACAGGTAGTTGGGTATTCTTGTCTTTGATAGATTCTGGTGTGTGTGTTCATTTTGGATTTATGACACATTGGATTTATGACACATTACAACCTGTCTGACACCTGATTCACCAGGTACCTGCCTGACCTGACCTCTTACATTCTTCTTTTCCTTTGTCTTTTCTCCCTTTCCCTCCCCTACTTTTCTGCCCCTTGTCTTCCTGATTTCTAACTATTACCTTTATGTTCACTGACAGCCTTCCTGTTTTTCACTGACAGCCTCTTTTGTACTTGGTATTATTACCACTGTAGTAGCTCCCTTTGGCCCTATCATTTCCCTGCTTTATTCCCTTTCCCTTCTCTGCTTTATCTTTTGTGTTTCTAATTTCTACCTATTTACATTCTCACTGACATCCTGCCACACTGTTAGCTTCTCACATTCCTTGGAGTCTCAGAACAGAAGAGACTCCCTATGCCTGAAGAAGGGTGACTAGGCCCAAAAGCTTGCTAAGAACTTTTTTCCAACTATTCAGCTGGTCTAATAAATGATGTCACACCTACTCAAAGAACCTTGCCTGAATTTGTACTACATACTATAGCCAATTAAAAAATAGCATTGATAACATAACATTGTTCACCTTTTCCAAAGTATTTTAATTACTCCCTAAATTAAAACAAAAAATAGCAATCTACAAATACAATTGATAACAGTCAATGGAAGCAAGTGGCTGTTAATAACAACTATTGATGGTTAACTGGATAGCAGGCAAAAAGGGAAGTTGTTCTTCAAATCTTATTCTGAAAAGGTTTTGGATTGAACTGTCTTGATCAAAAAAAAGTTTCTATAAGTTCCTTTACAAGGTTCTTCATACTACTAAGCTTTGTAGAGTTAAATAGAACTTTGTAGAGCTTAAAATTTGTCCTAAACATTAGAATTGAACATAGATATTTCCAAAAGAAAAATAATTAAATCAAACACTATTCCTTCCTTTTCTTAAACCCCAAAGATCTCTGTAGGCACAAAACCCATCTTTAACTTAGCTTGTTATTGAAAGATATGGCATTATTGAACTAACCTGCTGCCCCTAGAACATTCTGAAAATGTCAGCATTCAGACAATTGTGACATGATAGGTGCTAACAGACATGCAGCCTACTTGTCTAACTCATTAAGCATCACAGACCGTGTCATGAGTTAGACTGACCCTCAGATATTCACTGTTGTGTTGTGGGTGTGGGGGATCAAGCTCTGCTTTGGAGCTGATTCAGCTGAGGACCTGCGTGTCTGCAACTTCTCTTTCCTAGCCCTGCCTCCCCACCTCTCAGCTCCAGTGCTGTCTACGCAATGGGACATGGGGAGATGGAAGGGGATGAAAGTCAGGATGGGGTTTGCCCAGCCTGTGCTGGAGTGAGGTGGGTGGATTGGAGCCCCTCAAACTTGACCCCTCCTCCCCCAATCAAGGCTGCAGCCTCCAATCCACCCATCTCCACTCCAGTGCAGTCTGGGCAAACCACAGCCTGAGCTCCCTCCCCTCCCTTCTCCTCTACTCCAACCATGTAGACAGCACTAGGGTCAGGCAATCAGAGAGAAGTCAATGAAGGTGCTCCACTTTAGAGCACCTTCATCAGAACCCTCATATATTGGGGGGTTAATTTGTCATGGAGCTGAGGATTTTTAAACCACTTTGCAGCAGTGCATTTCTATTAGGGCATGGCTATAGAGCACTTTCAAGGGGCTGATTATACAACAAATGTAACTTGTGTCTGCATCCTCTTTTTACAAAGTTACTGTAGAGCAGGGTCATCAAACTCATCAGACCCTGTGGGCTGGATGAGTAGTGTGTGGCTGGTTCGTATACAAGACTGAGTTTGTAGACTTTCTATTGCATGGCGTGTGGGTCCAGTCCTAGACCCACTGACCAGCTGACGGGACTCTACAAGCTGTATCTTACTCATGAGCCATATCTTTAACACACCTGCTGTAGGATATTTGAAATGATAATGTTTCATATTTCTTCTGGCCTGTATATAATTAATTTTAATAATAACTTTCCTTACATTTTAAAACTACTTCAGCTTCTGCCTTCAAAACAAGTACATTTTGGCCTTGGCCATTGTGAGGTGTTAGGCATATTGCTTGTTAAGATAACCATTTCCAGAGACAGCATGTATTTATATTGGATGCAAGCAGATGGAATGTGGAGTTTCTAGTGCAGTTGTTCTTTGAAACACTGCTATTAAAATCTGTTTAGTACAAATTACAGTGATGCTGTTGATTTTTTTCCTAAATATTTTAAACTAAAATGAAAGGGAGCTGTTCTCTTACCTATTGTAGATATTCCATTTTACAGACTGTATACATGCATTTCTTGAAAGTGTGGACACTGCAATAGGGATCAGTAAGGTGCTGGGTTGCATATTTACAAGAATATTGTAGACTAGAGAACCATCATCTATGTGTATGTGGAACCACAGATTATTGCTTCTACTTTTGCCGGATACAAATATGTAAAGTAGCTGTTTGAACTCAGAATTATGTTTGCATTTTTTTTTTCCAAATTAGAGCCACAGTAATTTGTCTTCTGTCTCTCTCCCTTCTCCTCCCTTCCCTTCTCCTCCCTTTCCTTCCTTTTCCTTCCCAAGAAAGGAAGGAAAAGAAGACTACTGAGGGTCACATTGGGTAGAATTTAATTTTTATTGACATTTGTATCTTACTTCTGAGGTTTGGGGGAGAAAAAAAGAAAAGGAATCAAATCAGGTTAGACAAGTACAAATGAGCCAATATTGCTTAGAGCTGCATGAACACTGAAACACCTAAATCCAAGTTAAACAAAAGTAAGCTAGAAGCTCGACCCAACATTTGAGTTGTAGGCAAAACTGCAATATTGATTGAGAGGCTCTTGGAAGTATGAAACTAGAACAAGAAAAAGAAAAAATCTCTAATGTATTTTACCAAGATACTCATTGAGACTAAGTTAGACTTTAGAAAGATTTCAGTCTGTCTCTCGTAATGCGGTTCATAATCAATGCCCAAGCCATGCATGTTAGTTTAAAATTATAATGCTGCAAGTTTTAGCCACTACATATAATTTAGCACAGCATGGTATCTCAGGCATTTCATGTTGTAAAAGCTAGTTGGTTTTAGGGGATTTTAACATTTGTATAGGATAAACCTGCTGCATAAGCAGATAATAATGGTTTGATTTAGAAGTTGGAGCTTGACTGTTAGAGTCCCTGAAGTAAAAGTAAGTCCCATAATTTATCCCTTAAGTTAAAAAATAAAAATCCATCATCCACTCCATTAATGCTTGCCCTGCATCTCTACTCTCCTATGCAGCCCTTATTTCTTCTTTTAAATCTAGTAATTATTTACATCCTTTTCTGAACATGAAATCTCGCTTAACAGTCTAGATTGTGAAACCTCTGGTGCTGCAGCAGCTGCTGTTTTCCTGGGCAGATATGTATGATTTTATAAATTTTAGAGGAAGTAAAACATAAATTCCCATTTTTGCACTAGCATCTGTGATACTTAAAAAAAAAAAAAAAAAAAAAAAAAAAAAAAAAAAAAAAATAAAAGTTTCTAAAAGTTAAACAAAAAAATTGCAAAAATTAAGGGGTGGCG
>JAGPOW010003685.1:12541650-12561750 GCA_030014935.1 Caiman crocodilus
TCTTCTGGTCCTTAGATGCTAGTGTGTTTAAAATAACAAAGAGGTAGAACATAATGTTTTCATTTCATAATGTATGTGGACATCTAATAAATTAATTCTCATAAACAGATGCAAGTACTAAACTGGCAAGTGGAAACAACTGAATTAATTATACCATAAAATATTGTTTTGTTTTCATTTTTAAGATTTTTTTTAACAAATTGGAACATCACATTAAACAATGGTTGCAAATCTATTTTTTTAGTTACTGTACTTCAGAGACCATGTATATTTATATTTTAATCATCACATACACAATGGGTACATCTACACTTGCATTTACTCTAGTGCAAGTTAACCTAGAGTAAGGGTTTTTGGGCAGGCATCTACATATGCAGGGTTTAGGAAAAGGATTTAGACCTAGTTCCCTGCAGCCCTGAAATGGGCCCCTGTCACCACTGCGGGGGAGCTCTAGGCTCCAGCTGCAGCTGGCCAGCATCTGGCAGCCCTCTTTAAAATCAAGCCCTGCTTGCTGCACTCTGGCCAGCCTCCTCCTTGCCCAGGAGAAGCATGCCAAGCTCAGGGACACCATGTGGCCCAGAAGGAAGCAGACACTCTGCCTCCTTGTATTTTGGCTGCTCCAGTGCCTGTCCCTGGCAGTGACAACCAGTGCCCTGGGCTCCTAGCCACCATGATCATCTTGCTGGCCCACCTGACCCATAGCTGACTCACCCCACCTGGCTCCCCCATGCCCAGTGACTGCTTGCTTGGCCACAGTGGACAATCCCAGGGCCACTGTGCAGCTGTCACCACTAGAGATGCTGATATGGGGCTCTGTGATACCACCGTTGGGGGCACCACTGGCCTCCTGGGCCTCCACCCCCACTGCCTCTGGGCCTACCATGCTAGCCAGGACTGGTGGTAGCACATTGTCCAGCACACCTGGGATGATGAATAGTAGCTGGACAGCTTCTGCATGACCTTGGCCACCTTTTGGGACGTGCTCCAGCAGCTCTTGCTCTCTCTGTAGACAGCTAGCTGTCCCCCACTACACTAAAGCTGGCTGCCAGCCTCTGGTACATTGTACACCTCTTCAGTGTGGGCAAGACCACCACTAGGGAGACTATTCTGGAGGTGTGGGACCCTCCAGGGCATGCTGGGGCACGTTGATGACCTCCTGGCATTGGTGGCGGGGTTCCATGCACTAGGATTATCCCAGCGTATCAGGGCCCTGGATGGGACCCACATCCCTGTCACCTGCCTGCCCCCAGAGACCAGCCCTAATACAGCTGCAGGGGATTTTACTCCATGGTCCTGGAGGCCATGGTGGACCACTGGCAAATTCTCACATGAGTGCCCCACTGCTTGGTAGGCAGTGCTCATGATGCCTGCATATTTTGCAATTCTGACTTCTGGAAAGTGGGCATTTCATGCTGGGGGTACCAGACCTGCAGGTGGGTGCCATCATGGTTCTGCCCCATATCATTGTAGTCCCTGCCTACCCACATCTTCCCTGGCTGATGTGGCCCTACACTGGCCACCTGCACCCCTGCTAGGCCCGCTTTACCTTGTGCCTGGGCTGGAACTGCACCCTGGTGGAGCGTGCCTTTGGCTACCTGAAGGGCCGCTGGCACACTCTCACCACCAGCCTCAAGGTCACCAAGGGCAACTTCTCTCAGGTCATCATCACAGCCTACCTGCTGCATAACATCTGCGAGGCCTGGGTGGAGCTGTTCCATGAGAGCAGCCATGGCATGTGGAGGATGCCTGGCAGCAGGAGCACCACCTGTGGTGGCAGTGACAGTGGCAGCCCCCTCCCTCCATCAAGGCACCAGGAGAGGCAGGTGCCTTAGCATGCTGCAGCACACTGCTGGCCTCAACAGCATTGCCCTGGCAATTGTGCAGCACTATAGTGCCAGGAAGCTGTGCAGGGTTGCAGGCAGGTCTGCAGAGCTCAGCTGTGGTCTGCCAAGGGGGATACCCAGGGCATGAAATGCCTTCAGGCTGCCTGTGGTGTGTGCTTCAATGTCTGCAGGTTTTTTAGCTTGCAGATGGAGGTTGCCAGCCCTGGATCAAGAAAGGCTCTTAGCCTACAGCCCTGGGGCTGACCTCAAGCTGGCCCCCTAGTGGCTGGGCAGACATGTCCACGTGTGCATTTCTATGTACTAACTAATCCCTCTCAAATTTGCTACTTGCATTTGCAGGTAGCAAATTTTAAGTAGGATTAAGGGTTTTTACTGAATGCTAAGTGTACACAGGTGTAGATGCATGTGCTTTCTGCACAGTGAAGTGTGCTAATACACAGTAACACATCTGTGTAGATGTGCTATACGAGTAAGATTTTCAGAGATGTCCAGTTTTAACCTTCTTCTGTTGCCATTGGCATCAGCTGTTGAACAAGTAGTCAGGCCAATGGTGAAAAAGCTTCTGAAAATGTCTTTTATACTTTTACTGGGAAATTAAATGTAGAATAGTGAGAAAATTCATCAGCTTAGCGTAAATGTTTTACCATTCTCCATTTTATATACATTAAGAGGAATCATATGTAAAAGTTCACATAGAAGCCCTGGTATGGCTATGTGTACAAGATGGATGGAAACAGAAGGTCTAAGTTGAGGCATATGTATACATGAATTAATGTATACATATACATTGCATACACACACATGCATGCACACACACCTGTATAACCTTATAATTCTATGGTGAGTGATCCACAAATGGGATATTTTTTTATCAAGATCATAGTCAGATTCATTCAGTACTGTCAGAAAGATGTATCTGAGTCATTGATCAAACTTTGTTAAGCCTGGCGAGGAAATGCAGAAGCTTAGCTAAAATGACTAAAAACTAATTGTATAGAGTAACCATGTATTATTTTTGCTATACATTCTTTCTTTTTGAACAAAGCTCAAAACTAAATCCTAAATGATTTTCTCAGTCCTCTCCTAGATAAGCTGGAGCCTTTAGAGGAGAAACAAAAGAAACAGAGTGCAGAACAAGTATAAGCAATAGAGGGTCATTTTGTTGTTGTTTTCCAGTTATGGTGGCCCTTCTGCTTTTGCTCTTACAGACGTAACTTTCTTTCTTGACTTAACATATTTCACCGTATAAAAATACAATTAACTAAAACATATGGGGTACTTGTACCACAGCATGGTCTATAAAAATTCAAAGGGACTTAATTAATTGGAATACCAGGAAACAGCATGTTTCTACAAGCAGAGTAAAATTCAAGATAATGATTTTAACCTAATTTATGTTTTAAGTATTTGAAAAATTAGATGATTGTAGAAACAGCTGGATCTCAAACTTTTGTCTTTAAGGCAATATTTTGAGGCCTTCACTGCAGGAAATAATGGTATGAAAGATACAAATAACTTGTATTGGATACCAACAGAAAAACATGCAACTAAACATAATGCAGCTAGGTTTTTGCACTGTTTTTGCACATGCTTTGTTGAAAAGCAATTTTATTCATGTTGTGGAAGAAACTACCTCATCTAAATGCTTGTGACAGTTCAGAATAACTTTCAACACTAGTATAATTTTTATTATTGATTACAACACTCAGAAATTTTATTTTTCAATTAGGTTTTACACTTACATGGAGGAGGAGATGCATCCACATGAGAAACTTTTATTGCAGATTTTAAAATATATTAACATGGAGATGTCTATTTTATGTTTATATTAGACATTTATTGGGTTATAAATACACAGTATCATGGGTATCAATACTGTACATTAGCTGAAATCATCGAGCACTTTGAATCTTATTCTTTTTGGTGTTTACAAATAAGTGTAATATTTTGCTGTCTGTTTGGTGAATTCCAATGAGTGAAGCATGTTAATAAGCTAAGCCAGAAGTTACACACACTGTGACCCTATCTTTCAAGAGTAATATTTGTTATGTAGTTTTAAGATTTTTCCTCGAAGAAAAAAGCTTGGTCAGACCCTCAGATTAAAAGCTTGTTGTCTAAACTGTCCCTCCAATATTCATCAGAAATAGAAAACATCCCATACTAATACAGATGATCCCTTTCCTCAGAAAGTGATCCTTATTTATTTACTAGTTGCGGATTTTTTTGCCCTTTTTACTATCACTGTGAAGTTGATAGACTTTGAACTAATATGAGAGATTAATTTTGTGGTACTAGAAATCATGTTCACTTGTGGCTAATGGTTTATTGTCAGATGTTTTACAGTTGTTGGTCCTACATACCTGCAAAACTTCCTGACCATGATCAGTACTGGTTTAAAAAAGAGAGAGAAAACACAGAAAAAAACCTATCATGAATATACTTCATTTCACATTCTAAACCAGTTTGACATCTGGTAAATTCTGTAGAATTTTTCATAAGTCTTAATGTTTTAGCTTGTCCCATTATAAATACTGTGCTATGGGCACTTGTTATTGTTGCAAATAGCAAATATGGGTTCCTGAGAATAATTAAATTAACATATTTGAAAATATTACCATAGTTTTGCATAATGCATACTCCCTGATCAGCTAAGAATTCCCCTGGCTTGGAGAATTCTCAGCTGATATTATTAAGTTCGTTCCTATTCCAAATGCCCCTATGTAGTATTTAAGGGATATACTGTGAAAGGGAAAGACTACCAATCCTCTGCTGATACCATATGCTTATGTTCATGTTCTCATGGTGGAATAAGTTCAAACTGTTCCGCATATTTCACAAATGTCAAAATTTGTGGCTAGAACAAGGGTGGTATTAATTTGTGATGCTATTTAGCAGTGGACATCTGTTTTATGTGGGAGAGTGTCGGAAGCTCCAGGCTGCCCAAAGCTTCCTGCACTGCCCAGTCACCTTGGGAACATCCTCTGGGAGCCTGGGGGCTTGATTCCCACTCAGGATTGGGTCCATCACATCCCCAGAGGATCCACAGAGCTTCCCACACTTACAACGCGGCACGGTGGGGAATTTCAGGGCATGTCTTCATAAGTGGGGAAAGTTGGGGTTTTCCCAGTTGCAGAGATGCGTCTCCTGGGATCTCCTGACTTTCCCTGATTTTGGAGACAACCCAGAGATCCCAGAGATAAATCTCTGCAAGAGATAAACCTCCCAACTCCCTCTGCTTATAAAGATTTGCCTTGAGATTCCCTGTGGTGCCTCTTGATAAGTAGGGAAAGGCAGGGAGGCATTCCCTTGAGGAACCAGTCCTGCATGGGAATTCCTGCATGATCAAGCCCCAAGAGAACATGTCATCCATTGCCCAGCAGCAGCAATGAGTAGGACAACAGGTGATGTGGATTTTAATTATCTGATGAAGTGGATTAGCTGTTCTGGGACACATCCTGGCACAGATGATTCGCTTCATTTAGCAACTTCTATTTCTGGCCAAGCTATTGGAGATTTGACAAGAATGTGTGGCATCTATCAGTTGAATATTTCTGTCTTCCTCCCATGATAGTGGAAGTAAAGAGAATCTGCCAAAGAACTATTCTGCCTTTCTCTTTTATTTTGCTGTCACTAGAGTCAACACTAGAAAGTAGCCCCTTAAATGAAAAAGTCACTGGTGTCTTAAATCATGACTCAGAGAAGTTCGAGTGTTAGTGTAGTTCAAATAATTTATTTTTCAGTAGCGTTTTATAAATCACTTAAGATCTGAATTTCATTATGAAATATTACTCTCCTCCCCACTAAATATGTTCATTGTCATTAACATTACCTCAGCCAGAGATAGACAAGGCTTCTAGGGACTAATTCTCTATTGATTAGAATTTCTTTCAATAGATTTAGCTAATAGAATGCCAAATGCCTTATTTACACAGGGCATCCTCCACTGATGCTAATGCTGCTTTGATTGAAATGTATATATTTTATACGTTTCTTCAAGATAAAGGGTTTTTTGGTTGTAGGCATGTTGGTCGAAAGACCTAGGCAGACAAGGTTCTTTGGGTAGATACTCCCTATGCCTGACAAAGTCGACTGCACCCAAAAGCTTGCTAAAAACTTATTTTTCCAACTACTCAGTCGGTCTAATAATATATCATGTCTACCCAAAGAACTTTGCCTTCAAGATAAGGAACATTTCTGGAAAGAAGTCTTAACAATTCTTTGCAAAGGATGCTAAAGCCATCCTTTTTTTCTCTGTATGTGAGAGGTGAAAACATATTAAAGATAAAGCAACCTTTCTAGGCAGTTGATTTGCCCAGGACTACAGAGGGGCACTAAGCATTTGACACATGCATAAGGACCTGCCCTGCAAAATACATCACAAGCTCTCCATAGTACCACTTTGCAGAAATGCAGCAGCTTACTGTGGGTTAACTTCATATTTGAATAGAAACAGATTGGTGACATTCATCTCTGCCGCAGACAGCTGTCGGAGTTTGAGGACAAAATACACTTCTCTATAAACTATGTTTAGGAAAAGCTACTCTTCCATGAGTGGCTATGAGCTATAGATTCTGTATAGTCTTGGATTGTGCTGCCCTTCCCCTGGCTGTTATTGAATTACCCTTCTTTATTACTCATTTGCCTTCTTTTCAGCAGTGTAAGGGGCTGTTACATTTATGAAGTCTTACCATGGGGATTAGATATGTGGAAGATGTTGTACTCTCACCACATGTCTGTGAATTTCAGTCTTGGTGAATAAATAAATGCAAGGTTTGATAAAATAGTTAATATGTATATGAATAGATAGATAAATGAATACATGAGACCACTAATGATATAAACTGTAAACTCTAAGTTTCTCAGAGACTTATTTTACAAACAGATAAGCAGTTCCTCTTCTTAGGTACTTTCCATTAAGAATGTTATCCAATCGGCTACGTGATACAAGAAAAAAAAATTCAGTTCTAATCTCCTCAGGCAAGTGGTATTCAATTATCCTTACCATTTAAAAAGAGACATATTCTAAGCATTTAGAGTGCTTGCATTTTTGGCATACAGCCTAGTTATATGAAGACTAATAAAAAGCTATTCCAACTAAGGCAGTGATTTTTGACCTTTTTTCATTTGTGGACCTGTTTGGAAATTCCAAATGGAGGTGCAGACCCCTTTGAATTGTAAATGTAGGTATTCACATAGTTTTGATTGATCCTAGTCATCTTTCACAGACTCTTAGACATAGTCTGCAGATCCCCAGGTCCACAGAAAACTGCTGAACTCAGTCATTCAAACAGAGTAGCCTGAGTAAAGACAGACAAAATACTGGGGGGAGGAGTGGGGGAGAAAAAAGGGTTATTAGAGATGAACAAGTCATCTGCAAATGTTTCCCATCTACCAAAAAATGTGCTCATTCTGGTAGTTTATCTAACATATTGAAATTAGGTCAGAATACAAAAATGAATGAGATTTGCACGTGTGCATGCACACCCACACCCATACACCCCTGCACACAGCCACTGGGAATTAATGAGACCTTTTCCTACATGTTGTAGTCCTTTGAGTACTCTTTTCTCTTTCCAATTTTTTCAGTAGCATGAAAGCTTTCCTTGTGTTATATAAATGGCCTCTTGGAACTAAGGAGGTACAGATACTGTCTATTTCCATATCACCTGGAATGGTATCAATAGCTTATCAATACCCGTCTGTCCAAAATCTTATCATTAAGCCTGCAGTCATGGATGACTGGTGCCTCTTGAGTCTGGAGGGGCACCAGATTGCTGACCTGGGGGCTCCCCCAGCAGCCAATCACTGACCTATGTGCACCCCCTAAAATGTGTTAGTTTTATGTCACCAATGCCTGCAGTCCTCCAGTCTACTAGTCAGGCCTTTCTACATTTACCTACCTCTGTTGCCAGAAGTTCTCTCTGGTGGTAGACAGCAGCCCACCCTACAAAGCCCGCAGAATGCATGCACATCCATGTGGTTTTAGCATCTGTGCACATTTACATGGCAGTAGCTGTGCCCCCACAGGATAACATGCATCCTGGGAAAGCACCAACTGCTGAAGGGACTGTGGCAGGTAGCAGAAGGTATGAGAGTGTCTGCAGGGACCTTCTGCTGGATCTTGGGCAGCTACAGAGAAGTTACTTCACTAGGTGGAGGTGGGGAAACCTTTCTAGTAGAAATGAGGATTTTCTATCAGAGAGGCGCTCTGTCAATATCCCCATCACCTCACAGGATTGTTGTGAAGATAAATGTATGTGACACTGAGATATTTATAAATGACAGAAATACCCACAAGGAAATAAATCTTATTTTATTCACTGTAGAAATTAAATTATTTGTGAAGAAAGGCATATGGCAAATGAATTAGGAGAGTAAAAAACTTTTCTACTAGCTATCCATTCAATGAGCCACACCCATCTAGTGAGTCTAATTTTTCTACTAGAAAAATGGTGTGTGGGTATGTAATACAATTCTTGCAATATAATGCATGTATACTGTGCACAAAGGGGCCATATTCAGGTTGCCTGAGCAGCTCTAAATCTGGCCTTTTCAATTTTTGAGGGTTTTTTTTGTGCAACCTTAATATTATATTAAGAAATCAATATGTATAAAAACATTATGTTGTGCTAAATGTCTAAAGTAGACTAGACATTTCTTAAATATGCAGAAAAAACCTACTCTTGCCAAAAATCATTTACAACCTAGTAAAAAAATAAAGCCAAACAAATCTATATGCATGCACACATACGTGCATATGGATGTATAAAAAGGGTATCGAGGGAAGGGATACAAAATTGAAACAAGTCATCACGCTGACAATTGGCATAATTCGTTAGTTTTACTTTTTATGCATTTATTTTTAGAAATAATAAGGATAACAATGACAACAAAAATAAAAAGGAAATAAATGGATTTTCATATGGAAAAATAAAAAGGATACAAGGGGGGAATGGAGGCAAGTCTTTGCCATCCACACCTAGTTTTCCAGCACTTCCACAATATAAAGTTATTGTGAATTGTTTTTGGCTTCTCACACATGGCTGATTTATCACTTATTGTGTACTTAACTTCCCTCTTCCTGGTTCTAAGTGGGTCAGTATACATACTTCTTCAGCTAAGTTTGCTATGAGATATTACCTTCCCTTAAAGAGATAAAGATCTTTGGAACATAAGCAGTTAAGGCATTTGTAATTGGGAGCATGCACTCCAGTACTCATAGCACTTTCTGGTGGCCGCTTGGGAAATGCAGAATTAGTTTATGTTGTTTCCTGTACTGATTATATAGCAAAAGAGTATTTATACTGTTGTCCCCATAGCCCCAACAGTCTACATCAGGCCAGTCATAAATTCTCAGGTCATGGCACATGTTTCTTTCAAAAGTCTAGTAGCCCAGGAAAGTTCAAGACTCCCAGTGGATCAAATTATTATGGGGCTGAACACTAATGCAACTCCTTGACCTTACTTCTTCTTTTACCTTTGTCCTCAGTGACTGCATGGTTCACAGCAAGCCAAATGTCAGGTATTTCAAATAACCAGTTTGTAAAGAAATTCTGTCACATTCTACCAAACACATGCAGCACAAAGCTAGCCTTCACTTCATTGTTGGAATTATACTAAACCAAGAAATGTGGCATCTATGTCATGACTTTTCAGTTTTGTCCGAAAACATCCTGGTGAAGGTTGCTTTCAACTGTATATCAGCTGTGACATGGATGTTGCCATTCAAATATCAGTGACCTGTAGATAAACAATAAAGGAGGCTGCTTGCTGTTTGTTTGCTTGTTTTTGGAATTGGTTTAAAAATTCAAGGCCAGATATACCATCTCCAATCTCCACGCTAACTTGCCCACATCAAACACTAACTGGAACCGGATGCCAAAATTTAACCTTGTATATATAAAGTAATACCTATAACACTAGGATCTCTCCATGAACACCAGCATTCAGGGTAGTGAATAGCAACATAAGGAGATGAAGACAGTTTTCTGTTATTTTAAAATTCTGTCTGCTAATTGACTGTTTGTGGTTATAAAAAATGGTTTAAACTTAATGAAACAAGTTCTCTGTTACATATTTACCCCACACGGTCTCAATGATTTCCTCCAAGTTAACTAATAATATGATTATAATCATCACCTGCACCAACTATTCTGCTCAAGCTCAAACTTGCAAAAAAAAAAAATATTTACCTAACCATGATATCTACTTCCTGATTTAGAAAGAAAAACCTAAGCTTTAAGCTGTCCTCGCAATATTCCCAAAGCTGCTGATACCATTCTCCAGGTGACAAGGAAATTGGTAGTATCTGTACTTTCTTAGTTCATTGAGGCTATTTAAATAACACAAGCAAAGATTTCCTGTTCCTGAAAAAAGTAAATCAGAGGAAGCAATAGTGCATGAAAAGTCCCCACACAGATAGACTGCACATCTCATTCGTTTTTGTATTCTGTCCTAATCTCAACATGTTAGTTACATATTAGTAACGTATAAGAAAGGCACAAGAATTTGACAAAGCTCATACTACTGCCCCAAATATTTCCCCTCTCGGGCTCAATCCTGACATGAAGCCCAAGTGGTTTGTGGCACTGCACACCTCTTTGTTGTGCCACACAGTGCACACCCAGCATGCTACAACATGCCCTGCACTTCAGCTTTGCAGTGTGGGAGGAAAATATGATACCGGGAAATCCTGGTAGCAAAAAAATCCACACCAAAAAAATAAGCAGCATGTGCACTGGCAGGCACAGAGGCTTGGTCCTCCCCGGAGAGGCACTGGATGGCATCCAGTGCCTCCCCTTCTCTCATTGTCCTCCAGCTTCTCCAGTATGCCAGGAGCTGGGAGGAGCAGTGAAATGGCAGTTTCCCCAAAGTAGGGCATTTTGTTATGCACCAAAGCTCGCGTGCAGGGGCATGCACAGCAGCAAAAAAAATTGTGCTGCTACTTTTTTGGTCCCTGTAAGCGCATGCCCCTGCATGTGAGGAAGCACCCTCAGTGTTGAGCTGGAACATCAAGGACCATCCTGTAAGATGGATGGCTAGTCCTAAATGTGTAACCTGATCAAGTATGTTGAGGAAAGGGGGTCTCAATATCTAATAATACGAGCATGTTTTCACTAACCACTGTTTCATGCTTAGTCCTTGAGAGGTGGGGGCAGGAAGCTGCGCACGCTTTTGCACTTCATCTTTTTTTTAACTTTATAATAATAAAAAAAAAGTTTAAAAAGCAAAAACATTTTTAAAACAACCCCCCCTCAAAAATAGTGTTTGTGTACAAGTTCTGTCCTGTCCCTCAGGGCACTGGTCAATAACTGAAAACTCTTGTTGACATGAGAAGGAAACAAGAGGCGGATTGTCTCCTAAATAGTAGAAATTTCTCTGTCTTGGTCCCAATCCTGGGGCTAAGGCGCTAAAAGGTAATATGGCCTCATTCAAAATAGTGGTTGAAAGGCATCTATAGCTTTTTAGGTAGCTTTAAACAAGGCTTCTGGTATGACCAGGTTTAAATAAGATGTGCTGAATCTATTTACAAAAAATAATATCTTACAGGACATCCAAAAGCTAGATTTGTGTCCAGGAGTCACCTCCTCTCTTCCCCCAACTGTGCATATTTCTTGGAATAACTCATTCTCATGTTCATCTCCCATGGCAGCAAATTCTGAAATAACTTCTGTATTTGCACTTGCATGCCTCTGCATATTTTTACCGTGCACATGATATGCTAGACATTCAAATATTAGTAACAGAAATTGTTCAAAGGTGGCTTCCAGATTTATCTGCTTTGTATTACACAATAGATGCACCACTTGCATAGTTTTCCAATATTATTACTATTAACAGTAAGTCATTTATCTCATAGACTGCCCAGTAATTCAAAATGTGTGGCTGATAATATAATAGTGCCAGCTCTTTGACTATAGTGTTAATATGTTTATGAAAGATTTAATGTAGTTTATATAAAATAAATAAAGGGCAAGTGTGAATTACAGGCTATAATTCTATCAACAGATTCTAGTGACTTCATAAACCGCAGGAGCACAAAGCTTGAGAGATTTGTATAATCATCAGAAATTGGGAATGCAAATATAACTCTATAATTCAAAACATGATTGGACATAGAATAGAAAGCAAATATTAAAGCTAGTGGAGGGGAAAAAGCTGATAAAATAAAACAGTGTGTGTCAACGTTCTATTGCTTCATAGAGTATGACATCACTTTTGTGAATTGCTGGGTCTGTGTTATATTGGACAATGACATTTTAATAATCCACTGTTGTAAAATTATAAAATTAATGGCAATATGGGGGGGAAAAAGCTTAAAGCTTTATATGAAAAAAATCGTTTTGTTCTATCCAGTTTTTTCTTCATAGAAAAACATTGCCCTTTAATTAAGAAGTAGTTCCTGCTGACTGCTGCAGTGTTCTGTCTATTAATATATTTAATTTAAGTAGTCTGTCACCATACTATCTTAATGCTGTTTCATAAAGGATTGAAAATTCCTTGTAAGCAATGGCATGTACCCTTATTAATGAGGGTACTTTGAATTTAATGAATACACCCTCAAAAATTTAATGTTATTTTTATTACCAAAGCATTTCCCAGATAGAGGTCGTATACAGGAAATAAGGGGTTAATATGTAGAGGTCATTAGTTTCTTATAGAACATTAGACTTCTTTTTCCAAGTTCCCCTCTACTGACAGTTGCTTTTCACTTCTGAAGGAACAGGATCAAGCCCTTTGAGCATTTTTACACATGCTTCAGGAAGTACGTGCTGCTGGGGGGGTGCGCTTTAAAACGAGGTTCAGTTCAAAGTGCCCCGCTGCCATTTTTCAGCATGGGGGGATGCTGATACACGACACTAAAGTCTGCTGGAGCACATTTATTTCTGTGCTCCAGCATATTCAATTAATTGAGTCTGCTACAATGCGCTGGATTTCCAGTGCATCGCAGCCAACTCTCTGCATGTGTATAGGAGCCCTTTATGTTCAATTTCAGCGAAGAAGAATTAAGCTTAAAGAAATAATGAGGGGGCTCATCATTTAATGATGCTGCACAACATGATGGGATGTTCTAGTTCCACATTACTTTATCTTTCTTAAGGTGAAATTGCATGTTAGACTTAGACTATGCTAAGGACACTTATGTGAGCATCTGCACATTAAAGGTTCTTAACTAATGCTATGGGTGCTCTGAGGCCATGGACAGATGTTAAAGGTGCAGTGGGATCTGATACGTAATCCCACATTTGCAGTTCTACACATTCACGTTTGGAGTTAAGATCTGATCCCTGATCCCACAATCACATCATGATGTAGTACCAATACAAGGGGAGCAAGGTCATGGGCTCCCCTGCAATGGTCATCTTCAGTCCTGTGCCTAGGAGCCCCAATAGCTAATGGAGTCCCGTCCATGGGATCACGTGGTGTGCCCCTACAGCTGAGAGCTCCGAGCGCTGACATGGCTCCAGCTATTGGGGCACTCCTTTCATTCCTGCAGCTGGGAGCCCTGTTCATGATCAGAGCTCCCAGCCATGGGGCAGGGGGAAAGGGTAACATGCACTCCCACTGCTGGGAGTTTCACCCTCTGATCATGGCTCTCAATGTGGGGAACTCACTGTGCTTCCGCAGCTGCAACCCTCAATATACCATCCCATTCTTCTAGCCTCCAGAGCACACAGGAGTGTGTCCCAGAGCAAGGGGTCACCTGTTACATGTTCAATTAAATGCATGACAGGGACCAGTGGCAAAGTTATTACAAATCTTATGTGTAAGAACTTTGTTTATTCCCGCTTTTATCATGCCATGAATTGAATGAACGTATGGGGTCAGGTCACTACTTAAGAGATGATAAATGAATATGAATCATGTGTAATGCATGTCAGGAGCCTCAGAGGCTCAAAGTGATGTAACTTCAGGTGAGGGTTAACTGGGCTGTGCTACCTAGCTTATGTTAAGGGTGACTTAAATCCGTTCCATGGAGATAAAATGAGTAACTGGTTGTCCTCCAGTATTCCAGGATGCAACACTCCCAGTGCCCCCACCCCAGCTGGGACAGAGCCAGGTATCCTGGTGCCTCTTCATGACCCTGCTCATCAGCTCTCTAATGGCAAGTCACATCTGTGCAGGCAAGAAACAGTGCGACTGCTCCCAACATACTCTGATTTGAAAACAGTTTAACCTTCCACAAATCTAGTTTGGTCAAAGTGTAAAATGTAACTTCACTCTTAGTTTTACCTTAATCATACTTCTAAATTCAAAGTGAAGCTAGCCCAGTATTAATATGATTTAACAAAAAAGTTATAAACTTTTCTACCAAGTAAGTCAGGACTAGGATATATTTGAAGGATTTTATTTATACTTTAGATTTTTCATTGATCCAAAATGTTTAGTGAAGTTCTCACTAGGATTACAAAGGTCATTAAATATATGCTGGTTTAAGAAGTAATGGAGTAAGCTAAAGAATAAATCATTATCCCTTTCCTCTATACCTTTTTTATTACAGTTTTAATGAAAGATAAAAGCAGCAATCCTTTAGGAAATATTCCGCACCCCACTTTTTTTAAAAGGAATCAAAACCTTAACCTAGAGAGAGATCCATGGAAATATTACCTGGGGATATCAGATTTAGCCTGCATTTTAATGAAAGTCGTAAATGAGTCATTTTAGAACCTCTGTGCAATAAACCATGTTTCCTTCCCACATCTGTTCACAAACATAGATGGTTTTTTACCTAAGGGAAACTTGATTCCTATTACATAAAGGAAGTAAAAAAATCCAGCCAGGAATGCACGTTTTTCATAATACCCTGTAGGTAAACATTGTGGTATAAAACATAGATATTTTTCATCTCTAAGCTACAGTGCTCCTTGTCAGTCATCATTGTTAATAATGCTTGGAGGAAACAGAAGTGTCACTATGTTTATCCATATTGGGTTGCTATTTGCATTGAGTTAGTCAAGCATAACTCTTGCCTAACAAACCATATTATCAAAACATAGGCTGAGAAGAGCCAGGCTTTCCTTATTTACTAGCAATTAGTTATTTCAGAAAGTTTCCTGTTTGCTGCACTTGAGTAGCACTTCATTTGAACAACAGTAACAACAACAAAATCTTTGAAGGAAGAACAGTATGCGTAATAATTGTAAATATTGAAATTCCTTGAATTTCAATATGTCAGTTGCTAAGTGTTCTGAAGTTTGGGTTTTTTTTTCCCCTTTTTAACTTAAAATTCTGATGACAATAGGGAGATAAGTGAACACAGGAATGTTTATGATCTTCTTTTGTTAAAACTAAACCAAAGAAATCAGGCTGATTTAAAAGAAAAAATCTTTAATTCATATTATAAAGTAAAGCTGTAAGTTGGTTTAAACCAGAAGAAAAGTGCTTGCAATTAATATAGCAATGATAGCAATATACCTGAAATTGTAATTTTTTCTTATATTTAAAAGAGAGACTAACCATGGTAATAGTTGGCAAAGGTTGGTTTCTTTAATGGCTTCTAACTGCAATGCCATTAATATTAATCACAAGTATAGTAGATGTTACTACCTTTTTGGTGTTTTTTCTTTAAATCAACTGTTTCATTCAGTTACACATACAAATAATCCTACCGGCTTCAGTGAATCTGCATGTGTGACTTAACTGCCCAGTGGGTGTGGGTTGTAGCCGTGTTGGTCTAAGGACAGAAGAGCACACACCAACTGCAGAAACTTCCTCGACTTGATGAAGGGTTTTTAAACCCGAAAGCTTGCTTAATTTTTTTTTCCCCGACCACTTGAGTTGGTCTAATATAAGATACCAGATTTGCCCGAAGAACCTTAACAGCCCAACAGCTTTAGTACGGTTTTGTGGCGTGGGTTTAAATAAACAGTTGATGTCTGTAAAGTGCTCTGAACATAAAAGACTCATTGTAAATTATTATGATTATTCTTATGTATCCAAACTCATCTTAGGTGAATTTCCATTTGATGTCACTTGTAGTATAGGAATTTCAGACTGTACATCACCCTTTTGCAGTATCCTAGAAACAGCATGATTTTAAGAGGTTTATGTTATTCTGGTAGTGGGATTGAAGAATCAAATGACCGTACTTCAGATTTAAAATGAACAAGAAAGTGTCATTTAGATGAGGGCTGTTCTAATAAGCATGTCTGCCAAAGGAAAATTTGAGTTATATTTAGAGGAATGGCTGCTAGTAAAAGTTAGGCAAAATCTGTACTACTTTTTAAATCCTATTTTCTCATGGAAAATGGATTTTTAAATCAGCTGTTCCTACAGCATGGTTTACTTTTTGATATTCCTATCAGGCTAGTATATCTTATTGTCAGTACTCGTGTGCCTTTTTGTAAATATTTTAGAATGTTTTTATGAATATATTACAGATTTTGCTTTCTCTGCTTATTTCAGACGATAGGATACAGATAATTTGGAGGCCTTTATTTGTTTGTTTCTAATTCAGTATAATGTAGGTCCTGATTCTGTAATGGAGTTCTGCCTATACAGGCATAAATAAAGGCTTGTGGTCATAGTTTCTAACCTACTGGGAATGATCATAATATTTTATATATTGTTTACTCTGTGTGGCAAAGACTCTGTCTGTCTATATGACATTTAGCTCCACCGAGCTGCTCCTCATTCCTATTTAAGTAATTGAGAGCAGTGAAAAACGTTAATGATTTGAGTGTGACATGGCAATCATAAGTACAATTCTTTTTACAGTTAATCTTTAATTGTTAAATATTTATAAAGGGGTTGTGTAGGTGGGGAGGTGGGGAGTTGGTTCCTATTTAATTCCTAACTATTTGTTTCATCTTTCCCTAGACCAGCAATTTTCAGCCTGGGGGTCTGCAGATTGTCTAAGAGGTCCATAAAAGATTTACAATACAAAAGGCCTCCATGCCTCCGTTCAAAATTTTCTAGTGGTCCGCAAATGAAAAAAGGTTGAAAACCACTCCTTTAGACGTATAGCTAACTCCAATCTAACTGCTTTAGACTACAGCTAACCTGATCAGTGATGTGATTGCCATGTTGCTGTGGCGTGTCATATGGCAGGGTAGCGCATCGCTGCGGCGACGTAGGGCAACATATAGACACGCCCGTTGTGTACAAGTACTGTGGGGATCAAGTTCTGTAATACAGTTGCTGAAATTACATTATACTTTATATTAGAACTGTAAACTTTATTAGAAAAAAATGTTTCAGTAATAGGTGGGGAAATGACTGCTTAAAAGGAAGAGTGGGAGACAGCAGATTTAAATATAGCATTTAAATTTTAATGGGGGAGCGTGTATGTGTGTCAGAGTAAATAGGATGAACTTGTTTATCTGATAACATTCTTGCTTTTCTGCAGTTTCATTATCCCATTCTCCCACATTTTGCCTGCAGAACATGGGATCATATCCATGACATGAGTACTCTGGGTATATTTAGTGTGAGAAGCCATTTGTATTGATTTCCCTGATCATTTACATGAACATTTCCATTGCATTTAAGGTCAGAGCAAAACCCCATGTGCATATGTAATTCACTCTCAAGTTAATAGATATTGTAGTCAATTTAACTGGAAATGGCCAAAATGCACAACCCCTCCAGCTGACGCTGAGCTATCTACAGATAGGAAAATGTCTATTTACTGCAGGCCAAGATGATTATTTGAACCTTACATTTTAATTGACCCATGAAGACAGCACCATCTTTCCCTCTGCCATAAGTATCACATAGCAAAGTTAGAAGATCTGTCATTTGAAATGATGATTCACTGTCACCACTATTCAATCTCCATAAGTAGTTTTTCAGCATTATTTCAGTACAGTGAACTGGTACTTATGTGTTGCTATTAGACAGACATTTTAAGGAGCATTTATTTTAATGAGCATCCATCTTTAATTCTGTCAAATTAATATTTTCGCGGCATCTCTTATTTCTGTACTGATTTAGGTAGGTAGGCTTGATTACAATATTTTTACAGCTTTTCTTTCATAATGTGACACTTCTGTTTAAGGTGAAAGTTGCACTCTTCTCAATTTCTAATTAATTGTGCCAGCAGCCATAACATTTTATTGTGTGATTCATATAGCTTTTATTTGGCATGAAATAGAACTGAATTAGCTCTGGGGTAAGGAGCTGTTCCAAGAATGAAGTCTTTTATTTTAGTGTCTTTAACAACAGTTTTCTTACAAGATATTTTAAGCTTCTTTTTTAGTTTTGCTAATTCACTTCAGGGCCTTTTTTCCCTTCTCTCTTAAGTACTAACTGACAGCTCAAAAAAACCCAAAGGTCTTTAAATGATTCTTTGCCATTCTGTTACTGGCCAGCTCTTGGCTTCCTCCAAACGTTATCTCCATCGTCACCAGTGTGTTTTCTGTCCCATTCTTGGCTAATGGTATTGTGACATCATCCCCACTGGAGGGACATCAGATAAACCAGTAAGTGTGCCAAGCATCATTCTCTATTTTCAACACTTCTGCATACGTTAGGATTTGCATGCGGTTATGTTAGTTGGTGGCCAGATTATGCCCCTTGCTTGTATGCCTGTGGTGGGTAATAGGGAATAGCAGTGTGGGAGGAGATCTACTTCTGAAGGACCACTGCTCTCTTTCTTTGGCTAGTACAGTGAAGGGTGAACGGAAACTTGGCCTAGCGCCCCAGTACAGCTGAGCTGGAGCAGCAAGGGAAGAGATGTACACATTAGAGGACTGGTGTCCTTTCACAACATCTAATAGCGTAAGCTCTGGATCGTGAAAGCTCATTTTACACATCTTTCTCTGATTTAGTTAATCCATATGCTATCCATCCACCTTGCCTTCTGTCAACCTTGAGTCACAATCTGGTTCACTCATGCGTTATGGTAAAGGCATTTAGTCCTAAACAGTAATGTTCTTAAATTATAATTCTTTAAGTGATTGAACTTTGCTCTTTGTTTTCTTGCTGTTTTTCTGGGTTTTTTTTAATAAATGGAAAGTTAATTTATAGAATAAAGGTGGGAGCAGGTGTTTGTTTTATTTATTATTATTTTTTTAATGAATCAGAACTATATTAACAGGTTGTGGACCATGCAGCCAAACATACCAACTGACTGGCAAAGAAGAACTTGTTTCTAGTTGTTTTTTAGACTACCGAAAACCGGGATATCCAAGAGAGAGAAAGAAAGAAAGAAAACCCCATTTACCTTATCTTAGAACTACTTGATCTGGCATTCTACATCTCTGGAGTCCTTTGGCATTATACTAGTTATGTATCAGTGCATTTTCACTTGAGCTGTTGAAACAGGCAGTGAGCACTAGATCAGTAATCAACAGATATCAAGGTAGAAGTCAAAACCGTGATCTCATTTCAACTCTGGGCAGAATAGTGCAGATAGGACTGGTAGCACCTATGACTCATGATCAGAAATGTTAAGTATCCTTTTGTCTCATTTATATAGTCTTCCAAAAATCAAAGCGGAAGATTAATAGCTAACTCCTTGTGACATTTATACTTTTATACAAAAAATATATCACTGGAGGATAGTTACTATTCATCCCTGTGGCCATTACATGCATACTTTGCATAAGATCAAAATGCTGTAACCATGTTCTTGCTTCTGATTCAAAACAGCCTGTGTATGATGATGTGCTGTTAGTATCAGAGAACCTCTAGCTGACAACTGCCTCTAAGAAACAAGCCTTCATAAAACTGCATTTAAATGGCATCTATATTTGAAAATGAGTACTTTCTTGGACTTTCTATATTATACAGCCATGCTTACAATATGAGGTTATCTGCCTAATGATGTTTTTTAGTACTCCAGTTTCTAAGATGGCTTTATCTTGCCATCTTACATGAAAGCACGTATTCATTTTGGTTTTATTATTACATACGGTAAATTGTTGTTTTCGCATTTAAAGAAAATACATGGAATTTACTGGTTCATTCAGTATTTATAACCAAGAGGATCATATAACCAATTATCATCATTCTAAATGCTATTCAATTTCCACTAAAAACTAATACAAATTATTTAGAAAAAAATCAAATCTGAGAGAGAGATTCTGAATCAAAACATACCTGAGGACCTCCCCTGACACAGGAGGTACACGGTCCCACTAGAGGGAATGCCTTACTGGATCTGGTATTGGCAACGGGGGATGACATAGTAGGGGACCTACAGATCGGTGGCCATCTGGGGGACAGTGATCACCTAATAATAGAATTCTTCATAAAATGTCGAGTGGGTAAGGTAACTAGTAGGGTGAAAGTGCTAGACTTTAGGAAAGCT